>CM077648.1:25803618-26286118 GCA_039707465.1 Rhabdophis nuchalis
CCTCCTCCTGCCCCTTACATCCCTTAGACCGATACGCTCCCACAGAGAGGGCCTTCTCAGGGTGCCGTCGGCCGAACAATGCCGACTGGCGACACCCAAGGGAAGAGCCTTTTCTGTGGCGGGCTCTGCCCTTTGGAACGACCTACCCCCTGAATTACGCACCATCACCGACCTCCGCCTCTTCCGCCAATGTCTAAAGACATACTTTTTCCAACAAGCCGGCCTAGCCTAACCTCCCACGGGAACTTTTAGAAAGTTTTAAATTGGGTATTTTAACAATTTGGTTTTTAGCATAGGATCGGGATAATTTAATATATATTTTAAATTATGTATTTATTTTTGTACTTTTGCATATTTTTAAATTTCCTGTGCACCGCCCTGGGTCCTCTGTGGAGAAGGGCGGGATATAAATATAAATAAACAAACAAACAAACAAACAAACAAACAAACAAACAAACAAACTCCTAAAGGTCTCTTATATCCTGGCACAATGTTTTGGAGATTTGCTTATGGCCCTGGCCCTACAGGTTGCCCAACTCTGCTATAACAACATCTGGAAAAGTCCATGTCAACTGAATTGCACGTAATTTTAAGCCAAAGATAATTTCTTCCAAGGCATATTTTCTAGTTTCATGATTGCCAAAGAACTGCAAAAGGTGTAACCAGGTATATGTCAATAATTTTACATATGTTTTCCCTTTGTTGGGCTATCCCTATTAAAAGCAGCCTCAAGATGGGCCTCTAGAAATCCCAAAAAATCAAAAATGTGCTAGGAGGAATTCTCAGTAGCTCTTATCCCATTCCTCAAGCTGTACAAAATCTAAGCTTGTGTAAGGATATGGTTAAGCAGGCATTTGTGTGATTAAATGTGTTTCTGCTTGAATTATTTCATTTCATTTCATATTAATTTTAATTGTAGTATCTCAAGCCTCAGAGCAAGTTTCTCCCACTGGCAAATGAAGACATAACATGTCAGCCCGAAGAATAACTAGAATTGCTCAACCCACATTCAATCCCTAAAAGTTATCATATAGGCAGAACAGTCTTCCATGCTTGCCTACATAATATGTCTATATAGGTCATGCCATTTTATCCACAAACACATCCAAATAACTGAAATCGGAATTATGGAAACATTGCAGTCCAGAAAGTGAGAGGTTATAAATTAATCATGTAGCTTCCCCATGGTGCTTGGACAATGTTAGGAAAGGCTCCCTTACACATACCTTCTCATTGAAGATGATTCATTTGCAATAAACATCTAAAATGGACCTGCACAGTATATGGCTCAACTAAGCAACCTTGTGTTGGCACTCTTTAAAAAGTCAATACATTTGCTATACTGCCCTCAAAATTTTTCTGTCAAGGGTCTCTAATACTTTCAGGCCTCCCTACCATCAACTCAGGCCACCACTCTGCTAGCCACCAAACATCTACCATATTTTTCGGAGTATAAGATGTTCTGGAGCATAAGACACACCTTAGTTTTTGGGGAGGAAAATAAGAAGAAGAAAAATTCTGCCTCTGCCTACCAGCATCCATGGTATTCAGATGACACATGGTAACAAGGTCAGCCAATGAACAGGCATAGCAACTAAGTCAGCCAATGAGGGCTATTTGTACTCTGAAAGTTGCCGGGTGAGCAACTAAGAGACAAAAAGGAGCCTGGCTTAGCTGAGAACTGAAAGTGAAACTGCTTGTGTTTTGCTTGTATTTACTGCTACTTGGAAAAGTTGCATTTGGTAATGTATTGGATATTATTATTATTATTATTATTATTATTATTATTATTATTATTATTATTATTATTATTATTATTATTATTATTATTATTATTATTATTATTATTATTATTAATTATTAATTATTAATTATTAATTATTAATTATTAATTATTAATTATTAATTATTAATTATTAATTATTAATTATTAATTATTAATTATTAATTATTGATTATTAATTATTAATTATTAATTATTAATTATTAATTATTAATTATTAATTATTAATTATTATTATTATTATTTTGAATTCTGCTGAATCTGTTACTTGTGTGTGCTTTCTGAATGTGATTACTGCTGCAAATTCTGACCAGCCAGGTCAGCTTTAGCACTTATTGCAGCCTGATTCAGCACAGTTGATTGGTGGGTGGATCAGACTGCTGGAAAACCTCTAATCAGCTGGGGGTAGGTGGGGCTATATTTGGTGTATAAGACGCACCCAAATTTTCACCCTCTTTTTTGGGGGGGAAAGGTGTGTCTTACACTCCGAAATATGGTGATCAGGGTTTCAGGTATTCCTCTGCAGTCCACAAGAATTTTTAATTTGTCTACATTGCCCCTCTCCCTCCTCTACATGTTGTACAGGCTTGGTCAAACTCAAGGCCCGCAGGCCAAATCTGGCCCACCTTGGAAATCTGGACCTGCCTTGAAAACAGCAAAGGACCAGTCTGTGGTACTTCTGTCAGTGAAAATTTTCGATGGCAGAGGGTTGCAGGAGGCCTTCTCAGCCAGAAACAGAACTCAGGAGCCTATTTTTGCTGGCAGAGTTTTGGGGCCACCACAGGTGCCCCCCAACATGAGTGACATCAATCTGACCATGTTCACCCAAGCCACACCCACCCAGGTCCCCTGAGGTCAAACACAACCCTGATGCAGCCCTCAATGAAATCGAGTTTTACACCCCTGGTCTAAACTAATCAAGATGTTTCTCTTAAAATCTTTTTCTCTTAATTTACAAAAAACCTGAACGCAATTTTCTCTCAAATAAGAAAGCTGTAAGTTTCAGGTTATTTTTAACAGTTTGAAAAGGATCCTACATCAGTGGCGTAGCGTGGGTTGTCAGCAGCCGGGGCAAGGCAAGTAATTTGCGCCCCCTAACCCTCCCCCAGAGAGTCCCTCGCTCCGCTTTCAAACCACAATAAAAGTGGGAAGAGACGGAAAAGTGCGCGCATCGGGGGCAGGGGGGAGCGGGAGGGGACGCCCTGCGCGGGGAGGGGGCGCGGCGCTGGAGGGTCCCGGGGGGAAAGGGTGGGGGTGGAGGGGGATGAGGAGCGGAAGGGGGTGTCTGGCGGGGGGGGGCGTTCCTCCTCCCCCCTCCTCCTGCTTGGCCGGGGTGTCAATTTGCAGCGGGAGCTCCTCCTCCGCCTCCTCCTCCTTCCCGGCCCCTCGCTCGCATTCTCGATCCTCCCCGGGTGGCTGAGCAGGGGACCCCTCCGGCCGCCGGAGCGAGCGACTTCCACCCGGGCTCTCTCCGCCACCTCCGCCCAGGCTTCCCCGTTCGGCGCCGCCTGGCCTTTTCCCGCCTCTCCGCCATCCCTCGACGCCGCAGGAGGGGAAGCTCCATGGCGCCTCTGCCTCCCTTCCCGCGAGTGTCAAAACTTTGTTGGGGCGGCGGCGGCGGGACGGGGCTGAGGCGGGAGGCCGGCCTGAGGCAGGCGGGGTGCGCGGTGCGAGCGCGCCCCCCCAGATGTTGCGCCCGGTACGGCCGCCCCGCCCTGCACCCCCCACGCTACGCCTCTGTCCTACATTTGCTACTTTTATTATTGTGACTTTCATTGTTTTGGAAGCTTAGCAGGCTGACCCTGGTGAGAATGTAAATAGGAGACTGCCAGTGTCTTATCAAACTGTAGGCTAGACTGGGAACCTTGGGGGAAAAAACAGTGGCAAGCACTTCCATATTGTTACTACCTTAACACATACATGAAGTTATGAGAACATCAGGTTTTTGTTGAGTCTGCCTAACTGTCCTTTCACTAAATGTTACAGAAAGATCTGAATTCACATGTAGTGAAGCATGGAGAGGAGTTATTTCAGTCTTTAATTTATCAATGAAGTCTACAGTAAAGTTTACACCACGAGTGAAATATATTCTAATTCCTCTGTGATTATGTTTAAGAAAGTAGAAGAAAGCAATTTCATTGAAGCCAGTGCTTCAGGCTTCCCTGGAGCAGAGTGGATCTAGATTGAAGAGAGTTGGCAAAGCTAAAACTTTTTGATAAGATAAAAACACATTGATGTTGGCTCAGGCTAGGCCCATTTCAACTCTACACTTGTCCTCTGTGTTTCCTTGACATATCTACTCCTTTTCTCTATCTGATTTAGCATAACTTTATTTTTCTCTTTTATCTTTAGATGACTACAGCCAGGGACCAGCGGGATTGATTTTTTGTTTTGACTTATTGTTTGAAGATCTGTAACTCAAAGCAGCTCTCACGCTTCTGATGTCTAAAGCCTGAGCAGCATAAACGGCAAATCGAGCTCATGTATCAGAACTGAGTATTGATGGCATTCACAATGAGCCATCTCTTAGCATTTCATTTTGCTTTTGGGGGGGATGGGGGTGGAGACACAGGTGGGTGATCATATATTTTACAATAAAGTGACATTTTAAAAATCCATCAGTCCTGGATGGTTTCTCAATTAAGAATGTTATTCATTTATTTTGCCTTCAAGTCAATTGACTTCAGACAGACAAGCCTAAACAATATTCTAAGCAACCTGTGGTTTGTCACTGCCTTTTTGCAAGCTTTAGAGAACACAACTCTTCCAAATTCTGTCCCTAAGGCAGGGTTAGAACTTGGATTAAGAGCAGGTGTCCCTGCTCCTAATCCAACATCTGAACCACTATTTATTTATTTTATTAAATTTATACCCCACCCTTCTCCTAAAAAAGGACCCAGGGTGGCACACAGGCATCATTAAAACATACAAAAATCCAAAATTGTTAAAAACTAATTAAATATTCCCTGCGCTAAAATTGATAAAACTCTAACATTTAAAAATTATCCCTATAAAATTATCCCTATAAGAGTCAGAACGGGGGATTATGCTAGGCCAGCTTGATGAAATAAATGAGTTTTAAGACGTTGGCGGAAAAGGCCACGATGGTGCATAAATCGGGGGGGAGGTCATTCAAGAGGGCATGGCCCGCCACAGAGAAGGCTCTACCCCTAGTCACAGCCATCCGGCATTGCCCAGCCGACGGTACCCTGAAAAGGCCCTCTCTGTGGGAGCGGATTGGTCGAAGGGATGTATGGGGCAAGAGGCAGTCGCGAACTAGAATAAACTGGCTATTTTAAGATACTTTTGTTGCTTTGTCAACAAAGGTACTTTAAAAAAGAAACAAGGCTGTTGCTACATCAGCTCCTTGTGTAGCAATCTTTCCTTTCTCTCTCTTTCTTTTTAAAAGATTGTTTGCACATGAAATAGAAAGCTTGTGGTTGAAATATTTTGAAAGGAGCTTTAAAATCCCTACACATTAAAAAAAGAGAAGTTCAATTCTAAGCAAACACTACTATGAAGCCCAACTTGGATGGAAAACCAGTGGGAGGCATTTATGCTTGTAATTCAGAAGCCCAGCAATTTATCAACCATCACTAGCAAGCACAAAGCTAAGGCAAGCTCTAAAGCAGCCAATTTTAGATATCTTTGGAATTGCCCATGATTCCTATCATCATTCTCTCCTCCTGACCCCTCCCGCCATCCCATCTCCATATCTACAAACATTGCTGGGATATTTGTCAATATAATCCCTTGACAAGCGTTCTAAACAAACGGGAAGATGAATTATATCAAGTCCATAACATTATGGACATACTTTCCTGCTTGTTTGGTTTTTTTTTTAAACTGTAGCCCAGCGTTCCTCTTCCCTGAAGTTTCCCAGCTTGATGAAATATGGTTACATATGCAAACATTATCTCCCAATTGTAACCTCATTTTCTGCTCTGCTGGACAGCGTGACCAGCATTTGTCATCACACCTCCCCCGCCCGCTACATCATTCATATGTCTATAATTGTCATCAAGATGTGGCATGTCAGCAGGACTCCTGTGTTCAGAGTTCCCCATCTCTACACAGTCACTCAGGTAACAAACCCATAATCTCATCCTGTTTTCATGATGGTTGAATTACACATAATTGTTCCTGCACAGTGATTGATTTCTGCCTGAATAGAGACCTCTGCCTTTTTTCAATGCAAGCGAGTGGCAGCCAAGTCTCTCCGCCGAGGAGGAGGAGGGAGCAGCCTTTGAAGAGATCAAAGCCAAGGCCGCAAGCAGTTGTGCGCCCTGGGAATATGGAAAGCCTTTATGTTCTCAACCCCATTTCCAGCATCATGTTGGATTGCAGCTGCATTACATTTTGCCAGCATTCTTAATGCTTTTAGTATTGACTCTGACATCACTGATAGCTGTTTTTAAAGAAACAAAAAGCTGAAATAGGACTTATTTTTCCCCCTCCACAACTCTGCAATTGCTACATGCAAACTTTGGGTGGGGGGGAGAAGCATTTGTTTTTAATCTAAACTAATATAGGAGAAAAGTGGGTGAGCACACATGAAATTATATAAAATCTCTGAAAATGGAAAACACGTTTTTCCTCCGAAAGGAACAGAGGGGGGAATTTTGGTATCTTGGACCACACAAAAAGAATTGATTATTAAGGACATGGATGTGGATTCTTAATGAAATAAAGGAAGACTAAATACAAAAAGGCAGCCTAGAAAATTAATGCTTCAAGCAATTCATGAAATCCAACTACATGTCAAGTACCCTAGCTAACCTAGATGCCTTCTATATTACATATGCCTAGTAACAAACTAATTTTAATATTCTTTTAATACCAATACATTCACTCAGAAATTTTAAAAAAATATTCACTCTAATGTATAAGTAAATAAAGCTACCATGAATAATAGACTTTCACATAATTTTGAAATTATGTAATTTAATTTTAAATCTCAGTACAAAAGAATATGATTGCCTTATTCCAAATACAAAAAAACTGACAATAATTTCCACCACATATTCATCTTTAAATTAAACTTTGTACAAAAACCGTGTTCCTATATCACCATATAAGTATAAAATCAGTTTGCATTCCTGTAATTTAAGGAAACATTTGTCTGTCTGTCTGTATCAAGATAGGCATATTAAAAGTGTTTGAAGTGTCGGATAAACCAGTAAATGCTTTGTTTAGATTGTGTCATCTGCACCTAACTCACAATACTTAGGATTCAACAAAATGCCCAGCATTTGCAATTATGAAATTCTATTTTGTCCATATCAACACAACATTGAACACTTCTTTATTTTTTCCTTTGATCATATACAGTTTTCACATGTTCTTGGTTTCTGTTTTTAGTCCATAAATTTCATAAAATTGAGGTGTTTTTTTTTAAAAAAAAAACAGTAATGAAATTAATTTGGTTCCAATCAGGTAATCAATGTGATTCTATTTTGCTTTGTTTTGTACAGAGAACGTTTAGTTATGGCTAGCCTACAAATATCAAGTAAAATGAGAGATAGCCTATATCAACATTTCCTATGTTTATTTACAGTAAGATACATTTACTGAACACCCAAAACCTTTATCATATTTCTGGAAGAGATACATAATTCTCTTATCATTTCTATTCACTTCTGCTCTACACAGGGTAGAAGAGACAGATTGAGGATGGTTAAAAAGCTATCATCTTCAACAACACAGCAAATCTTTGCATCGTGAACATTCCTGGCAAGCACATCAACCCCATCATTCTTACTCCTCCTCATTTACTCCTTCTGTTGCTTCAACTAGAAAAGTTTTTAAAACTTCCCACTGCTAGCTAGTTAAAATATGAAGTGGAGTGTTGTTTGCTTTTTCTAGCTGAAAAACAATATTGAGCAGGGAGAGGGAAAGGGAGAGGAGAAAGGAGAGGGGGGAAGGAAGGGGGGAGAGGGAAAGGGAGACTTGAAAGGGGAGGGAGAGGGAAGGAGGGAGAGAGGGAGAGAGATTACAAGGCAGCTAACAAACCAACTCTAAATTAGCTTTCCTAATTTGCTATTCTACAATGTGTTGGGATAGCAAGCATACAGTAGCTGGGAAATTAGGAAATTCACAACTGAAGATATATTCTTAGTAAAATTAATAGATGCATAAGATAGAGCAATATTTTGTAGTTATTCCATCTGATTACTTTATAACAATAATATTGTAGCAGCACTTAATTGCTGGACTGCCCTTAGTTCACCAACTACTCACATTGCTCATATTTTTCTTTTTTTTGATTCCTACCCGTAATTCTCTGGAATGTGAAATCTATTGCTTTTTGTTTTATTTACAAATGAAATTGCTTCTTCGCTTATATTTTAATATCATTTTTATTTTATGAAAAGCAATACTTACGCCCTAAGCATTGCTGTATCTGATCTACAGCTGCAACTTTCAGATGTGGAGAATATATAATGTATGGCAGGGATCTCCAACCTTTGCAACTTTAAGTCTGAAGGACTTCAGCTCCCAGAATTCTCCAGCCAGCAAAGCTGGCTGGAGAAGTCTGGGAGCTGAAGTCCTTCAGACTTAAAGTTGCAAAGGTACGAGACCCCTGATATATGGCACCCCTGGGAGCTGAAGTCCTTCAGACTTAAAGTTGCAAAGGTACGAGACCCCTGATATATGGCAAAGGTACGAGACCCTTGTGGTGTCACATTGCCGTCACGTGACATTTTCCCTTCATGGAGCTGGGATGGGAGTTGCACATGATGCATCCGGTCCACAGGCCACCAGTTTGACACCCCGATGTATGGTATCACATGATACATTTTTCTTCAAAAAAACAAATAGTTCTACAAAAACGTTTATTCAATAAAGAATATCCTCCCACCTTTTATTTTATTTATTTTATTAAATTTATACCCCGCCCTTCTCCTACAAAAGGACCCAGGGCGGCCTAGAACAATGCAGCGAGAGATTTGCACGATATAAAATCATTATAAAGGTCACATCTTAAGCTTTCAAAAAGTCAAACAGGACCAAAAAAAATTAAAAACCATTCTATAATGCAGAATGATTTCTGGATAACTCTCAGAAAATAAACAGTCTTGGGAGGACTGGATTAACCGGGCGTTCATAGTCAATAAAGACCACAGTCAATGAACACAACTCAAATTTCATAAACAAGAATTTCATCAAAATTCAGCAGTCCCCATAAGTTCCTGTGCAGAACAACCCAGGAAATTGTTATTTATCTCATAAATAAATAAATAATATAATTTGAATGAAGCATACAATAGAAAGGGGATGCGGCGGCTCAGTGGCTAAGATGCTGAGCTTGTCGATCAGAAAGGTCAGCAGCTCGGCAGTTCAAATTCCTAGTGCCAGGTAACGAGTGAGCTCCCGTTACTTGTCCCACCTTTTGCCAAACTAGCTGTTCGAAAGCATGTAAAAATGCAAGTACAAAAAATAGGAACCACCTTTGGTGGGAAGGTAACAGCGTTCCGTGCACCTTCACCATTTAATCATGGCAGCCACATGACCACAGCGACATCTTCCGACAGCACTGGCTATTTGGCGTTGAGCCAAAGACGAGCACTGCCCCTTACAGTTGGGAACGACTAGCACATATGTGTGAGGGCAGAGGTGGGTTACTCCCGGTTCAGCCCAGATGGGGCGAACCAGTAGTAGCAGCAGCGGGAGGCTCCGCCTACCCACCCGGCCACTTCTGTGCATGCACAGAAGCATCACGCGAGCGATGGAAACCCACCACTGTGCAAGGGGAACATTTACCTTTACCTTATACAATAGAAATAACAGACTTCTGGGATACAAGAATATACCATGTAACCTCCAAGTTAAGGGCATCTGGGATACTAAAAACTCATCTCCCTATTTTGTTTCAAAGCAAAACGCTTCTGAAAACTCAAAAGCAAAGTTCAAAGTGATGATTAGTATGTTCCAGCAAACAACCGGGTGGGCGGGGGACCGGTTTCATTTTGGTTGTTGCCAATTCTTGCCAAAGCTCTCCGCAATGTCTGTTTTTACTTAACAGCAAAAAATTGTAAGGATGCATGTCACACAATTTTTAAAGAAAATTCTTTTTAATAAAAAATACATTTTGGAATTCAATAGTATTACACTGCACAGACTTATCTTCTATGCAGAGTTGTGCAGAAGTAAAGAGCAGATATCTAATTTCTCTTGAGATTCATGTATCAAGTCTACAGAAATGTGGATCGCCTCTGGGTAGTAAGAATCCGTTTCTTGGCATGGAAGCTTTTATAGCCTGGAATAAAGTTAGTGGTTCTTCCTTTGAAAAATTTTGTACATGGTAAAGAAATAACAATGAGCTTGACAAACTTCTAAGTTTTAAGAGACAGAGAGTAATTTCTGGGCTTTGATTAGAAAGCTGCTAAAGGACATACATAAGATCTTTTACTTTATTACAAGTCACCTTAAAATACACCTTTGTTTTAAATGATAAGACTACTACCTCAAAATAAAGCCCAGAAACTATTCTGGTACAACTGCTAGTATCAGTTTTAAAACATTTCCAGAAGGCAAACCTGCATAACTTTGCTAGGAAATACCAATGCAGGAATGCAAGAGGTGGCTGCATTTACACTGAATCTCCCTTTTCTTATGCTTCATCACTCAAAATGTCATATTAGCTTTGTCAACAGTTCTTGACAACAGAAGAAGTTTCTTTATATAAATAGGTAGAGATCTTTCCATCCCACTCAGAGGTGGGTTCCTACCCATTCTAACTGGTTCAGTCGAACCGGTAGAAACTTGGCAGCCTGGGTTGCTGGAACCGGCAGCGACCCAGGTCTGCCATGAACCTAAACTGGTTTTCTTGGCAGTGCCATAAGTGCCGCCATCTTGTTTTTGCCTTCTGCGCATACGCAGAGCAATTTTTGTTGCACTGTATGTGCGGGTGCATAGCGGGTCCCTGAGCAAACTGGCAGTAGCGACAGCCGGAACCCAACCCTGATCCCACTTTAAACTCTTAATTTCAAGGAGAGACATAATAAACCTTTTCTAGCCTAAATAAAATGAATGGCATATCTCTTTACTTGAAATAGTTCTAGTACTGAAGATTTGATTTTATGAAATTGCTCTAGCAAATGTGGTGTCAATAATGATGATTCTAATTAATTAATATTCCCAGTCTTTCAGCATCTTGAAACATTTGAGTTTAGGTAGTTTGTTGGGCGGTCTGTTTAGACTACTGGATGGGACCAGTGGAGCTTATGCTGAGAGCAAATGACAACAATTCTCTTTCTTTATGAAAGGAACTCTGTTTCAAAACATACCGTGGCTGTATGGCAACATTCCCTCTCCACATCCATTGCATATTTCATGCACTCTTATTCCAAAATCTAACTTTTAAAGTTCCAGATATGTACTGTTGATACATTGGCTGAGTTCACAGACTGTACAACAACACAATAGGCTTTATTTGGTCTTGGCCAATTTGTATCCCTGCTTTATTATTTTTACAAATACCATGTTTCCCTAAAAATAAGGCAGGGTCCTATTTTCTTTTGACCCCCGAAACAAGTGCTTGGCCTTATTTTCAGGGAAGTCTTATTATTTTTGAGGTACCGGAGGCGGAGAGCGTGGTCACCTCATGGCTGCTGCTGCGTCGCAATATTTTCAGTGAGGGCTTATTTTAGCGCATGCACTCAAAAACCTGATTGGGCTTATTACCCAGGGAGGTCTTATTTTCAGGGAAACAGGGTAACTCAAGGTGGTGAACATATCCAACACACCTTCCTCCTCCTATTTTCACCACAGCAACAACCCTGTGGTGTGAGTTTGGCTGAAAGAAAGTGACTGGCCAAAAGTCACCCAGCTGGCTTTTATGGCTAACATGGTTCTTATATTCACAGTCACCCACTTTCTATCCTGGTGCCTTAACCACTAGACCAGGGGTATCAAACTCAAAACCTGTGGGCTGGATATGGCCCATGAGCCACTTAGATCTGGCCTCTGGGGCTGCCCTGGAAACAGCGAAGGACCAGCCCATGGTGCCTTGGGAGAGCCATATGTGGGGTTCCATTTTTCCTGACAGAGGACTGTAGGAGGATGTCACAGCTGAAAACAGATGTGGAGCTGGCCACTCCCACCCTGTCCATGCCCCCCCCCAACCCCCCAAGGTCAAACACAACATTGATGTGGCCCTCGGTGAAATCTAGATTGACACCCCCACACTAGACCAAACTGGCTCTCTACTTGCTACAGTGTCCATTTGCAAAACACAATCACCAATGCATTATAGTTTCTAAACCAAAGTTTAAGATTATAAAATAGTGTTATGCAATCAACTAACTACTATATATTAGGAGACTAGAGAAACTTTTTTTGCTTATCTTGATGTAGATCTTCAGGCATAATCTTTTAGAGATTGCCAGATGGTTCCACCCATTCTTTCTCTTACCTTGCATCATATTAATATCTTTAATACACATGTACATATTAATATTCCTTTATGTTCAGAATATCTAAGCTAGTCAGGAAAATATGATATGCTACTTTACTAACACATTAGATAAATTCAAGTAGACTAGTTTATTGAATGCAAAAGTTAATTTAGAAGCAAGTTAGTTTATATAGACACCTGTCTGGATTACTGTATTTAAAAGAGGCCAATTTTAATTACTTCATCTGATTCATGTTATATGTTCCGTGACTATTATGAGAAAATTCTTTTTTTCAGGAAAATGGATAGAAACTTAATTTATTCTTTCATATATTTTACTCATGAAATAGTAAAATGTAGCTCTGAGAAAGGTAAAGATTCAGCAACGAAAAAATAATTAGACAATTCTTTATTCTCATAATTACCAAAAGTACAAAGGAAGTAGATCTCTGCATCAATTTTATTTATAACAACTTTTGGAACACTCTGTTACTTGAATGAGCCTAATGAAATCTGTGTAACAAACAATCTGTACATATTCTAAAAAAATATTAACCCAAGCTTATTTGAGTGAAAGAATGTCATCTCTTAAAAGCCATTTCATATTACTTTGAGGTATTTGGAAATATGCCTGTATAAGCAACTGTGGACAGTGGAATAATTTTGTAGCAGCTTTTCAGTCTGCTTATGAGGTATTTGACTCTTGTTCCAGCACTAAGTAATGAAAAAATATTATGCTATCACAGGTGCACATTTTAATAATGATATCTTAACAAATAATGCAAATAGGAAATATTTAAGATGTATCAATTAAAAATTAATATTTGGATGTATGAATGCAAGTACTGTACAAAAATGTTTTCTGAAAAGTACTTTGTGAAGTTATTTCTATTATTTTGCTAAACATTGCAATATTACTTTCCATTGTAATAGATAAGTTGGCCAATTTATTTCTACCCAAAGCATTCAAAGCCTACATCAGTTTAGACCATGGGTGTCAAACTCCTGGCGTC
Organism: Rhabdophis nuchalis; assembly: GCA_039707465.1. Taxonomy (NCBI): domain Eukaryota; kingdom Metazoa; phylum Chordata; class Lepidosauria; order Squamata; family Natricidae; genus Rhabdophis; species Rhabdophis nuchalis. Next base: position 25,816,814 of record CM077648.1, read on the forward strand.
ATGTTACTGTCCTGTGACGTATCACAACATTTTCCCCTTCACATAGCTGGGGTGGGTGTGGCCTGTGCATGACACATCCGGCCCGCGGGCTGCCAGTTTCACAGCCCTGGTTTATATAGAGAGGGAGAGCTTGTGTCAACCCCATTGCCACACCAGAAATGTGGCAATAGAATGACACTTTCCAGATGGGTAGAGCCATGCTTTATTCTTTTCAGTTTGCACTATGTTGAATAGTTGTTCCAGAGTTTCGAAATGCCAGAGCAGTTTTTGTTTACAGTTTGGCCTTCCCACTCTTAAATTGTAATTCTCTGAGGATAATATGAAGACTTCGATAGATATATTGCCTATACTAAAGTACTACACAGTATAGAGAAAATGAACATATCCAGAATAGCAGAGTTCGTAGGGTGAGCTGTTCACAGTGTAGAACAATACTCATATCAAGCTTTCTGTTAAAATAGCATAGGCAAAGGATGTTGAACTACATTTCTCAACCCTTTGCTATTGGCCGTACCTTGTCAGCAATACCTGGAGTACGATAGGTTGTTAATCTATGTGGTTGCTGCAAACATTAGGCAATGGATTTAGCTAGCTTTCAGGTTGAGCTTCTTGCAAATGTACTCTAAATTTCTATTCTGAAGGTACCAGATTACAATCTTAACACTTGCACCCATAAATGTTTCCCAGGAAGGTTAACTTCTAATTCTTACTCCACAGAATAGGTTATGAAAATCTATTTGCATCATGGGTTTTTATCCTATGCTAAGATATCTGATTTTCATTAGTGGATGGCATTAGCCCATCGAGTGTATTTTGCCAATCATAGTTTATCTCTGAACTCGTGGGAACCCAGCCAACATGGTTTATTTAATACACTATAATTCAGCAGAATGTATCTTAATTCAGACCACATATCTTGTCACAGCCCACAAATTATTTGAAGAGGAAATGTATTAACTTAAATAATACATAACCAACCAAATTATTTTTTTATTGCCAACTACATGTAGATCCAAACACACCAGTATCTTTTAAACAGCTCAACACAATGCCTGTTTGCCAGATGTTAGGAAATGCCTAGCCCAGGGGTCGGCAACCTTAAACACTCAAAGAGCCATTTGGATCAGTTTCCCACATAAAAAAAAACACCAGGAGCCACAAAACTCTTCCCATGATTGACTATTTCCTAATTCCACAAATTAGCATATGTAGCTGAATTAAACATTGTTTTCTTCTGAAACCTTTCTTTTCTTGGATTTATCCATGGTTGGCCTACCAGGGGTTGAAAAACTCAATAAATTGAGTGCCGATGTGTGTTGCACATTGGTGGTTTTGACGTGTATTTTGAGCAACAGGGAGCCGCAGCAGAGGGATGAAAGAGCCACATGTGGCTCCAGAGGTTTGCTGACCCCTGGCATAGCCAGACAGAATGGAGGGATCAAGCAGGGGGTTACCCTTGAGTTGTTGTGCAGCTGCAAAGATCCAGAACTGACCCCCATCCCCCAAGCTGCTTGGAACCTTATCTATCCATTCACAAGAGAGGCAAGCAGTCTAGGGAGATTCCTGTGCTGCAGGCAGAATACAATAAAATAGTTAGCTTTAATTCTACATGTGTGGACCTGGTTGTTTGCATCTGACACCAATACAATATATATTACTGTAGCTGTTCTTTCAATTGCTGTTTGTAAGATTAACAGCATAAATTCTCCTTTTATTTTGCTTCTTCAAGCCCCTCTGACACTACTGTTTTGTAAAGTAGGATTTAGGTCAGTGGAAACAATCTGGTGTTTAATCTTCCATTTTTTCATCATTCTTCCCATTCATTTTTTCTTCCTGGCCTCCTTCCTTCCCTCTTTTCCCTCAGTCCATCAAACTTATCCAATCTTTGAAGATGGGAACAAATGCAACGGTTATTAGAGGCTGGGTCACTATCGTAAATATATATATATATATATATATACATCTTTTTATGGAGCAGTTTCTATAGCTTTCTGTTATGACATTTGTCTAATTGGATGGTCTCCCACAATAATAAACAAAGAAAAAGATATAAACACTATATATAAACTTTTAGTACACTATTTTAGAATAACAATTGCCATAACATCTCCTTTTCAAAGAGACAGAGGCAGTAAAAATTCAGGACTACAATCAATAATTCCTACGTTTGTTGTGTAATGGGGTTATTAACTAGCAATTCATTTCACCTGCACAGTAGTCCTTGACTTACAACAGTTCATTTAGTGACTGTTCAAAGTTACAACGGCATTAAAAAAGTGACTTATGAAAGTTTTTTGCGCATATAATAATAATAATAATAATAATAATAATAATAATAATAATAATAATAATAATAATAATAATAATAATAATAATAATAATAATAATAGTTAAATTTATTGACCGCTCCCTCTCCCCACAGGGACTCGGGGCGGTGCACAGGGAGAATAAAAACAATAAATATACAAAATACATACCAATTTAAAACAGATTAAATTAATTCCTGTGCTAAAATCCCATTAACTAAAAATCCCCACTAAATATAGATATACATTTAAAAAACCCATAGAGAGAGAGACTACCCTAGGCCGGCCAGGCGGAAAAGATGAGTCTTCAATTTCAAGCGGAAGGAGCGGAGGTCCGTGGTTGTTCTAATATCGGGGGGAAGGTCGTTCCAGAGGGCCGGGCCCACCACAGAGAGAGCCCTTCCCCTGGGCGTCGCCCGCTGACAAAGTCTAGTGGACGGCACCCGGAGAAGTCCCTCTCTGTGGGAGCGAATCGGCCGTGAGGATGTGTGAGGCAGGATCCGATCCCGCAGATAGCTAGGTCCCGAGCCATGGAGCGCTTTAAAGATGATAATTAACACCTTGAAGCGCACCCGGAAGACGACAGGCAGCCAGTGCAGCTCGCGCAAGAGTGGTGTAATGTGGGTAAACCTAGTGGTTCCCATAATTGCTCGCGCGGCTGCATTCTGAACTAACTGAAGCCTCCGGATGCACCTCAAGGGGAGCCCCATGTAGAGAGAGTTACAATAGTCCAGTCGGGATGTCACGAGGGCATGAGTGACTGTGCGAAGGGCGTCCCGATCCAATAGGGGGTGCAATTGGCGGACCAGGCGGACCTGGTAAAACGCCCTCCTGGCCACGGCTGTCAATTGCTCTTCCATAGACAGCCGGGTATCCAGGAGGACACCCAAATTGCGCGCCCCATCCACAGGGGCAAGATGTTCGCCCCCTATGGCCAGCGTTGGAGAGAGCTGGTTGAATCGGGCAGCCGGAAACCACAGCCACTCGGTCTTGTTTGGGTTCAGCCTGAGTCCGTTACTTCTCATCCAGATCCGCACGGCTTCCAGGCACTGGCACATCACCGCTACGGCATCGTTGGGGTGGTTTGGGGTAGATATATACAGCTGAGTATCATCAGCGTAAAGATGGTACTCTACCCCAAAACCACGGATGATCTCACCCAGCGGCTTCATGTATGCATTAAACAGGAGAGACGAGAGGACCGACCCCTGAGGCACCCCACATGTGAGGGGTCTCGGGGTCGACCTCTGCTCCCCTGCCAACACAAATTGCGATCGGCCAGAGAGGTAGGAGGTGAACCACCGTAAAACGGTGCCTCCCACCCCCAACCCCCCCAGCCGATGCAATAGGATACCATGGTCGATGGTATCGAAAGCCGCCGAGAGGTCTAATAGGACCAGGATGGAGGAACAACCCCCATCTCTGGCCCTCCAGAGATCATCTACCAACGCGACCAATGCCATCTCGGTGCTATGCCCGGGCCGAAAGCCGGACTGGCGCGGGTCTAGATAATCAACTTCCTCCAGGTGACGGGGAAACTGTTGTGCCACCACACTCTCAACAACCTTCGCCAAAAAGGGAAGGTTGGAGACGGGACGATAGTTGGTTAAAAGAGCTGGATCCAAAGAGGGCTTCTTAAGGAGGGGCCTCACCATAGCCTCTTTTAGGGAAGCAGGCAAGGAACCCTCACTTAAAGAAGCGTTGACAACCTCTTGGAGCCAGCCTCGTGTCACCTCCCAGGATGCCAGTACAAGCCAGGAGGGACACGGGTCCAATAAACATGTGGTGGCTCGCAGTTGCCCACGTAGCCTGTCCATATCCTCGGAAGCAACGGAGTCAAATTCCTCCCAAACAAGATCAGCCTCGTGGCACCCCACTGGACCATGAATGGGGGCTAACTCGTTCTGTATCTGAGCGGTTTTGTCCTGCAGAAAAGTCACAAATTCCTCTGCTCTACCCTGTAGCGGGGCTTCCCGCACCCTCTGTTAAACAGGGCGGCAGGGCGGTTTTCTGCGGATGCTATGAGAGTAGCGCAATGATGGCGTTTGGCCACTCTCAGCGCCACAATGTAAGTCCGTAAATGGGTTCTTACCTGTGTCCGGTCAGATTCAGAGCGGATAGCCCTCCATCTTCCCTCTAGGCATCTCTTGCGGCGTTTCATCGCTCTCAGCTCCTCGGTAAACCAAGGAGCCGGGGCGGCTCGGCGCCGCAAGAGAGGCCGCAAGGGCGCGACCCGATCCAAGGCTCCCGTGATCGCAATATTCCATGCGGCCATGAGGTCCTCCATCGGGGCGCGGGTCAGGGGTACAGGAAGTGGCCCAAGTGCCATCTGGAACCCATCCGGGTCCATCAGGCGCCTGGGGCGGAACCAGATAGGTGGATATGACTGTTGTAGCATCCCAATGGTCACAAGAGCAAAATGCCTTCAAATGCTTGGCAACTGGTTCATATTTATAAAGTTATAGTGATAACATTTTGCGACCTTCTGACAAGCAAAGTCAATGGGGGAACCAGATTTACTTAACAACCGTGTTACCAACTTAACAACCACTGTGATTCAGTTAAATGTGGCAAGAAAGGTAGCAAAATGGGACAAAATTCACTATGTCTCACTTAGCAACAGAAATTTTGGGGTCAATTGTGGTCATAAATTACTGCATTTTTCAGAGTATAAGCACACCTTTTCACCTCAAAAAAGAGGGTGAAAATCTGGGTGCGTCTTATGCACCGAATACAGCATTTTTGGTCTCCTGAAACGCATTGCAAAAATGGCCTTTAGGAAGCTTCCAGAGTGCTCCTGGGGGCTGGGGAGAGCAAAAATGAGCCAAAAATGGACCGTTTGTAGCTTGCTTTTTGCCTTCCCCCAGCCCCCAGGAGCATTCTACAAGCCTCCTAAAGGCTATGCATGCCCCTTTTTGACAAAAAATGGCCCATTTTTTCCCCAAAAAAACGGGCCATTTTTGCTTTTTTTGCTCCTCCCCCAGCCCCCAGGACCACTCTATAAGCCTCCTTAAGGCTATGCATGCCCTTTTTTGGACAAAAAATGGGCCTGTATTTGTGGAAAATGGGCCATTTGGGGGAGGTCTGCAGAGTGCAAAAACTTTTTAAAAATATTTGCCTCTTCAAAATCTTGGTATGTCTTATACTCCAGTGCGTCTTATACTCCAAAAAATGTGGTAAATTTATTTTAACAAAGAAAATGTTTGCTATGAGTGAATGCGAAAACGAAAGAGGAATAAGTTTGCCTACTAGGGTTTTTTGCCAGAATGTGAGGTTTGTTGAGGAATTGTAAAAAAATGAATCTGTTTAAATCCTGGAATGTTTTACATCTATGTGGACTTGGAGATTGGTTGCTAAATGTTATACATGCAAGTGCATGCATAGAATAAGGAACAGCAAAAAACATGCAATGTCCTCTTACTTAAACAAAGACATTTAATGAATGTTTGGATAAATGTATAAGGAATGCTTGTGATGACATTAGGGATGGTCAATGGACATGAATGTTAATCTACTTATTTTGTGAATGCTATGTAGCTGGCTGAAGACTGGAATGGTTGTCAGGTATTAGACAACAAGGACTCAGGATCTGACAATCTATTGAAGACAAAGATAGGCACGTGCAACAGAAAAAAAATATGAACATTTGCAAGTTATACAGGGAGTGAGAAGAGGTAGAGTAGGTAAATAAATATGTGCACTTTGATAGAAAGCAGATTTCAGATAAGGAAATGGATGGAAAAACCTTAAAATCAAAATTTTGGCAGTGAGATAATAAGTAATATATGGTCTATTATGATGAATAAGTGTATATAGAAAGTGAAAATAGTAGCATATTAAAACATATTTATGAATACTTTCTAATATGGAAAGGAGATTTGGGTATGTCAGGAAAAACAACATGCAGCATGAAAAGGTTATTTAAGAAGTGCACAATGAAAAACAAGTGAATGAACAGAAAATCGAATGGTCAGTGTTAAAGAAGTACCTTGAAGAGATTTGGTTATACACAGAGAATTTATGAAAATAGAATCACAAAACATCAAAGAATAGTCATTGAATAGACAAAAATAGAAAGATCAGGAAACTAATGAAATGGATGAGATCTTTAAAAAGTGAGAAGATAGCATATGAAGTGATGTCACTGAGATGAAAAGGAGGCGGCTTGAAAAACAGAGCAAGTACTATATGGTGAATTATACTGGTATAAAATAGATTTGTTTCCTTTTCCTGTTCTTTAATCTTTACTTAATATTGCTTATTTTGCACTTGGCACAATACTATTAATCCAAAAAAGAAATAAAATGTTGGGTATGTATGTATGTATGCATGCACTGGATTAATGATAGTCTTAAAATCAATAAACAATCATATCCTTTAAAATATTAATCTAACATTATTGTATGTACTGTATATTCTCTCCCATTAAATAAAGACTGAATGTATTGGCCTACAATGCCACCATCATTAGATATGCAAGATGGAAAAGAAAGGATGTTTATTTTTTAAAATGTATTTATTTAAAATGTTTATATAGTCATGCTTTGTTTAAATCCATTATTATGCAGAGAAGCACAAGTATGCATTCAACATCATTTGAATGAATCACCACCATTGCAATTTTGTCCTGTCTTAATCCTTTTAAGGTGTGTATGCACCTACGGGCATATTTTAAAATCTACCTGTGCTCAAAATTTTAGTAAAGGACAGTTTCAATTGGGCAAGAGGTCAAAAGGAACATATGCTTTCAATGAATCTTTCCATGGAACATAAACATTAGGAAAATTGCAAGGAGAAAATCTAAAGTCTTTCATTTCCACATAATCAAATTGAAAGAGTTGGACCTTTAAGAAATGCATTTTCTATGGTTCTGCAAATTTCCAACTTTTACTATTGCAAACCTTTGAAAATTATCAAGAGGAAGATGCTACAGAATTAGGAATATGTAATAAATGTACTCTGCCAATTTACATATACTATTTTCCCCCCTCCAAGAACAGTTTATTTTTTAAGACTACAGCATAAGAAAAGTATAGACACTGTAACATATAATATAGAAGATTATATTTTTAATTACTTGTGCATACTCTGGCTTAAATTATTGCTTGTGGTCCACTATTTGCCACAATATGCCTTCCTTACTTGCATCTCTTTAAGAATTATATAAAAGACTTCCAAAATAAAATAAAAGCATTGTAGTTTGAAATTAAAACTAATTCCTTTCATATAATCAGATTTTTGGTAACAATTATGCTATACATTTGGGTAGTTTCTATTCACATATATTTTGGATATCACTAAGATTGGGATGCTTCTTAAACGAAGGTAGCATTCAACTTCGATGCTGCAAATCAGATTTTTAACAGTTTTTAAAACTTAGTGCTTCATTTATTGACTATTCTAAAAAGCATATGGCTCTTCCACTGAGCAAAAGATTTTTTTTAAGTAGCGATCTAATAACTGCAACTAGAAACCTCATACTGAGAATCCAAGACTATATAGCACAGAATTACTTAATGTTGCCACTCAAAATTTTACTCAACCTCTAATCGAATTGCTTGGGGAAAAGATTGTATACAAATGGGTGAATAATGTGCAGTTATTTACAGGAATAAAATCCCATAAAACAGTGCACATATACATAGCTCACTTTCTTCTCTTTTGCTTTCCATTAGTTCAGGGATGTCCAAACTTGGGAACTTTAAGACTTGTGGACTTCAACTCCCAGAATTCCCCAGCCAGCTATGCTGGCTGGGGAATTCTGGGAGTTGAAGTCCACAAGTCTTAAAGTTCCCAAGTTTGGACATCCCTGCATTAGTTCCTTCTCTGCTATGTCAGGAACTGCCAAAAGGGCACCCAAAGCTATATTCACAAGGATTAAACATCTCACTCTGAACATTTGTGCTACATGATGCCTTGCTTTGAGAAGGGGAGGCTTCTGCCTTTGGGGGCTCCACCTGTTTCTCCTGCTTCCTTCCACACTTTATAGCAGCTTCTTAGTAAATCTGAAGGCTGCAACTTCAGACATTCCATGATAATATGATGGATTTCAGAAAGAAAGTAAGCTATGCAAATGTAACAGGAGAGCTTTTAAAAGAAAATAAGTTTTTTTTTCCAAAAACAAAAATAGAAATCATTTTCATTGTTCATAACCCAATTTATGTTATTATTTTAGGAAATTCACTATATTACAGAGTAAGGTTTGTATAGAAAAATCACAGAACTTTAAATTTCAACCTGCTAAAATTTCTACGTGCTTAGTTGTTATATATTACCTAGAAGAGATTTTGTAAACAAGATATGAAGAACAGTGATCACATAACATATTTTGTTATGTGTAGCCTAACACTATGAGTAAAATCAGAGGAATCAAGATATAGAAAGAAAACTCCTAATAGATGAACAGCCTTACACTCACCTACATAAAGCTACAACTGTTCTCAAAATAAACTAGAGTACCATACATACAGATGTTATACACCAGGGGTCTCCAACCCCCGGGCCGCGGACTGGTGCCGGTCCGTGACTTGATAGAAACCGGGCCGCAGGGCCAGAGAGGAGGAGGAGGGAGGATGGGGCAGCCCCCTGGGCAGAGCGCGCACCAGGGGCGGATAGCACAGGCGCGGCCATTTGCGCCGTTGGGGGCCCTTGAGTGGCAAGTGAGCTGACTCACCCCACCCCACCCCGCGTGCGCATGTGCCACCTGTTCCCCCTTCCCCCGCGCTCCCCCTCTACACCAGCTGGTCCGCAGAATTTTCTTTAAAATTAAACCGGTCCCTGGTGCAAAAAAAGGTTGGGGACCCCTGTTATACACAATTTATCTAACACAGGGGCAATTTTGAAATCATCATGGAATCAGCATATACACTGAAAACTGTACCAAAAGACGTACATACTACTGTTCTACCACACTGCTATACCATATCCAAATATGTGCACCCTATTAGCAATATCGTTTGACTTGGCAAGTTATGCAATATGCATTCAAGTTTATATAAGCTCCATTAAAACATATTTTAGAGAGGTTTTGTAGGTACATTTCTGTTCTAGAGTATTTTCAGATGATATACTCAACATATTCAGGGTTGTAGAATTAGATTAGCATCCCAAGAAGAGAAAGAATAACCAAAGGTTTCACAATAAACATGTTGAAAAAATGGTAACAGAACTTTTATTAGAAATGGGAAAAGTATATGAAGCTTGTAATGGAATCCATTACATTATTAAATGAAGTCTACTGAGTATAAGCTGAGAAAAAAAGGCCACTGCCCTTACTGGTTCAGAATTTGAACCACCACTATTTGAACTAACACCTTGGGCAACATATATAGTCAATATGTGGATCTTTCATTATGCTAATGAGGAATTCCACATGTGTAACATAAAACAAACCCACACATATGGCTATTTCGGTTCAACCAAGAACCATTTCCATTTAACTCTCAGAGCAGTCTTTGTATTTATTAATTAATTAAACAGATTTATATAGCCACCAAGTCACTCCCAGTATGAATCTGTCTAAAAAGAGAAAGAATGCAAAGGTAGTCGGTGATCATTTTTGGGAAGTTGAAAAAGCTGTGGCAGAAAAGTGTGGATTCCCCATGCTTGTATGTATGACAAGAAAGTACAAATCTTGAGATGTCTAGTGAGTTTAGGGGAAAATTCTCCTAAAGGCTACTGTAAATGTCCCCATGTTTTAACCTCTCAATTCCCTCCCCAATTCAAATTACTTCCAGCTATAAACCTAACCTTCAATTCTTCCAATATTATGGGATTCTGGGTAACTCTATAGTTTCCCCCTCCAACACACAAGTTGAATGAAACCAGAAAGAATTGTTCATGCTATCACTGACTGACACAACCTACAATAAAACAAACAACAGGAAAACACAAAATAAAGACTAGTTTTCAACTATCCCTAGTCACAAAATCTCTAAATATTTGAAAATACATTGTGCTGAGAGCATGTCTTTTTGTTAAAAGAAGCACAAGTAGCTGGTCAATGTAATTACAGCAATATAGAAGAAGATATGTTGACCATTGCAGAAAATGAACAACATTATTACCACCTTAATAATAATAATAATAATAATAATCTTTATTGTCATTGTAAAAATTAATAAAGTCCCTTTACTACAAATATGTTTGATATGCATTCTAGGAGTTTATTGTAATGTATTTTATATTTTCTTAATTATCTGGCAAATTGCTAAATGCATAAAACAGTTGTGAATACTGCTATGTCCAATACCGATATGATGTTTAACATGAAAAATAATTCTTTTATCTTCAACCATCACATTTTCAGTTGAGGCAGAAATACAAAACCATTATAAGTTACTGGCACTCTCCAGATTCAACCTATTCATCAAGCCAAACCAATTATTAGTCTCTAGAGGAAGCCAATACAAACATTTTATAGAAGGTAACCTTTAACTATAAAATTTTAGCTGATTGAATTTTGGGGCATTTGACTTGTTCCCATGCAAATCATAGCATGTTAATATATAACAATAAGCTGCATATTTGGAAGTATCATGCACATTATTGTGCCACTGGTTTATCTCTTTTTCTCAAAAGCACTGCAGATAACATAGCATCCACCATCTCTAGGTACACAATGCAATATATTCATGTTTACTCAGCAGTAAACAAGATTCCTACTGAAACGATGAAGTCGCTGTTTCAAACATCGCACAGGGCTAAATCAAATTTGCCATTAAATGCACATTGTTCCAGATGTACATGTAATTTTGAAACTCTTGATTATCCTGAGGACCTTTTTTATATGCCTGGATAATATTTTAGGATGATATGTGCATTTTATAGATGTGTGTTAAATTCCATGTCTCGTGCAACCAGGGCTCAAATACAGTTGAAATCACAAAAGGATTGTGTGCCATCTAAATCAAACACATTTTAACATAAGCTTTAATACATTATAGTTCACTTCACTTTCTGTCTTTATAACATTCCAGCTATAATAATCTTTATAATACTCTTAGAGAACACAACAACTTAAAAACTCAAAAACCCATAAACCCCCGTGGATTGTCCAGCATGAATTAAATAAATTATTTAAGCAAACTCCAAACTATTACATGAATTAAAAATGCCCAACAAGAGAAAAATAACATCAGTCTTTGGGACCCTGAAAATTTAGCTTTCTAAGTAACTTTTGGTTTTAAAATATGTTATTGTGGATATCAAATGTATTGACAGCGACACTAACTTTTTGTTTAAAGTATTGTCAATACTGGATACTTGTTCCCATTTTAAAACTAATATAAAGGGGGGGGGGACTGTCCAGCAAAAATAGATAATATTGTTTTACCATCTTACCATTAGCCCAACTCAAACCTGAGATTTATTGGGTTTATCTAGTAAGATATGCCTGGGGACTTCAGTCTCTTTAGACTCAGGTAACCACTAATAGACCAGCCCTACACATGTTTGACAGAAGCAATGGCTTTATTGAACCAATGAAGCTTAATCCAAAGAAAACTTAAAAAGAAACTTAACAATTGCTTTGGCAACTGCCAGCATATACAAAGATGTACTTTATAATGAACCTCACAAGCATATGTCAATGGTTATATCTGCTGTTGAAGTTATACCACCCAGCCATTCTGTAGAATTTACCCCTTATGCTCTATTACAGCTTTCCGAATATTATTAAAATGTCTGAATGCAATTAGAAATGATTCTGAGGAGAAGAATTGCCACATAGCAGGAAGGAGACTTCGGAAATGTTATCAAAACTACATGTTTGCTCCTTAGTAAACAAAGCTTGTCTTTCCAAAGATAGCTTTTCTTCATTCATTGCATAAAAACACATAGACACAGATACACACCAAGAGAGATACAGTCACATGTATATATATATATAAAGAACACTTACTGTTCTAGGAATTGGTGGAGAAAGAGATCCATTTGACATATATGGGTCATTATTCATATTTGGCATCATGATATACCCAGAATAACCAGAATAAGGTCCTTTATTGTACAGAACACCATCTGTGTGCTTGCCTGTAAAAAGCAAGGGTTATTTTAGCCTGTTCTTTACATTTCTAACATAAAAGAAACTTTTATATAACATGATCTTCATCAAGCAGCTTTAGCCTTTTTTTAGAGTCTAGCAAATATTTCCAACCTTCCAAATTGCAGCCTGTCAGATCTCTACGATAATAAATATGTAAAATTAATCTGTTTACCCCTACAACGTACAGAGAAAAGAAAACGTTTATATATGTGACTTCCGTGTGCTAATCTAATGATTAATATGCACTGCTTTTTAATGTGTAATTCTAAAACTTTAGTCGTCTTTATACATGCAGCGTGGTCTGGCTTATTCTGATTGGGCCAATTAGAAGCAATTAAGGAGAAAAAGAGTTCAGGCTGGCATACAACAATACCCTGCTGATAGTAGTGAGCCTGTTCATCCGAGGAGTCTCCATTTTTAATCTGCTTAATATCTCATTTAAATAATAATGGCTAGTTTGCAAGCAGTGCAAGTTGGATTTAGGTTGTCCATATTTATTGACAAGTGCTTCATCACAGTTCCTGGATAACAGAAGGCATGTGTGTGTTCAGGACAAGGAGCTGAAATATTTTGTGGTTTAAAAACTTCACCTAACTGGGCTCAATGAAAGACTTTATTTAACCAAGTATCCAGCAGACCTTCCCACAATTGTCTTTAATTAACAGCAGGGTAGATCTCCAGTGCATTGTGTGTATTAAACTAATCCCTTCACCAATGTTTTTTTTTTGGGGGGGGAACGTTTGTTAACCACTTCTGTACTTAAGTAAATAAATAAGCAAACATTTGAGTACATAAATAAATAGTGCTGCCTTGTCTTGCAAGAATAGCATACATATGCTTTCCTGGCAGACAAGCAATTTATCTTTTAAAAACTATTTTTTTTAAAGAAAGGGGACAGTGGCTTGATTGAGGAAACACTCCCATGGCATAGAAACATGATGTCAGATACCAAAACCACATTCATGGCCAACAACCCACATTCAAAAAGAATGGGTTGAGTTTGGCCCACCTATACAGTTTTATTCAGATGCTGCAAGATCCAAGCTAAATAGGGCTTAGCATAACAAATCCACTATCTCGACAGTGAAATCCAGAGACCATGTTTTATATATCTAACCATCATATATACTGACTTGGGAACAAGAAGTATATTTCCAATATAATGGGAGCCTGCAAGTTTGGATAAAGCTGCTATAAAACACAACATCTCTTACCTTCTTCAGAATGTTCTCTGCTTTTTTCATAAACTTCCTGAGACTGGCCTTGCCTAGACACCTAACCAAAAAAATAAAATAAAACCATATATGACGGCTACGATATTTTGTGATACATAGTAAAAAACTGTCAGTGACCAAGTTCAGTAAAAGTATTTCTTAAACATTTTCCAGGACAAATAAGCAAAAGGGAAGGATGTCCCAATATTTATTTTTCAGCTACATAAGAATGGCTTCCATAGTCCTTATTTTGCATTAGATGCTTTTTTAATTGAAAATTGCATTATTAAAAACAAAAAAAACCCTCTCTAGTTTGTTTTAAGATGTGGTAGTTACCCAATACTTTGTGTAAAACCTTTAAAGAGTTTATGATTAATTCTGTAGCCTTGCTGATTTCAATCCAAAAATATTCAGGGCTGCTCTAGATTAAAGCTATGAGTCATATGAACATGCCTTCAATATGCCATGAAAACTAATTTACAAAACAAACCAATACACATGTAATCCAAAGTATTACTATGTTGAATGATGCTTCTCATGTAAACCTAAAACATCAGAACCTTATGAGAAAAGGACACTCCTCTAACATTATGCTTATTCCTTACAAAAAAGGAAAGGCATACTATGTGACACCACTAGGTATCTAAACAACACTAAGTTAAAGAACAATCATTTCAACAGGCTCCTAGCTTCATTGTAAACAATAAAAGTTCATACAAATTGAAGCACTAATTTGGAAAATTCAACAAAATTCAAACAGTCTCTTTTTTATTGTAAAAACCTTGGTGTTTTGTTGGTGGACAAAAGAAAACAGGCAACTGTTATATACACAACAACAAAACAAAAAGAACAAAAAGTTAGTCTGGTATTGGAGAAGTAGAAGCTTATTTCCTAGAATAAGCCAACATTTGTAAACAAATAACCAGCAATTTAGTGCTGCCCTTTGATAAAACTCAAAGTTAGCTGCCAAATGCATCTGTATCATTCTGCCGGATGGTAGAACCAGTCCCACTTCAGTGTGACATACAGGCACTTACACACAGAAAGAGTATGTACCTACCCATAAATAACATTGTGAGTGGAATTTACTTGGAGCGAATGTGTTTGAGACCCTTTTCCTAATTATTAGTAGGGCAGGGCCCATTGCTACATTCCTAAAATATTTCTACATCAACCCCTGCCAGAAGCAACAGGAAGAAAAAGGCTCTTCTGACTTATGAGTAACTATTACTATCTCTGAGCTACCGAGGCTACAGAAGTAACATTTCTCCAAATATTTCTCCAAACATTTCTCCATTTTCAGGCGTCTTTCCTCCCCCCATGTAAACAAATTCAGCCGGACCCGTCATGGGTTTTATTAACTATAATCTTTATTGTCATTGTACTTGTTTACAACAAAATTGGTTAATGCATGAATCAATGCAAGCAGTCGATATTTCCTAATATGCAAATATGCACAGAGCCTCTCTTTTCCTACAGTTGCAATCTCCCTTTATAATCAACTCTTCAATCCAAATGGAAATCCCTAACAGGTTTTGGGGAGGAGAAGTCTGTGGCCCTTTGCCTGGCAAGGTCTATTCTTGAAAAGTTCTTAGAAGGTTATGGGTGGGGGAAGGGAAGAGAGGGCAGAATCCGTATTACTGTCCTGACCCTGTTCAGTTTCTCCATCTAGAGTTAAATATTTAATACTCAGCCACACATAATTTGCGCCTCTGTGTTCCAAGTTCCCAAGCCTACTTTACACCAGGGTAAGGCCAGGCACCAAATATAACTGTGGTTGTACAGAGACCGCTCAGCATTAAACTCGAAAGTTTTAAGCTCAAAACAGAAGGGGATTTACAATTCATCCCCAACAGCTGTCCGCATGCAAGGAAGGAGGCAAAAGGAACCAATCTGGCAAAAAAGAAAAAGAAAGCCAAGGAGCCGAAGTGGTGGTGGGGAAGCTACTATAGTGGCATTCCAGCAGCCGTGTCCTTGTCTCTCCTCCCTCCCTTCTAAATTGGGGAATAAAGTAGCAATAAGATTAAACTCTGAGTAAACAAATCAATCGTTCTATTTCAGCTTCTGAGCGGAGCCCGGGCTCTACTTCCAAAGAGGTGGGGAGGGGAATGCAAACAGCTTCCAACTCCTCTCTCTCTCCACCCACCACTACGCCAAGCGCTGCCATTCATTCATGGGGAACAGAGGCAGATCGGTTTTCAAAGCGCCGTGGTCAAAAACTGTAACCCACTTGGCGGCTCTGCCGCTTCCCGTTTTCCATTCTGGGCTCACACACCCCCTTTTCCTTAGCTGGCCGTGAAGAAGAAAAAGAGAGAGACTGACACAGAGGGAAACGAGGGGACGTGAACTTTCAAGGGAAGCCCTTTAAAATAAAACAAAATTAAAAGAAATAGAAAATAACTCCCCCCCCCCTTTCATTCCCTTGCACGAATCCCAGAACAGACCCGAGGCCAACAGATCAAAGAAAGCCGGGAAATGGTTTCCCACCCAAAGGGAAGCCCACCCAGGGAGCGAGAGCGGACTGTCTCCTCCGGCCAGGGCTCTGTTGCTCCGGGCAGGACTCCCGCTGCTACCGGCCTACCCCTCCTTGACCGTCGCTCCTTCCAGAAACTTTTCTGCAGCTCCATCATCAGCCCAGAGGCAGCCCCGGCTCGTCCTTCCCACCCAGACAACGTTCCAAGTTGGGGGGGGGGGGGTGAGGGAAGCCCAATCCCTCTGCCTGCCTACCTCATGCCCGTTGCTGCTGGGGATGGTTTCCGACTCGTTGACCAGCGAAGACTTGATGTCGGCCAGGTCGCCTTCTTCCTCCGGGTGGCTGATCTCGGCGAAGATGGTTTCCTTCTGGGGGTCACCTTCGTCTTTGAAGGGGATCATCTCGTCGGTGGCACAGAGCTCCGGGTCGCCGCCACCTCCCGAGAGCTGAGGCATAGTGGCTCTTTTTTATCCCCCACCCCGAGAAAGAAAGGAAGGAGGGCAGCGAAAGAGAAGGGAAAAGAGAGGAAGAACAGGAGGTAGAAGAAGGAAGAAGAAGAAGAGCGAGGGAAGTTAAAAGGCTTTGGACGTCGAGCTCACTTTGCGCTGCGCTCCTATAGCCCCCCCCCTCTCCGCCTGCCTCTCTCTCTCTCTCTCTCTCTCTCTCTCAATCTCTCTCTCAACCTAAGCGCTGCGCTCTCCTCCCTTTCCCACCCCATCCATATCCAAACACCTGGGGGAGGGGAGAGAGAGCAAGCAAGACTGGAAGTGTGGCCGGCCCTGTCTACTTTGTCTGCTTTGAAAAGAAGGGGAGGGGGGAAAAAAGGAAGCCAAAGAGCCAGCCAGACTCGCACCCGCGCTCTCCCCCCCCCCGTCTCCCCCCCCCCTCTCTCTCACTCTCCCCTGCCGGTTTCTGTTGTGTCTGCAGTTCAAGACGACGCGAAAGTCGGGCAAGTTGGCTTCTCTCAGAGAGACTTTTAAGCCTGGTTTCCTAATGGGTCCCCCTTTCCCTTTCTTTTCTTTTTTTTTGAAAGAAGGCACCACCGCCCTCTCTCCCCCTGTGTGTGTGTGTACCACAAACGCCGGTCTTCGAGAGGAAAAGCCAACGGTCCCTTTAAATCCCTGTATTTTCTGAGCTACAGAAGCGACCCTAGGAAGGACGGGGGGAAAGTTGGGGGGGGTGTCTCCCTGCCTGTGCGCGCACACACACCCCGCGAAGGTCCGGGGCGCAAAATTGGAGGGTCCCCGGGCTGGAAGGACGCCGGTGAGAGAGAGAGAGAGAGAGGGAGAGAGAAGGTCGGTGGGAAGATGGGGGAAGAGCAACCTCACACCAACCCACCAGGACTCCGCTTTTGTTCCCAGGCAGGGGAGAAGCCTTTTTTTTTTTCCTTCCTCCCCTTCCTGCTCGGCTGCCTAATCCTCTGCGCCGCCGTCCTGGCTCTCCCGAAGCGAAGCGAACCGGGCGGCTGGCATTGACGAGGGCGAAGCGGAGCCGGCGAATTCCTCAGGTGCAGCTGAAGCAGAAGCAGCAGCGAAAGTTCTCAGGTGGGAGGCAGCAAAAAAGAAAAGAAAAAAGGGACGCTCCTTAAAAAAAAAAAAAAAAGGGGGGGAGAAAGTTAGCTTCTCCGGGAATTAGAAAAGCAGCCCCTCCCGCTAACACAACACCCCCCCCTCCCAAACCCACCCCGAGCCGGGCTGCAAAACTCTTGAGACTAAAAGGCCAACCCACCCCCAAACTTCTTCCAGGCGCCGCCGCTGCTGCTGCTGCTGCCCCCTTCAACGGTCCCACGCGCTGGCTTTTTTGGGGGGTGGGTGGGGGACCGCGCGCTCGGCGAGAGGGGCGGGCATAGAAAGGTCTCTTTGGCCGAAGGTGCCGTTGCTCTTCTCTGGGCTCCCGGCTTGCGAGACAGGGTCCCCCCCCTCCCCTCCCCTCGTTGGCCAGGGGTCCTGGTTGTCCCCGAGTTCTTGATGGGCTTGCGAGGCGGGCCGCGCGAGGTGGAAAGGCAGCCGCCCGCCGCGCTCTCCTCGTGTAGCGTAACTTTGCCGTCCCTCCGCCCGCTTCGCCTCCTCCCCCTCCACCCCCCCCCCTCTCTCTCTGGCTCTCTCGAAAAGGGCGGGGGCGGGCAGAGAGAAGATGAAAGCGAAGCCGCCGCCTTGATTGACAACTCATTGAGAGATGCTCTGGAGAGGAAAAGGAAACGCAGCCCCGCAGAGAGAAGGGGAGGAAAAACAACCTTAAGCCGGGAAAGCGCGAGGATGGGCTGGGAAGCTCCCTTCGTCTTAAAACCAACCCACGCACACACACACACACACACAAAAGAAGATGCAGAAAGCCAGGCCGGCAAAGTTAAAACAAAACCACAAAAACACCGCCGACGCCTCAGTCCGCTGGAAAGTTTCACCTGGGAGAAGGTGGAGGGCGAAGATGCTGGATGGGGAGGAGAGGGAAGGAAGTAGTCCGAGGAATCGGAACGTAGGGCTGGCTGGGGTTTGTTAGCCCTCGTTTGCCTTTGTTTTTGCCTTCAACGCGACGGTTGTTCCCATCCCCTTCTTCTTCGGCAACGATCTGAGATTGGGTGAAACCTAAGCAAGGGCGAGGGTGGGCTGGGTGCTGCTATTAGGAAGGGGAGGAACCGTCTCTCCCTCCCTCCCTCAAATCGAGGTCTTCCTTCCTCTATCTCTCCACGCTTAGGACTATATAACCACGTTGCTTGTATCTTTCAATTTATATTGTTTTTATTTGTGTCCTAGTATGAGTTGGTAGTTTATTAGTAACCTTGGCCATCACTAAGTGCTGTGTCTATTTTATTCTTGATGAATGTATTTTACTCTCCTTATGTCCACCGAGAGCTTATGTACTCAAGACAAATTCCTTGTGTGTCCAATCACACTTGGCCAATAAAGAATTCTATAACAAGTAATAGTGATCCGAATATCCTCAGACAAATCTGGGCCGAGGACGCGTCTCTTGTTTTGTTTGCTTACGTCTTTCCCCTTTTGGGAAGGGGGTGGGGAGGGAAGACCCCATTCCATACACAATTCTTGGGGGCTGATAAGGGGGTTATCATATGGATGTTATGCGTACAGTGACAAGAGGCAAACCACGTGACAAGACTCACACGGACTTCCGATTCCCGAATATTGAAATCATATTTGAAATAGAACATTTAAATCTGAAATCTTATGGGTCGAAAAGGAAGTGCTATTGAACTGAACGGACTGTGCTGAATACATGTGTGTGTGTTTATAATGAAGTACCATCTTCACCTATTCTCCTTCCATATATCCACATTTAACCACTCATGTGCTTATTGGAACATCAGAGCCTTTTATTGCCTTATACTGTATTTATACATTCATCTCTGCAACCTCTGCCTGCATGTATAGGGAAAGGGGAAAAAATGAAGATAAGACGGTCCAGTTAACAAACGTTTACTCGGAAATAAATGCGACTTGGCTTGGGTGGGATTTCTTAATAAAGACTTGTTTGGGATGCTGCAGCTTTCTCGAGTGCACCTATTGTTGCTTGGTTCTCGTTTGAATCAAATGTATAAATATGCCCTAACCGGAAAACGGAGGAATGAAAACACGTCAGGCAAAATTCAAGTCGATCCCATAATACGTTTTCTGTACAGAACCCTTTTGTCTTTTTCTTTCTTTCTTTCTTTCTTTCTTTCTTTCTTTCTTTCTTTCTTTCTTTCTTTCTTTCTTTCTTTCTTTCTTTCTTTCTTTCTCTCTCTCTTTCTCTCTCTCTCTCTCTTTCTTTCTTTCTTTCTTTTTCTCTCTTTCTAAGTGAAGAGCCGATGGTTTCTTGAGATGATCTTTTTTTAGAAAAAGAAAAAAAGTTGAGATGAATAAAAAAGCAAATACGAAATAGCTTCAAGACGCTGCTTCCATCTGGGGATTATAATAACAATGATAAAAATCTGAGCCTCATAAGGAGAAAAGCGACAAAGGACTCCGGAGGGTGGAGGAACACGAAACCCCACGGTGCTGCATAGAAGCCAACGTATTACCCCGATTTGAGTTCGTGGTCAGAAAAAAAACACGAGTGGGTTTTTGTCTGAAGGTCCAAGCGGCTGTCTAAAGCTCCAGCGTGACCCTCCGTGGGATATATATCCTTTCACGCCGATGAAGGAGAGAAGCTCTTGAGAAGCAACTTCTACAGCCATGAATGAGGCCGGGAACTTGCCCCCCCACCCCCAAATAAACTCGCGTTTGATTCCAGCAGGTCGCAGCTGGCGAAAAGCTGCCTCCAGGTCCCCTTCTCTAGCTTTAGGCGGCTGCTTAGAAGCCGAGGAAGTTTTCAAGGGGCGCTTTTTGCTAAATGTTGATCTTGTTCCACCTAATTCGAATCCTATTTTCCCCTTCATGTTAATTGTTGGAGCTGCCGCTCTCATTTGCAGAATCCCTCCCTTTGCCCTCGAGATTATTGTACTTTAAACTACATAATGGGAACCGCTTAAGAGGCGGGAGGAGGGAAAGGGAGAAAATTAGCGCGGAAAAAAAAAAAGAGGCAAGGCTGCATTTGATGTTGCTGGCGCAAAGAGATCTTCCTCTTCGGGAAAAATCCTCCCACCCACCCACCCACCCTTCTCTGGAGAAGCCAAAGAAGCCACCGTTTCCTTTGACAGTCGCCTGCGAAATGTGGGCTTTGCTGTTTAAACCTTGTCACTAAAACTCTCGCCTCTGCCTCGAAAGACGGGCAGCGCGATTTGGGTTTAATGGGGGGGGGAGGGAAGGTGCATTGGGAAAACACCTTCCCTATAACGCGTTTTACGGCTACGTTGGGTTGTTTTCTATTAACTAGCAGCTAGAGCAACAGCCTAGGTAGGACAAGCGTTTTGGGGTTGGGTTGTTTTTTTTAAAAGAGAATTCTTATTGGCTGTCGTAGCGATTAAGCATCCCGGTCTCCAATTAGCACGCGTCTAATCGATTGGAATCGCTATTTAAAAAACATATATATGGAGGAATGGAAGCGAAATCCTTTCAAGTTTCAACCAGATTTGGGTCGATTTGGGCGATGTTTACTCTTCCTGGATCCCGAGGGAGGCGGATGGGGGGGAGGAAAGTGGAAGCTTTCTCCGGGGGAGGACTCTCCCGCACGGAGGTTTAGTATTAATCTGATCCCTCTAATAAAACAATTAGGAAAGGATTTATGCCCGTTTCTGAACCTAGCCTCTCGCCACGTCTATAAGATTATAGATACTCGTCGGCAGAGAACCGCGCTTTCCTTCCTTCCCCCGGTCACATCGTTCGCAAAATCCCGAATCGAGGAAGTAAAAGGCGCAACGAGGGAAAGAGACCCTTAGCACAGCTGCGCTCGGGTTCCCGCGGTGGGCAGAGGTGCCCTTCGAGCTCCCTTAGCCATAAGGGACTACAACGATCCCTTATAACGAGTCAAAGGCCCCGCGCCAACTGTCTCTCCAGCAAAAGAACTGAAGAGTGTTCAATTGAAGAGAGTAAAGGTGCGCCTCCTTTTATAGGGGGAGAGAGAGAGAGAGAGAGAGAGAGAGAGAGAGAGAGAGAGAGAGAGAGAGAGAGAGAGAGAGAGAGAGGAAGAAAGAAAAAGAAAAAGAAAAAGAAAGAAAGAAAGAAAGAAAGAAAGAAAGAAAGAAAGAAAGAAAGAAAGAAAGAAAGAAAAAGAAAGAGATAGAGATAGAAAGAAATATAAAGAGAGAAAGAGAAAGAAAGAAAGAAAGAAAGAGAAAGGAAAGAAAGGAAAAAAGAGTGAGAAAGAAAGAGAAAGAAAGAAGAAAGATAGAAAAAGAAATATAAAGAGAGAGGAAGAGAGAAAGACAGAGAGAGAGGGAGAAAGGAAAGAAAGAGAGAGAGAGAAAAGAAAGAAAGAAAGAAAGAAAGAAAGAAAGAAAGAAAGAAAGGAAAGAAAGAAAGGACCTCTTTCTCCTTTGATGTGGGCTGGCGGTTTTCCCCGATCGGCCTTTTTTGGGGGGGGGAGTGGGTGGGTGGGAATCTTCTCTAAAGGGAAAAACAGAGAGGAGTTGCGGGGGCGGAGCGAGAAGACGAAAAGTCGGGCTTCAGGACAAGCGGATCAAGTCAGGAAAACCCTCCACCGCCAGGCTGGAGGAAGCCCGAGGCTGCTGAGAGCAGTCGAGAAAGAGAGAGAGAGAGAGAGAGAGAGGGAGAGGAAAAAAACCACCCCAACATGCAAAGGATTGTCTGAGTTCGGGCGACGAGTTAGGCTGAAATGTGCTTGACCTGCCTGTGATTCAGAATGCTGGGGGGGGTCAATTCGGCTCTTTTGGGGCTTTAATTCCGGGAACGCGAGTTAAGCGAGTCAGGCTGCTTTGCAAACACCCGCAGGTCTTTTCAAAGCTTCGATTCCGCATAGTGACTGGCTGGGTTCCCATGGTTATCACGCTTAAATGAAGCATGGGTTGCAGAACGAATGCAATGTTCTGGGTCCATCCGACGCATTAAGCACGAAACTAACCATAGAGAAATGTGATTAGCTAGTTTTGGGATTCAGCGCGAACAGCTATCGGGTTGGCGCATCGAACTAAGCGACGGCTTGCTTCGTTGGAGCTCGCTGGCTGGGTAACCACTCTCCGGTTCCCCTCCATAGTGGAGTCATCAACCGTCGTTTACAAACGAGCCCAAGCCCAAAACAATCCCGTCACATTATGAGTTTGTCGGTGCATTGTGTGAACCAAGCTAAAAGATACAAGTTATAAATGGAAGGATAACAAGGCGTTCTTGCTTGGAATATTATCTCAAGTCAGCTGTCGTGCGAATAGAAACTACTCCAATTACTCCTTACAGATGTTACATATAAGGCATCTTTGTCTATTGATTTAAGAGGAAATTCCATTTAATCTAGTGGAATGTACTCAGAAGTAAATCCCCCCACACACTTTTTCTTCATTGGAAACCTTCTTGAACTTAAAAGGATGCCCTCCACCCTCCAAATTGAATATTAAAGGGATGTATTTACTTCTGGACAAAAACATAAACCCAACTAACCTGGTTTATAATATAATCCTATGCTCCTTCCTATCTTTAGAATCTCACTAATGAATTGCCTATTTGAAAGTGAATCCCATTGTCTGGGAGTCCCCAGACGGAGAGACTAAATGGGATGGCCAGTTTTGGCTTGGTTGAGATCCTGCCTTCAATTAAGAAGCCTTCGTATTAAGTCTGATATGTAAATCTGGGTTTCCTGGGATACCAAATCAAGGGTGGTTCACCGACGTGGAAGTAGCTTCCATCGTGCATTCTTTCTCGACTTGGCTTCCTAGATGTGCTCCAGGGCTGAGTGATATAAATACAGGGTGCACTCATCTAAAAGGCGACAGGTTGGAGAAAGGCCAACAAGGCACTTGATGTCGTTCCATTAGCTTTACTCCTCCAAGAAACGTATATTTTCGGTGATGTAGATGAAAATAATCCTGCTCCTTCCCCTCCAAGTAATTATTGATTTTCTAGGTTGGAGATGGTTAAAGGCTAAACTTAAGTCAGGGTGTCCAAACTTGGGAACTTTTAAGACTTGTGGACTTCAACTCCCAGAATTCCCTGAATTTTAAATGTCCTTTGGGTAGGCATCTCATTTTTGATCGAGGGAATTGAGGATCGGTAACACAGCCTAATACACACTCAGAAATAATCCCGGTGACTCTTCTTGAGTCTTAACTCCCACGTGAGCGCCAGACCGTTAATATCAGCAGAGCGCCAGACCCAAGGATAAGGTGCAGGATTCACAAGAAAAAGAAAAACGCAAGAGAAACACGGACCAGTGGGCAGGATCGCTCTCCTCAGTGCCCCAAGAACATTGCAAGTGCATCATCGGGGTTAATCATCAGGCTTGGACCCCAGTGTGCGAACCTAACTCAACAAACAAACCAACAACGCATTTGCAGCTTAAAATCCGAGGGTGTCTGTCATCTATAGGGCGCTTCGGTTAAGGTTTTGGTTATAGGGCGCTTCGATTAAAGTTTTGGTTATAGGACGCTTCGGTTAAGGTTTAAACCACCACATAGCCTGAATAGTCTATTTCAGGGGTGTCCAAACTTGGGAACTTTTAAGACTTGTGGACTTCAACTCCCAGAATTCCCCAGCCAGCATGGGGAGTTCACCAGCATGGTTGGCTAAGGAATTCTGGGAGTTGAAGTCCACAAGTCTTAAAAGTTCCCAAGTTTGAACAGCCCTGGTCTATTTTATGGATTTATAATCAATGGGTCTATTTTATGCCCATTTTATTCTGACGTGGTGGTTGTAGTACCTCGGGACAAGATGTCTGGCCGATAAGGGCGAGCTAGCTTGGATCCAGATGACTCCTTCGTGGCTTGATAGGTCGTGGGGGGGATCGCCCAGTTTGGACGATTCTCTTTAGCTCGCCGATTGCTCTGCGGCCCCAAGCAAGCGGGCAAGTCCTGTTAAACCAAGGTACGGTTAAATCTGGGGTTAACTGTTTTACCTGGCTAATTCCTGAACCACAAGCTAGCCAGGCTACTCGAGTCCCGCGCGTCGGGTGAACCCAGCGCATTGAATGGTTGGGAGTAAACCACAGACCAATTAACAATGGATAACCTTTGCCCGCCGACCCAGCCAAGCCTGTGGACCGGAAAAAGATCCGGAAATGTACTCAGTTTAATGAAAAACAAATGAGGTGGGACGAAAAGGTGGGGTGAGGGGTGTGTGTGTGAAAGCAAACAAGCCAGTGGAGAAGGGAGGGAGGGTGTGTGTGTGCGTGCGCGCGTGTGTCATACTGGGCGAGTCAGCTCTGAAACAAAACACGTTCTACTCGCGTGTGTAAACCTTAAAAACGCACTCATACAGATACATAAACGGTGTATTTGTTGACTTGAGGGGGTGTGTGGAAGAAAAAGAAAGGCGCAGCGAAGCTCGCGCGCAAATAAACCGGGGACTGGCCAGGCTGAGGGGCGAGCTAGCAACCGAGCCGTTGCGTGAGAAAGGCCACCGCGGCAGCCTCTCCTTATATAGGCAGGAGGCGGGGTTAGAGGGCGCGCAGGGGCGGGGCGGGGTCTCCCTTTGAAGTCCCGCCGGCTGTCTCTTTCATCCTCTCCCTCGCTTCCCCTTTCTGGCCTCTTTGTGTGACTAAATTTGGCAAGAGCGGGGGAGCCGCGCCAGGTTTTCCACGTGTGCTCCGAGCGCCCAGCTGAGCAGGCAAAGGTTCTCTTCCGGGTAAGGAGACCGAGGGAAAGATCAAAGAGTTTGGGGAGTTGAATCTGAAATGCGACTTGGAAATAACAGTTAAAAAAGAAGAGGAGGAGGAGGAGGAAGCGGGGGGGGGGGCACCCCAACCCACCGAGCCTGACGCATCTCAGCCTCCGGACAAACTGAGTGGATGGAGCAGGAGGAACCCTGAGTTAAAAAAAAAACCAAAACCTAAATCAAAGCAATCAGAGGAAGCGGATTAGTTTTCCTTCCTCCCACGTTTCCAAGTGCGTTTGGCATGTTGGCAATTACATTAGGAGAGAGGGTGTAGCTTGCTCTCGCTTTGCCCCCTTAATAACTCATCCTCTTCCACTGGCAGTGTGGTTGTTATTATATATTTTATTCATTAAACATGAAACTCAGTCAAATGAACGTTCAAAAATGCCTCACAATTATTATTATTATTTACTTTATTCATAAAACATGAAACTCAGCCAACTGAACATTTAAAAATGCATTGCAAATAATATTGACTGGTGCTAATGGTTGATACAGTTTGCTCCCAGCATCCTAGGTATCAACCAAGTATCTTCTTAGAATGTAAGATGTTCCAAGTAGCGCGGTTTTTTGCAGTTTCGCTGGTGTTATTGCAGAAAGCTGCAATTTGCTGATATATTTAGTAAACTTTTTGGACATGGTGCCAAGTGCCCCGATGACAATGGGTGTCACTGTGACATGCTTCATCCATAGCCGTGTAGTTTATTATTATTATTATTATTATTATTATTATTATTATTATTATTATTATTATTATTATTATTATTATTATTATTAGTAGTAGTAGTAGTAGTAGTAGTAGTACTATCTCTTTTATTCATTTAAACATGAAACTCAGTCAACTGAACATTTAAAGTTGTCACAAATACCATTGACTGGTGCTAATGGTTGATACAGGTTGCTGCCACGATCTTAGGCATCAACTAAGTATCTTCTTAAAATATATGATGTTCCTAGTACCGCAGTTTTTTGCAGTTCCGCTTGAAGGAACTGCAATATTTATTATTATCTCTTTTACTCATTAAACATGAAACTCAGTCAACTGAACATTCAAAAATGCATCACAATTGTTATTATTATTTACTTTATTCATTAAACATGAAACTCAATCAATTGAACATTTAAAGATGTCACAAATACCATTGACTGGTGCTAATGGTTGATACGGTTTGCTACCAGCGTCCTAGGTATCAACCAAGTACCTTCTTAAAATATAAGATGTTCCGAGTAGTGCAGTTTTTTGCAGTTCCGCTGGTGTTATTGTAGGAAGCTGCAATTTGTTTGGACATGGTGCCAAGTACCCTGATGACAATGGGTAACACTGTTACATGCTTCATCCATAGCCATGTAGTTTTGATGGCCAGGTCACAATATTTCATGATTTTCCCCCAGTTCTTTTTCTTCAACTTTGGCGTCTCCTGGTGCAGCGATATCAATAAACTGTATGCTTCAGCTCTCGACAATCGTGATATCTCTGGTGTGTTGTGTTCCAAATGACGATCCATCGGTATTTGAAAGTAACAAATGCATCACAATTGTTGTTGTTGTTGTTGTTTGTTCTCCTTCTCCTCCTCCTCCTCCTCCTCCTCCTCCTCCTCCTCCTCCTCCTCCTCCTCCTCCTCCTCCTCCTCCTCCTCCTTCTTCTTCTTCTTCTTCTTCTTATTTTACAAAGTTATAGATCCCTCCTGTCTTTTCGCTGTTTGAAGCCATTAGAACAAAGATGTTGAGAAGGATTACTGCTAGTATTACTTTTTATTCCTCTCTCCTGTGACACACAGTAAAACCCCTTCAATGATCTTGCATCGAAACTAGAGGAGGAGGGGGGAATCTGCCTTTAAATTAATCCCTAATTATTGCGCAGCAGTTTCTTTCTGATTTACTGAACTTGGTAGTTGCCCAGAAATTTCATGTGTGTGACACAGAAGAACAATAATTGAAACAAACTTTCTGGAAGAATCTTCTGCCTGGCCAAGATAAACTGAGAACCAGATGTGTGCAGTTACAACGGGTTCTTCAAATACAGCGATTTCCTCTTGATTCAGCTTTAGCTATCGTTCTGGCAAAACATTAGCCAAGGGAACTGTTTGTAGAATGGTGCTGTTTCCGAAACATCTGTTAAAACTACTTTTAAATTTCAGCTTGGTATCCCACTATTTTCCTTTCAGTGAACTGAGAGGTTTTAATGGATAAATCAATCTCTTCTGAAGGATTTGGCCCCACAATCCATTCAGTTCGGCTGTATGGCAACTGGGATAATGACAAGATTGGACGTTTATATGCTGATCTTCCATAACTCAGGGTTTCCCGGATAGATTGGGCTCTATCTCCCATATTCTGCAGAAATTGTGCATTTTGTGGCACAACTGTCCCATCAGTTGATTGTTTTTTGTCCAAATGAGGCATTTGTTTTAAGAGAAAATTTCCTTTAAACATATACACATAGAGATATATTTGTACCAATACAGGTGTATTTTGTTGCAACGAATACTAAAATTTGTTTGAAGGAGGGAAACAGAATTTCTTTTCATTAAAATTAAAATGGAAAACCAGTTAAACGAAGAAATGCAACCTGAGCAGAACAAAGTATCTGCTGACAGACAGCTTAATCAAAGGCACACACATGCTAATAAATGTGTCCCATTGAGTTCAACTGGGCATTATTCCAAGAATTCTCCAGTAAGTAGGTTTTTAAAAAGCTTTCCATTGCTGCAAAGGGAATTTTTATAGCCTAATTACTGAGCGTGTTTATATAACATATTAAATGAGTGGCAATTCGACTAACTAATGTGAATATAAACATAGGTTCCTTAATCATAGCTGTTAATTTCTCTATGGTTATTAAACCTACAAAGCCAAGCTAGTACTACCCCAGAACTCCACAACTTGTAGAACTGCTTACAAGATTTGTAAGTAAAGAAAACATGCCCGTATGAATAATTTTCCAAAATTGTCTTGCAATATATTGTACAATCTAGCATAAATGTGATTATTTCAGCCATAGCTAAATGTGATATATTAAAGTGGCTTGTAAAATATTATGCCTTAGCATTTGCCAGTTGTGGTTGCCTAATGCAGAGATGTCAAACTCATTGTCACAGACCAGATGCATCATGCGATAGCCACACCCACACGGTTTAGTGAAAGAGAAAAAAAGTCGCAATATGTCACGTAATGCCACAGTGATGATGCAAGTTTGACATCCCTGGCCTAATGGGTTAATTATCAGAATATAAATAGGTTTTATTAAGACTCAACTTTTATGATTCTTGTTATAATTTAAAAACCACAAATCTTCATGAAAAACCAGTTAAGATTTTTCTAAAATGACAATTAAAAAAAATATTTGAATGTAATTGCCATTATATTCAAAATGACATCATATATAGCTGAACCTGGAGTATCAGCAAATATTATGACAGTAGAACTTCATTTCTGTAATTTTATTTACCTCAGAAATGTGTCTGTTGAAAACATCTAGTCATGTTCTAGAGCAGGGGTGTCAAATTCACGTCATCATGGCAGCTTCGTGTGACTTATCAGAACTCCCCCCCCCCTTTGCTAAACTGGGCATGGGTGTGGCCAGCGCGTGATGTATCTTGCCCGCAGGCCGGGAGTTTGACATCATGTTCTAGAACAGGGGTCTGCAAAGTCGGCTCTTTTAAGACTGGTGGACTTCAACTCCCAGAATTCCCCAGCCAGCTATGCTGGCTGGGGAACTCTGGGAGTTGAAGTCCACCAGTCTTAAAAGAGCCGACTTTGCAGACCCCTGTTCTAGAACATATCCCCTAGTACAGAGGTCTGCAAAGTTGGCTCTTTTAAGACTGGTGGACTTCAACTCCCAGAATTCCCCAGGCAGCTATGCTGGCTGGGGAATTCTGGGAGTTGAGGTCCACCAGTCTTAAAAGAGCCAACTTTGCAGACCCCTGCCCTAGTAAGAATGCATGGTTTGTTAGTCATTGACCAGCATAAATCCAGTAACATTATCTGACACATCCTATCGTTTTGCTATTTGGAAATAAGGAGCATGTAATCTTCCTATTTTTCTGCAATGTTGAATAGGAACTTAGTTGGGGGGGGGGGAATCAATAAGAGGTTTGACTCTAACAATTCATTTCTACAGGAAATAGGTGGAAAAACAGTACACTGTATATTCTCCGCATGCATTTTTCAGACAAGTCAAAATCTTAAAAAAGGATGAGACTTATGGTAATGTAATGGAGAGTGTTGAAATCATTCAAAAAATAGCTAGATGAAATGAATGAGCATTTACCCCATGGCTCAAACAGCTGTGCTTATTCTGTTGATGATGTTGCAGCCAGACAAAGTGTCTGTACAGCTTCCAGCTAGATGCTGCACGTAGAGAATGCCCAGCCCGGAAATATTGGCCAGCAACATTTGACCAAGAGATATACAACTGCTCTAGTTAGGAACAAATGATGTCATTAGGATCATGAAGTAAAGCATCTCAATCAATCATATTTTTTGGTTCTGAGAGCTTGATTACCAGCAATGGCTCTTAGAGAAAGCTCATTATAGTGTGACTGGGCTAAACATCTAATTATTTTCTCCAAAAGAAGCATATTAGCAAAATCCCAGAATTTTCTGCAATATGTACTGTATGTTTGGTGCAATTCACTGAATTCAACATATGGACCAGTGGTGAAATTCAACATTTTTTACTACCAGTTCGGTGGGCATGGCTTGGTGGGCATGGCAGGGGAAGGATACCACAAAATCTCCATTCCCTCCACACTTCTGGGGGAAGGATATTGCAAGATCTCCATTCCCACCCCACTCTGGGGCCAGCCGGAGGTGATATTTGCCAGCTACTCAAAATTTCCGCTACCAGTTCTCTAGAACCTGTCAAAACCTGTTGAATTTCACCCCTGGTATGGACTGGATACTTTTCTTAACCCCAATATGAAACTGGATGATGTCAGTGATGAGTTTTCACACAGGAAAAATTCAATTCTTGATCATTCTTTCTGTTCTCAAGGAGTACAGTTTTTCTGCATGAGAGATTTGGGTGGTATGTTGATGGGCGACTCTCCTAAAAGTAATGGACAGCAAATGTTACTTTCTTAGGAGCCATGGTGAGGCAGTGGTGAGAACACAGTACTATAGGCTAACTCACTACTCGCTTCAAGGGTTCGATCCTGAATGGCTCAAAGTTGACTCAGCCTTCCATCCTTCCAAAGTCAGTAAAATGAAGACCCAGACTGTTGGAGGTAATATGCTGACTCTGTAAACTGTTTAGAGAGGGCTGTAAAGCACTATGCAGCGGTATAGAAGTCTACGTGCTATTGCTATCCTTCTTGTGCCATATCCGTCACTGGACATTGGCGATCATGTTGGCGATCTTATTTTTATCAACAGCTGCATGAAAAAATGCTGCTGAGTTTTGTTCAAACCAATCCTTTAGATTTTGAAGCCACGATTTTCTTCTTCTGCCTGGGTCTTGTTTTCCTTCAATCTTTCCCTGGAAGATTGGTGTATTTTTCCAGGTGTCGCATTGCAGGTCCAAAATATTGTAACTTTCGCTTTTTAATGGTTTTGATGATTTTCCTTTGCTTTCCCAATATCACCTCCTCATTTCTGATTGTGGCAACCCAGTTTATATGTAACAGCCATTTGTAAATCCCCTATACAAATAGCTATTGCTACTGCTGTTAACATTTCTTTGGTATTTAATGAATTTTTGTTTAAGAAACCAACCACTTTCCTGTCAAGTATTTACCGTATTTTTCAGAATATAAGACTCCTCCCCTAAAAGAGGGTGAAAATTTGGGTGCGTCTTCTACACTGAATGTAGCCCCACCCACCCACCAGCTCCAACCCTTTGGCTTCTGCCTCCCAGCAATTTACCTCCTTGCAGTAAACGGGGGCTTGCAGAGGCTACAATAGGCTATAAGAATCCCTAAAGCCTGAAACAGCTGATGATCAGGAGAAATTGAAAGTGAAACTTGCTGTTTGCTCCACTGGCAAATTGCTGGGAGGCAGATTCCCCCCCCCCCCCCTCCTTGTGCTAATCAGGCTGTTTGCTGCAAGGAGGTAAGTCAATAACTATAAATGCCTATAGAATGTTCAAATTATTAGACTTATTTTTTAAATACGGCTTTATTATTGTTCTAGACCAGGGGTCTGCAAAGTTGGCTCTTTTAAGATGGGTGGACTTCAAGTCCCAGAATTCCCCAGCCAGCTACATTGGCTGGGGGATTCTGGGAGTTGAAGTCCACCCGTCTTAAAAGAGCCAACTTTGCAGACCCCTGTTCTAGACTGTTTTAAAAAATGAAGAAGCTTTTTAAAATAAATGCTCCATCTGAAGAGGCCCAGTGCTATTGTATCTTCTTTTAAATAGCAGAGAATAACTATACTTCCAGAAAGCACATCAATTTTAACAGCATCTGTACAAGTATAGTCTGAAAGGTAACATTACAAAGTATATATTGTCTGTCCTGTTTGTTGCAAGGAGGCAAATTGCTGGGAGGCAGAGGCAGATATTTTTCCCTTGTTTTCCTCCCCAAAAGCTAGGTGCGTGTTATACTTTGACGCGTCTTCTAATCCAAAAAATACGGTATTTATTTATTTATTTATTTAAATTTATATCCCGCCCTTCTCCAAGAAGGACCCAGGGCGGCGCACAGGAAAATTTAAAAACATACAAAATACAATAAATATAATTTAAAAAACTATTAAATAACCTATCCTGCGCTAAAACCAAATTTTAAAAACCCAATTTAAAACTACCTAAAAGTCCCCATGGGAGGTTAGGCTAGGCCGGCTTGTTGAAACAAATATGTCTTAAGACATTGGCGGAAGAGGCGGAGGTCGGTGATGGTACGTAATTCAGGGGGTAGGTCATTCCAAAGGGCTGGGCCCGCCACAGAGAAGGCTCTTCCCCTGGGTGTCGCCAGTCGGCATTGTCCGGCCGACGGCACCCTGAGAAGGCCCTCTCTGTGGGAGCGTATCGGTCTAAGGGATGTATGGGGCAGGAGGCGGTCTCGCATATAACTAGGCCCCGAGCCATGGAGCGCTTTAAAGATAGTTGTCAAAACCTTGAAGCGCACTCGAAAAACCACAGGAAGCCAATGCAGCTCGCGCAGGATCGGTGTTATGTGGGAGCATCTAGTGGCTCCCATAATCACCCGCGCGGCTGCGTTTTGGACTAGCTGTAGCTTTCGAGTGCACCTCAAGGGAAGCCCCATGTAGAGAGCATTACAGTAGTCGAGTCGGGACGTCACGAGAGCTTGAGTGACTGTGCGAAGGGCAGCCCGGTCCAGTAAGGGGCGCAATTGGCGCATCAGGCGTACCTGATGAAACGCCCCCCTGGCCACGGCCGCCACATGGTCCTCCATGGACAGCCGGGAATCCAGGAGGACACCCAAATTGCACGCCCTCTCCACGGGGGCCAGTGTTTCGCCCCCAATGGCCAGAGTTGGTGTAATCTGGCTGAACCGGGGTGCCGGAAACCACAGCCACTCAGTCTTGGCAGGGTTGAGCTTGAGTTTGTTACCACCCATCCAGATCCGTACGGCCTCCAAACACCGGGACAGCACTTCGGCGGCATCGTTGGGGTGGTTTGGGGTGGATATGTACAGCTGGGTGTCATCAGCGTACAGATGGTACTCCACCCCAAAACCACGGATGATCTCACCCAGCGGCTTCATATATGTGTTGAAAAGGAGGGGCGAGAGGACCGACCCCTGAGGAACCCCACATAAGAGAGGCCTCGAGGTCGACCTCTGCCCTCCCGTCAACACATATTGCGACCGACCAGAGAGGTAGGATGAGAACCACCGCAAAACGGTGCCTCCCAACCCCAACCCCCCCAGTCGGTGCAATAGGATACCATGGTCGATGGTATCAAAAGCCGCCGAGAGGTCTAATAGGACTAGGATAGAGGAATAACCTCTATCCCGCGCCCTCCAGAGATCATCAACCAACGCGACCAATGCCGTCTCGGTGCTGTGACCGGGTCGGAAGCCGGACTGGCGCGGGTCTAGATAATCAACTTCCTCCAGGTGTCGCGGAAACTGTTGGGCTACCACACTCTCGACAACCTTCACCAAAAAGTGAAGGTTGGAGACCGGACGATAGTTCTCTAATAAAGCTGGGTCCAGGGACGGCTTCTTGAGGAGGGGCCTCACTACCGCCTCTTTCAAGACGGCAGGCAAGGACCCCTCACTCAAAGATGCGTTGACAATGCCCTGGAGCCAGCCTCGTGTCGTCTCCCAGGATGTAGTTTTCTCTCCCAGGTAGTAGTTTTCTCTCTCTATCATGTGAAAAATTGCATTTTAGAATAAATATGGATGAGGGCCATATGCAGTTTTAGTGAAGGGGCACATGTAGTTAGCCCTTGACTTACGACCACAATTGAACCCAAAATTTCTATAGCCAAGACAGTTAAGTGAGTTTTGTGTCATTTTATGCACTTTCTTGCCACAGTTGTTAAGTGAATCATTGCAGTTGTTAAGTTAGTAATACAGCTGTGAAGTGACTCTGGCTTCCCCAGATTTGCTTGTCAGATGGTCACAAAAGAGGATCGCATGACCCCGGGACACTGCAACCATTCATAAATGCAGGCCAGTTTCCAGCACCTGAATTTGTTTATGTGACCATGGAGATGTTGCAACTGTCATTAAGTGTGGAATATGGTGTGAAATCATTTTTTTCAATACTGTGTTGTCATTTCGAACTGTCACTAAAGAAATGGTTTTAAGTCGAGGACTTCTTGTATTGGCTTATGGCAGGGGTGTCAAACTATCAGTCAGCGCAGTGGTGGGTTGCAGGTGATCCACCCCGGTACAAGCATACCAGTGCCTGCCGGGAGCACCGGGTACCGTTCTGGTATGGTGGTCTAGAGGGCCACCTGCCTGCCTGCCCTCCTTACCTGTATTTGAGCTTTTCGGCGCTTGCACTTACGCGCACAGAGCGTATGGTGCCTGTGTGATGCTCTGCCAGGCAGCTGTTGCACATGTTCATCTGGTGGACGCCAGGCCCCATTGCACCATACCGGTTGCAAGGGGATCCAGAACCCACCACTGAGTCAGTGGGACACATGCGTCATGTGCAAGCCACACCCACCCCGGCTCCGCAAAGGCAAAAAATGTTGTGATCCATCATGTGACATCACATGAAGCGATCGAGTTTAATGCCCATGGCTGGGGTGTCAAACTCAATTTCATTGAGGGCCACATCAGGGTTGTGTTTGACCTTAAATAATTCCCTCAATTATTTCAGAAGACCATGATAGTACGGTGATAGTAGAATGTTCAGTACAGGTAGTTCTCGACTTACAAGAGTTCATTTAGTGGCCATTCAAAGTTACAAAGTTCAAAGGCACTGAAAAAAGTGACATAGGACCAACTTTTGCACCATCTCCATAGTCACATGATCAGGATTCAGACACTTGGCAACTGACTCACACTTATCACGGTTGCAGTGTCCCAAGGTCAGGTGATCAACCTTTGCGACCTTTGGACAAGCAAAGTCCATGGAAAAGCCAGATTCAATTAACAACCATCACTAATATAACAACTACAATGATTCACTTAACAACTATGGCAAGAAATGTCGTAAAATGGGGCAAATTTCACTTAACGAATGTCGTCGCACTTAAAAACAGAAATGTTGGGTTCAAATGTAGTTGTAAGTCAAACACTAGCTGTAGTCTCTACTCAGAAGTCTGTGAATGTATGCTTGTAGGTGGTTAAGACACTGAACTTGTTGATCACGAAGGTTGGCGGTTTGAATCCCTAGTACAGATCTCCTGCAGGAGCAGGGGATTGGACTAGATGACCTCCAAGGTCCCTTCCAACTCTGTTACCATTTACTGGGTTCAGCTGCTGTGGTTATTGGAAATATTGCTAAATCTTCTATATGCAATTATTTAGGATAGGATAGTAGACTACTTGGGTGCATAACCAAATTATTCCCTCCAACAAACCAGCTTTTGTGGGTTTAAAAATCTGAAATAATACATTAACACATATAAGGTGGATCTATTACAAATAGCCAAGGACTACTGAATCATGAGATTATGGTAGTGACAAAGGATAGAAAAATCCTTCCCTAGAACTGGGAAAAAATGGAAATTATGGAGTAAAATTGGTGATATAGTAATAGTCCCTTAGTAACTACAAGACACACAAACACACACCCTTCAAATACTCTTCAGGAAAGATAGTTGTTAAATTTGGCCTTTCTGGATGAAGCTACTATCAGAAAATTACCAATTGGTCTTTCTGGGTGTGATTGTAACACCTTTAACACACATATACACACACACACACCAAGAACAAAGTATAACTCCTTCACTTCATTTCACACAGGCCATTGAACTGTCAGCAGATGGTAAACGCTTTCGGTCACCACTGATGTGGGCCAGATTTGAACCTGTGACCTTGAGGTGACAGGCCCTATCTCAAACAAGAAGCAGGCAAACATGAAGCACTTTGATTTTCACAGAAACTGGTTGGAACTGAGATAACGAGGAGCTGGTTTAACACATAAGATCATCAGAAGGTCAGATAGCCAAAGGAAAGATACTGCTTCCTTTGGACAATTCCTAATCTGGAAATACCTGTAGTGTGGTGGAGGGAATTTGTTTCAAGTGGGGAATGTCTTAAGACATTTCATCAGTAATGTTCCCAGAAGGAGAGCATGAAAAATGAATCCTGTACCATGGAATCTGTTGTTAGGGCCTAAAGATGTTTAATTTTATTTCTTTGTATCCCACCTTTATTATTTTACAAATAAGTCAAGGTGAAAAACATACCCAACATACCTCCCTCCTCCTATTTTCCCCACAACAACAATCCTATCAGGTGAGTTGGACTGAGAGAGAGAGATTGTCTGGTCCAAAGCTGTCAGACTCCTGAATGCGAAATAACATCCTAACTAATTAGCACGATGGACTTTCAGGACTGGGGCAATGGGTAATATGTTCACACTGGTATAATGGGTCTGGGTATTTGTTAATATGATTTATTGCGTTAGGTCTCTCTCTCTCTCTCTCTCTCTCTCTCTCTCTCTCTCTCTCTCTCTCTCTCTCTCTCTCTCTCTCCATTGTGAGTTGTATTGTGTTGGGGGGGGTGCAGTGGTGAAATTTAAATGTTTTTACTATCGGTTCTGTGGGTGTGGCTTGCTGGGCATGGAGTGGCTTAGAGGATGTGGCTTGGTGGGCATGGCAGGGGAAGGATCCTGCAAAATCTCCATTCCCACCTCACTTGGGGGCCAGCCAGAGGTGGCATTTGACAGTTCTCCAAACTATTAAAAATTTCCGCTACCGGTTCTCCAAACTACTCAAAATTTTCATTACCGGTTCTCCAGAACCTGTCAGAATCTGCTGGATTTCACCATTGTGGGGGGGGGTGTGTGCACTGAAGGAGCTCAACCAACCTCATTGTACATTTGTTGTGTACTGACAATAAAGAATTATTATCAAAGCTGGCTTTTATGGCTAAGGCAGGACTCACAGTCTTCCACTGGTAACTTAACCACTAGACCAAACTGGCTTTATTTCCATGTTGTCCCTTGGAGAAGGGCCCTGATTATAAAATTGGTGTGATCTACTAGATGAATTTGACTTTCAATCCACATATCTACCTTCAACAGGTCTAGTGACAGGGTTGTCATTGAAAATGTAGTACCAATGCAATGCATAACTGACTTCTAGCAGGTTTCTGAGAAAACTCCTAGTGCTGGGAATACATGATAAAAGATGCAAAAGTTTGCCTTGGGTATCCTTGGGACTGTTTCCTCAGAATTGATTCTGTCTTGCTCAAGCAAACCCCACACCCTTATCACTGATGATGATGTTCCCTGGTTGGGTAATGAAATTTCTACAAACCAATCTCAGAGACCACCAAGGGCTCCAGTTCCATCCTGAGCTACAAATAATCTGTTCCATTGGAATCATTTGAACCTACCCTGTTTCCTCAAAAATAAAACCTCCCTGGATAATAAGCCCAATTGGGCTTTTGAGCGCTTGCGCAAAAAATAAGCCCTCCCCTGAAAATAAACCCTCCCCTAAAATATTTAAACTCATGCACAGCTTGTCCCTGCCATTTCCTGCATGGAGAAGGGGGGAACATGTCCCACACTCCCCACATGCACCTGTCAACGTGGAACGGCCTTGCGGAGGCCACTCCCACAAACCCTAGCTACCGCACCCCTTCTCTTAGTGGCGGCCGCAAAAAGAATGGCAGGCCCAGTGACGCTAGGGCTGGCAAGTGTGCGCCAGAAACAGAGTCAGAAATTCTGGCCCTCTCTGGATCAGCTGATGCATAGGCTGCGGGCCGAGGTTAAGTGGCCTCCTGCACCTCAAAAATAATAAGACCTCTCCAAAAAATAAGGCCAAGCGCTTATTTCAGGGGTCAAAAGAATATAAGACCCTGTCTTATTTTGGGGCAAACAGTTTTTAAAGGTGAGTGTATATAGTGGATTGCAGTCAATATCTAAGAGAGAAAATGATACCCTCCGAAGAAAACACAATAATATGGATTGCATTGTTTTCACAGTACAAATACAAAGACATTGTAACATTTCTCTACTATTCAGCTGTTGTCTAATAATATTCAGGAGAAGGAAAAGAGACAGATTGGCTTCATACGTATTAAGATGTAATCTGTTTTGGCTTGGTTTAGAGTATTGGTTGAATACAGCAATGCTGGTTAGTAGACACTAGATTTTGATACAGCACACTCACCATGCAATTATGATTAATTCAATCACTGTTAAGATCAACAGGTAGAAACTGTTTCCTATCTTTGCTCAGCAATAACTGATGTGACAATTGTGAGATTGTTTGGTTTCTTTGAGAGGACAGCTATATTCCTATTACCTTTCGACTTATTTACATTTATTATTTATTCAATTTATATAGCCACCCATCCCACATATGACATTCTGTGCAGCTTACAATAAACATATATAAAATATATTAAAGAAAAAGTATCCATCCATCCATCTGGGAATGACTCAGTAATTCTGAGAAGTAAATTGTTTAAATGCTCTGAGTTGTTCATGGCAATCCCCAAATTGTACCTAAAGCAACCTACTCTGGGATAGGTTTGACACAGTCATCAAACAAAAATAAAATATTCCAGAATTGTGATTACCAGATATAAATCATCTAAATCATAAGCATCGTGAGTGTTTGGGATATAACATTTTGGAGGAATTGGGTCAACTGTGGGACCAGCATCACACTGGTCCCTCACACCAATTGTAATTCAGTTGATTTACTTCTCAGAATTGCTAAATCATTCCCATATTGATGAATTTTGCACATAGATGTTTAAGACACTTATTCTTCTTTATTTTATTTATTCAATTTATTAGAGCCACAACACTTTCAAAAGACTCTAAGGCACTGATTTGTTAATAAAGTATATTGCAACTCTATTTCAGAATTCTTGCAAATAGCTAATATACACATTAGCAAACACTTGAGGTATTGTATTGTATTGTTTTGTATTGTATTGTATTGTAATATTATTAGGATGATGTGAAACATATTTCGTACTAATTTAGAAGTTTTAGATGTTGCCAACTGATCTAGACCATATTGTGAAATCAAGATATATTTTTAATTGAATATATTGTCATTTCACAATTTCAGCCAATCAAAATTCTTTTTACAAGAATTCAAATGGAATAAAAAGCTTTTTTTTTTTAGCAATAAGAAGATCTCAATAAGAAGATCTTTTAATTATGACTTTCCCCTCCCCTCAAATTCCAATTTTCCAACTGGGATCATTTCCGTGAATTTCTCTAAAGTAAAAGATCATTGTTAATCTTTGTTTTTTAATTCCACCAGATTCTGCATTTAAAGGCACTTTGTTATTTTAGATTTGATTAACTTTTGTAATGTTAACAAGTGCATTTGTTGAATAAGTAAAGCTTATTTCAAACTAAATGGAAGTCTTTTAGTTTGGAAGTCTTTTAGTTTAGACACCCTGGAAGTCTTTAAGAAGATGTTGGCTAGCCATTTGTCTGAAATGGTATAAGCTTCCTGCCTATGCAGGGGGTTGGACTAGAAGACCTACAAGGTCCCTTCCAACTCTGCTATTGTATTGTATTGTATAAATACTGAATAAATGGTGCACGATTTGCTTAGGTAAAGCAATTTTTTAAATATTCAGTTTTAACTAGATTTTAGTAACCTTTTTCTATTCATTTTTCAGAAAAAATTGAGTTGCCATGAACATTTATTAGGTACGTTGTCAATGGTGCTCACTTTTTAAAAAACAGCCTTTTTCTCTGATGTGCTTTCTTTCAATATTTGATATTTTCAGTCCCTTCCTTTGGGTGAGGAGATCTTAGTTGCTTACATCCTGGAAATACTGGAATAAAGTTTACCTATTCAACATATCCAGCTTCTTAGTTACAATAACACTAACTGTAAACAACAAGATGAAGCAAAATTGAGCATTTTCTTTTTATGCTTTTTTCTGCTGAAATTCAACCAAATGAATAATGTTTTGCTTCTTTTGCCTCTAAATAAAAGTCAGGATGAAGTTCTATTCCATGTTACTCATTTTTTGGTACTGACATTGGTTCACTTCACACTAATTGAGTGTTTGTTAACTATGCCACAATAAGCTGAATTTGTATACTGGGTTTCCCTGAAAATAAGACAGGGTCTTATTTTCTTTTGACTCCTGAAATAAGCACTTGGCCTTATTTTCGGGAAGGTCTTATTATTTTTGCATTGCAGGAGTCAGCGAGTGAGGTCACCTCATGGCTGCTGCTATGTTGCAATATTTTGGGGAGGGCTTATTTTTGGGGGAGGGCTTATTTTAGCGCATACGCTCAAAAGTCTAATTGGGTTTATTATCCAGGGAGATCTTATTTTCAGGGAAACGGTAGAATGTTGAGTTGTAACACACAATTTACAAACCATAACACCATGTTCATAAAAGTTACTAAGCCAAATATTTCTACCCTATCACTTGTTTTTTTTTAACTTCCTTTAACCTCAGAAGCAGCTTTAAGGCAATCCGAAATTGTTTTCACTTCTGCCAACTTGAAATGCTGAGAACAATAAAAAAAATTACTGTTCTGTTCTGCATTACTGCAGGTCTGTAGCAACAAACATCCTCCCATTTCACTCTAGGCAAAAGAGGGAAAAAAGAAACTGAAACAACAAAAAAGTAGCCTAGCATTTTATAGGTCTAGAGGGAAACTGACAAAAACTCTTGTCAATTTCACACTTGCTGTTTGAGAGGGGAACCTCAAAACCCTCCAGCTAGCCTTCCTCTTGCAAGACCTGAAGCTCGGCAGGATCAAAGAAAAGTTTCATTTAGTGTGGAAATGAAGCAAAACATCTGCAAATGAACAACCTGCACTACAACAGTTGTAGTTGCTGCAGAGCCGAGCCAGGAATAAACTAGCTCTGCTTCCCTGCACTGTTGAGGTTTTTGAAACACAAAAACCTGGATCTGTTTTCCTTCTGGTTCACAAATACATGTGAAAGTGACTACATCAGGGGTGTCAAACTCAAGACCTGTGCTCCAAATCTGGCCTGCTGAGCACTTAGATCTGGCCCGCGGGGCCACCCTGGAAACAGGCCATGGTGCCTCTGCCAGCGAAAAATGAGCTAGGGAGGGCCACATGAGGCCCTCCCATGGTCCATTTTCAGCCACGATGGCCTCCTGCAGCTCTCTGCCAGTGAAAACGAAACTCAGGGGATGCCATGCGCTCCATTTTTGCTGGCAGAGGACTGCAGAAGGCTGTTGCGGCTGAAAACGCAGGCCCCTGAGCTCTGTTTTCACTGGCAAAGGGTTACAGGAAGCCATTGCAGCCGAAAACAGAGTTCAGAAGCCCGTTTTTGCTGGGCACCCATAAGCGCTCCCAATATGAGTGATGTCAAACTGGCTATGCCACCTGGCCACACACACACATCAAGGTCAAACACAACACACAGGCCCTCAATGAAAGCAAGTTTGACACCCCTGGTCCTGGTTCTACATCATGGTTTAGTATAGTAAATAAGCCTGGCTAATATGAGAGCTACTTTGTGCTGCTTGTATGCAGTGCAGGTAGTCCTTGACTTACAACAGTTTGTCTAGTGACATAAATCACTCGTGACTGTTTTTCCTACTTATGACCATTGCAGCATCTCCATGGTCACCTGATCAAAACTTGGATGTTGGCAACTGGGTCATAAATTTATACCCCGCCCTGGGTCCGTTTGGAGAAGGGCGGGGTATAAATTTAATAAATACAAAATGACAGTCATGTGAACAACTTTTGTGACCCTCTGACGAGCAAAGTTAATGGGGGAGCCAGATTCACTTAGTGCCGTGTTTTCTCAACCTTGACGACTTTAAGTCCTGTGGACTTCAACTCCCAGAATTCCCTAGCCAGCTATGCTGGCTGGGGGATTCTGGGAGTTGAAGTCCACAGGACTTAAAGTCACCAAGGTTGAGAAAACACTGACAGTGTGTTACTAACTGAACAGCTGCAATGGTTCACTTGAGAACTATGCCAAGAAAGATGGCAAAATGAGGCAAAACTCAGTCAACATGTGTCTCACTGAGCAACAGAAATTTGGGGCTCAATTGTGGTCGTAAGCTGAGGATAGCATGTATTAAACCCTCAGTCAAATTGGCAACAGAGGAATCCATTGACCTAAGGAAAGAGGTCAGGTTACCTGACTTTCAGGCACTAAAACTCTCGGAATGAGGATTATGGTTAATCTCTTGAAACTGAGGGGAGTTTGTTGTGAATGAAAGTAAAATGTTGTCCTTTGGATTTAGACTATTATGGTAAAAAAAAAGTGGCATTGGGAAGCTTTTTTAAACTGTTAATTCACCTGCTACAAGGATTTCTTTTTCATTTTTTTTTGTCTCTGCTTAATCTTTATAGTATACTAATGTGTGATTGTTAATTCAGTTTATGGTTTGTACAAACCCTGGAGCTTGACTCTGTGCTGTTATCTATTACAGAAATGCAAACATGCTCTTTGATGTATAACTTCAGTGAGTTGGGAGGATAAACATGGAATACTCCATGGGCAATTTTAAAAAGAAATCCTGGAAGACGAGCAATTTGTGGATTCCATTTTATAAGTGAGCGACACCAACATCGATGCCCTTGGATCTTGGCTATTTCCTATGACAGGATTTCTACTGGACGGTTTTATTAACTAGATTTATAGCTATTTAATGTTGCAAGTGTTGTAATCTGAGATTGGCAATTGTGAGCATCTAATCTGTTTAAATAATCAGATACTATACTAACAAAGAGGCAGCACCTATAAAGCACTAGCATTCGTGCAATATGTTAAACCAAACTTAATCCTCATATATGCTCATCCATTATTCTCTCTCTCTCTCTCCTCTCTCTCTCCCCTTCTCTCGCTCTTCTTCTCTCTTTCTCTCTTTCTCTCTCCTCTCTCTCCCCTTCTCTCTCTCCTCTCCTCTTTCCTTCTCTCTCTCTCTTCTTCTCTCTCCCCTTCTCTCTCTGCTCTCTCTCTTTCTCTCTCTCTTCTTCTCTCTCTCTCCTCTCTCTCTCTCTTTCTCTCTCTCCTCTCTCTCTCCTTCTCTCTCCTCTCTCTCTTTCCTCTTCCTCCTCCTCCTCCTCCTCCTCCTCCTCCTCCTCCTCCTCCTCCTCCTCCTCCTCCTCCTCCTCCTCCTCCTCCTCCTCCTCCTCCTCCCTCTTCTTCTTCTTCTTCTTCTTCTTCTTCTTCTTCTTCTTCTTCTTCTTCTTCTTCTTCTTCTTCTTCTTCTCTCTCTCTCTCTCCCTCTCTCTCCTTCTCTCTCTTTCTCTCTTTCATCTGCCAGCAATGCTCCTTTGGAGTCTATACAGAAAAAAGGGGATAAACTTTGTGCAAAAAAATTACTAGACACTGTGAGTTTTCCAGCTGGACATAAGTACTGATTGAATTGTGTACCAGTGTCCAAGTACATTGTGTACTAATAATGATCAATTCTGAGGACTGGATACTTTTATGGTGGGTTCATAAAACTATCCAAATTATACTAGTTTTGATGTTTGTAACCATAAAAATGTATCTGGCTGGCTCAGAGGTGAAATCCTCCCGGTTTGGCCAGGTTCAGCTGAACTGGCAGGGACGATTGGCATCAGTTTTCTGAAATGGTGGCAAAAATCCCTGGTGGCCCCACCCACACCCACCTGGTGGCCTGATCACCTCTTCCGGTTGCTCGACCAGCCATCCAATCCCAACATTTCTTCCTCTGTTCATAGCAGAGCTGCTGCAGCCTGTCTCTTTAAGGTAGACCCTGGGAGGGAGGGGGCGGGGGACCATAAACGGAGCAGCAGCTCTGCTGTGAACAGAGGAAGAAACGTTTGTATTGTCTCTGCCACAGAATTCAACATTAAATGCAGCAGAGACAATCCAAACGTTTCTTCCACTGTTCACAGCAACGCCCACTCAATGCCCACTCAGTCATAGGACCCCACCACCAAGCCACGCCCACAGAACCACTGGTAAAAAAAATTGAATTTCACCACTGGGC
Organism: Rhabdophis nuchalis; assembly: GCA_039707465.1. Classification (NCBI taxonomy): domain Eukaryota; kingdom Metazoa; phylum Chordata; class Lepidosauria; order Squamata; family Natricidae; genus Rhabdophis; species Rhabdophis nuchalis. The sequence continues at coordinate 25,860,531 of CM077648.1, forward strand.
TGGCTGCTGTGCAGTGGTGGGTTCCAGATACTGTTGCAACTGGTATGGTTGCAATGGGGCCTGGTGTCCTCCACATGAACGCGCACAGCGCATGCATGCATCTTACCCTCCAGTGACGCCTCCACAACACGCTGTGTGTGTGTGTGCAGAAATGCCAAAGAGTTTAAAGACAGGTAAGGATGGCGGGTGGGCCCTCCGGAGCACGATACTGGAACGGTACCCAGTGCTCCAGGCAGGCACCGGTATGCCCATACCAGGGCATACCGCCTGCAACCCACCATTGCTGCTGTGAGGCACAGAAAGAAACTTGAATCAGACTACTTTTTGCCTACAGCGTTCTTACAAACAAAGCCCTCTCACTTCTGTTCTTGTCAAGCAGTCTATTACAGGTTCCCATAAACAGAGCTGGCTCCAAATTATCCTGTGATTATATTGTGCTTAGTTGCACACCCAATTTGGTTAGCTTTGCACCAAGTAGCCTTTGGTCTATTTGTGTTACTCATATAACTACAGTAGGGTATACACAATGTGCTAAAATGTGACTTGATTCTGGTTTATTGGATGGATTATGCACTATCAAATTGGTGTGAGCTTTTAATCCCCACATAGATTTTCTCCATGATGATCTGCCTCTAACTTGGTCCTTTAAATTGCAGGTTTGCTGCTGTAATTGAGTCAATTTAGCTTCCTGCTGACCATCGTCTTCTTCTCTTTCCTTCTACTTTCTCCAGCGTTAGAGCCTTCTTCGTATAATGTCTCCCTACTAGGATAATTTAAACCTAGTCATTTGTGCATCTAATGAGAATTCTGATGATCCATTTGTTTTCTTTCTTGTCCATGAGAATTTCAGGAGTCTTCTCCAATAGCAAAATTCAAAAGGGTCAATATTCTTTCTATCCTACTTCTTCACCATCCAGTTTTCACTACAGATCCATCATGATATCAGACTATCTTTTCCAAAGCCTTAATGGCTGCTCTGTCAAGTGCTGGTTTGCAATGCGTTTCCTGACTATTTGTTTCCTTAGTCTTGATGGTTGATCCTGAAAGACAAAACCTAAATCATTTCAGTAGCCTTTGCCACTTCTAAGATTGTATGTGACCTTCTTTATATTTAATTGTAATCCATTTTTTTTCACTGTGCTCCTACACTTTTACTTGCATAGCCTCTGCATTTTCAGGTTTTAGAGAGATGTTGTTTGCATAGAACAGGTTATTGATGTTTCTTTTTCCGATTTTAAATGTATGTTCGTTTTTCAGCTTCCCTCAAGTCAGTGATGGCTAACCTTTTTGTCCTTGTGTGCTGAAAGCGTGCACACGAGACAGCACAAGCATGCCTGCCCACACCTCTAATGCAATGCATGTTCAACACCCCTCCACGTGCCCTGCCCCCTGCGCATGTGCACGCAATTCCCCCACGCTCCCCATTTCCGCGCATGCACGTGTGACCTCTGGCACCCCATTTTGGACCTACCAGGCCTCCCTGAAGCCTCCTGAAACCAAAAACAGGCCACAGGGTCACAGAACCACCCCTGTGCATGTGCACATGATCCCCGCACCCCCCACATGCTTACGACCTCCCCCTGCCCCATGTGCGTCTCCTGCATGTGCAGCAGAGACCCAAAAATCAGCTGGCCGGCAGGAAGCGTGCACGCATGTGTGGTGGAGCTGAGCTGAGGCGACGGCTCGTGGGCCTGCAGTGTGGGCTCCGCATGCCACCCGTGAAACACGTGCCATAGGTTCGCCATCATGGCCTTAAGTTATATTCAGCATTGAATATAAAAAGGGAGGAATATGCAGCCTTTCCCTCCTCTTTTGCCAATGTACAGCCAGTCTGTTCCACTATGTTCTATCTGAACTATGGGTTCGTGACCTATACGTGGCTTTTGCACAAGCACAACGAGTTGTTCTCGGATTCCCATTTTTCTAAACACCTCCTACAGCTTGACGCCACCAGTTCCAGTCCCCGAAGGGCTCCCAATTATTCAGTTAGTGAGCTTGGTTTGTAGCCTACCATATAAAGAAATGGGATTTTGAAGTGCATTTACATTTATAAGTTTTAGTTTAATAACAGATGATCAACCCATGATTTTATTAAAAGATGTCTCAAATAGTTTTCTTTTAAACTGGAGAAGATTGATTATGTTAGTGAGCTTCTCACTTAACACTTGAACTCAAACAAGGAAGGGTAATTATGAATTGATGAATCTACAGAAAATTGCCTAAGGGTCTAATGCAAAATAAATGATGCTTTGGTATACTGAGATTTTTTTTAAAATTCGCATTCAGTTGATGTAGTTGTAGTACTCGGGTAAAACCATAATGCAGTTATGAAACATTGCCAAATGAACACCACTACAATCCACTGTATCATAGAGTCCATATTTGTCAAGGAAAAAAGTCAGTTTAAAGCATATCGCGAAAATATCGAGATAAATTTATCTTTTTTTCTTGATCAAACTAGCTCTTAGGACAAATTGTTACTTCTGAGATCAGAGAAGTGAACTGTAAGTTTTGAGAAAACTTTCTAAGAATGTAGCCCTTTCATTGTGGTATATATTTCTAGAATCAGAGGCTATAATTTCCTCCGGCGACCAACAGATGGGCTGCACATGACATAATTAGAAACTTTGTGATGTCATAGTAAGGAGTCGACCGAATATGGATAATTAAGGGGCTAACATGCAAAAAATTGAGCAGGAGGCAAATTGCTTTTATTTCTGTCATTGAAATGCTCCAAATATTGTAGTGACAAATTTAGGTAGCGAAATTGCTGCATTCCATGGAGCTCTTTGAGGGTTTTTAAGAGAATGCAGTGGAAGATATTGTTTCCCAGCAGATGCTTATTCCAATTTCTAAACTTTCTATGTAGAAAAAAAACCTTTAAAAACCCCTTTATTGAAAGTTAGAAATTTTGCTGATGAATTTCAACAGCATCGCTGTGGTGGCGCAGTGGTTCAAATGCAGAATTGCAGGCTAATTCTACCAACTGCCAGCAGTTCGATACTAGCTCAAGGTTGACCTAGCCTTCCATCCCTCCAAGGTCGGTGAAATGAGGAGCCAGATTGTAATATGCTAGCTCTGTAAACTGCCTAGAGAGGGCTGTAAAAGCTCTGTGAAGTGGTACATAAGTCTTAGTGCTATGGCTATCATTACAGTGCTTGGGAATGAGTTGCAAATAGGATACTAAAGGCTGCATGCAGTTATGTCTGCCTATGTTTGCCTTATAATATGGGTCTTAAGGTTTCCTAACTATTTGAAGTGGATTTAAAAATAACATGAGGAATTAAACTGATAGAAGTAATCAGTTTTTATATTTTAGATATCCCAAGACTATGGTATGTAACACCTCATTTGGATCTAGTTTTTCCATCTTCATGTGCCTACCCTTAAATTTTGAGAAAGTCTCCAAAGGGCTCACTGTATATTTTTAAGAGCTGCAAAGAAATTGCAATCAAACTCCGTGAGCAAATCTTCGGATTCAGTATTTTGATTTTATAGGACTTTGGCTTGCATTGAGCTGTGGTGGCGCAATGGTTAGAATGCAGTACTGCAAGCTGCTTCTGCTGACTGCCGTCTGCCTGCAATTTGGCAGATCAAATCTCGCCAAGCTCAAGGTTGATTCAGCCTTCCATCCTTCCGAGGTTGGTAAAACGAAGACTCAGGTTGTGGGGAAAATATGCTGACTTTGTAAACCGCTTAGAAAGAGCTGTAAAAGCACTGGAAGCAGTATATAAGTCTAAGTGCTAAATCTAAGTGCTATTGCCCTATAATAGTTTAATTTAGTTTAGTTTATTTATATTTTTTATACCGCTTTACTCCCGAAGGACTCAGGGTGGTGTACAGCCAAAATAAAACATAGATATACAAAAGTTAAAACAATTTAAAAACATATTAAATAATTTATCCCATAATAAGTTAAAAACCAAACAAACTCAATTAAAATTAATAAAATGTGTATTTACACCAGCCCGGCTTGTTGGAAAAGAAAAGTTTTGAGAGCATGGCGGAAGGTGCAGGTGTAGGTCAGGGATAATTGGTGCAGGTCAAGGATAATTCGTAACTCCGGGGGCAATTCATTCCAGAGGACAGGTGCTCCCATGGAGAAGGCTCTTCCCCTGGGTGTCGCCAGTTGACATTGTTTAGCTGCACCATGAGGAGACCCTCTCTATGGGAGCGTACTGGCTGGTGGGAGGCTCTCAGAGGCAGAAGGCGATCTCGTAGGTAGCTTAGAATCATCCAGGCTAAGGATTCCCAAAACAATCCGCCATTTGGTGCAATTTTGATGCGCCTCTCAAACCCTCCGAGTTCCATTCATTCTTCCCCAACTTGGGCCCATGGGTGGTCTTAGCTCCCAGAATTCCCCCGCACTCCTGGATGATGCTAAGTATTCTGGGACTTGAAGTCCACACAGCTGGAAAGCAACCTGGCCAGGAAAGGCTGAGTGGTCTACTTAGATTAAGCCTTTCCTCCTTAAAGCAAACGGGATCTTTGTCTGCTATGATGGTCAAGACTGGTTTTTGCCCCAGAGGCTTTGATATAACCTTCAAGTGGAGTGATGGTCTGATAGATGAAGATGAAATGAATATGCATTTATGATTTCTGCAAAATGTGTTAACACGTTGAGTCTGCATTGGGAAAAGACAAGAGTTTAGGATCTTTTGGGGGCAGCAAAGTACCTTGGTTAATATATAATGCACACACTTCTAGATACACTGTACAATATCTAACACTTCGAGATACACAAAAAACAAAGTCAGAGTAGGAAAATTAGTTCAGAGTTGAGTGAAATGTACAAGCTATTGAGAACTTTAGAACTTATTAGAATTTAAAAAAAATATTTTTAATAGAAGATCAGCAGGGAGGGGTTAGAAGAGAGAGAATTAGTTTGAGTTGTAATTATGAAGCCTACATGGTCAGACTGTTAAAATGGATTATAAGAGAAAATGAGAAACATTCAAATTAGACTGCATAAGGTCCTATGATGGTTTCAGATTGCACTCAGGATTGCCCTAGGACTGTTAGGATGAAGATGCAAACCATAATAGTTTGCCCCCATATCCATGGGGAGGGGGAAGCCCTACTTATGTCCCTCATTTGTTACCACACATAGTTTCCTTGGTAGTTGGAAACAGAAAGAAGAAACAATTAGACAGCTTTACGTTAACAAGGATAAATAATTTTAGCTGCTGAACTAAATATAGAAAAATCAGTAGAAGTAAAATTAATCTCTTGAAAAATAATTGAAGCTGAAAATTTCCGTTTGCTTTATCAAAGAGTTGGAGGGGATGAATCAAGCTTATGTCTGTTAACATGTAAAACGTTTAATGACTAAAACATAAAAAGGAAAGTGACACGTTCTTAATCCACGTGGTTGAACTGGAGGACCGCAAGAGAAAAACCTAGCTCCAAATTAAAGATAGTAACATAGGCTAGTGTGATATTCTAATGCCTTTCCCTCCTTTTCATTGACTGTATTATGAATCAAGAGTCTTTTTTCGTGGTAGCAGCAAATGATACAGGATGGCTGGTCTGTCATATGGCTGCCATTTTTACAGGTGGTCATTTTCTTCCGTGACTCTGAATTTTAAATAAAATCTAAAGAGGAAGTGTCATCCCTTCATAGCAGACCAATCTAGGAAACAAAAGTTATGAATGCTAATATTTTTATTATAAGGTTACAGTAACAGAACTTTACAACATTGAATGCTTAAATAGAAGAACACAATTTCAATAAGAGGAAACACTAAACAGCATATGCCCAGTTACTATCTGTGCTACCTTCTCCTATATCAGGGGTGTCAAACTCAAGGCCTGCGGGACAGATCTGGCCCACAAGGTACTTAGATCTGGCTCGTGGGGCCACCCTGGAAACAGCAAAGGATAAGCTGTGGGGCCTCTGCCAGTGAAAATGGAGCTCAGGAGGGCCGCATGCAGCTCTCCCAAGCTCTGTTTTCATTGGCAGAGGGTTGCAAGAGGCCATTGCGGCTGAGCTTATGAACCTGTTTTCATTGGCAGAGCACTCAGGCCACTACAGGTGCCCAGACACAATTGATATTGAGCTGGCCATGCCCACCCTGGCCAAGCCTACCCTGGCCCCCCAAGATCAAACACAACCCTGATGCGGCTCTCAATGAAATTGAGTTTGACACCCCTGTCCTATATAATCTTAAATAGTATCTTTTCAAATCCCACCACATATATTTGTTGGAATTAATTGTTTGTAGGGCTTACATTGCAAAGTAATTGCTGATGACCAGGCTGTCCCTTAGAAGTGGACTTAAAACATATACTTTATTGCAAGCATTTTAGAGTTTTATTGTTATATTGTTAATTTTCATAGTTTCATAGTTCTGTTAGTGGATTGAATATGTTTGCTTGTTTCCTGTATGTTTGTACAGTTGCCTTGACTCTGGGATTGTATAGCTTGTAAACATTCTTAACAAACAAATGCATTTAAGCATATGTGGCAGATTTCCAAAGACATCAGATGTGAATGCATAGCTCAGCTGTATCAGCTATTACAGCTTCTGTTGCAATGAGACTTATTTCTGAGTAAGTCACTTACATGTATTGCAAAGTATGTGTTGTTTACCAACATGCTTGTTTCCTAGTTATAACTCTTGCACCATCTCCTTAGAGTAGACCAGTTTTTATCTTTGGTGTGCTAACTCAAGGTGCCATTATTTCAAACCTTTGGCCGAATATTTAAAATGTATTTTATTCGAGCAAACTAAATATTTCAAATCATTGTATCATATAGTGGTACCTTAAGACTAAGTTCTTATTGCAGGATTGTGAACATTTTCTTATATAAGTAAGAAATAAAGAGATTTCATGTCGTACCAGACCCTTTACTTTGTTGGGTGTAGCCTAAAGCAAAAGCCCAAATTGTTTCTTAACTTTAATGTTATAATTTAGAATGGTTGTTATTGGTATTGGTAAACCAATGGGAATGAGGGAATCTGGCTGATCTACTACCTATCTTCCAGAAAGCTTTCCATTATCCAAATCAGAAAAATATCAGCATATTGATGCATAGCTACAGAATAACGAGAGTTGGGGGCAACTTTGGAGGATTTCTAGTCCAACTTCCTGTCCCATTTCAGACAAATGGTTGTCCAGCCTCTTCTTAAAAACGTCCAGTGTTGGAGCATCAATAACTTCTGGAGGCAAGTCATCCCATTGATTAATTGTTCTGTCAGGAAATTTCTCCTTAGGTCTAGGTTGCTTGTCTCCTTGATTAGTTTCTATCCATTGCTTTTTATCCTCCCTTCAGATGCTTTGGAGAATAGGTTGATCCCCTCTTCTTTGTGGCAGCCCCTTAGATATTGGAACACTGCAATCACATCAACCCTAGTCCTTCTTTTCATTAAACTAGACATATCCAATTCCTGCAAAAATTAACTGCATAACTGTCAAGCACTGGGGAAATCAGAAAATTCAGACAGTTCAAATAAGTGTAAAGATTTATTGCAAGCTTAAGCCCTCTATAAAATCTGAGCTACTAAATGTCAAGGGAAATGAGCAGGAATTAAGATGCATTCAAGGTGGGCTGGACTTAGATCTCTTGCGGGCACGCAGGGACTCATGACTTATGATGCATTTGACCCCTCCCTCAGGTTCAGCCTGGTCATCTCCTACAAGAACTGCAGAAAGTTATGCTGCTTTTTCCCTTTCTAAAGTCAGAAGAAAAAAAGTCAGTGTGTCTACTTATTGAATAGGTGAAAGGCGTTGATACTGTTCAGTAGCAATGGTAATTAAATATGTTTTATGCAAATGTCTGCCCTGGGTTTATTATTTTAATGAACAAACAGAAATATCATGCTATAATAGTGTTCCTGAATTTTTATCATTTACTTCTTTTTCTTCACTGAGTAGAACTACAGATGTGCTAGAGAATATAGCATAACCAGGCAGCAATGTAAGTTTTTTGCCAGATGTGGCTGTTTCTTATGATAGGAAATAGTCATTAAAACAATACTTCAAACAGTTTCAATTAAAAACATTGAAAATAGCTTTTACTGTGCGAAGGTAGCCACAGTTTTAAAATTATTCTCAGACATGAAGTCTACATTCAAAGGAAACATTGCGTCCATGATTGATGCAATAATCATTTAAGATTGTTTGAGTTCAGGAGCTTTGATTAGAAGCCATAATGATGTCACATGTGTCTGATGTCATCTCTCAGTGTACATGACATTACTGGCCCCCATTATCTCACTGTGGGTGTCCCTGATAAGGCCAAAGGCTTATTTTGATTCAGCCTTCTAAATGGAGTTGCTTAGCGTACCATGGCATAATACAATTTGTTGCTTTTAGCTTATTTACAAACATTGTACTTTGTAAATAAAAGTTTATGACTTATAATATGTTGCCTGAATCCACTCTGTGGCAATTTATACATTTAACAATGATTAAATAAGCTGTTGCTTAGTGTATCTGACCCAGTGGTGGGTTTCAAATTTTTTTAGAACCTCTTCTGTAGGTGTGGCATGCTTTGAGGGAGTGGCTTGCCGGCCATGTGACTGGGTGGGAGTGGCTTGCCAGCCATGTGACTGGGTGGGCGTGGCCAACTTGAGAGAGCTGGAACCCATTCTAAATGGCACTGTAGATTTGTGGAATCTCTTCTATAGAAGAGGTTAGAACTGGCAGGAACCCACCCCTGATCTGACCCCAATGACTAACAATCCTGTAAATTCACAAAAAATATTAGGGTGTGTAGATTCAGATTCCTTTCTCTAAACAGATCCTTTCAACAAGTGACATATTTAGGCATACCTAGATCAGAACTTTCCTGAATCCGTATCATAGGCTGCTTTTTCTATGACTGAAGACTTATGCCCAACTAGTAGGTTCAGATAAGGTTCTCTTATCTGTTGGGGTTGTCTCATTAATTGGAGAGTTTAACATCTTTCTTTGATATATACTTTCACTTTCCTAGAAAATATCTGTTGAATGATCTACTTGGTTTTTAGACAAAAAAAGGGTGCACTCGAAAGAGGTGCACTCGAAAGCTACAGTTAGTGCAGAATGCGGCCGCGCGGGTGGTTATGGGTGCCCCAAGGCAAGCCCACGTAACACCTCTCCTGCGCGAGCTGCACTGGCTGCCTGTGGCCTTTCGAGTGCGCTTCAAGGTATTGACTACCATCTTTAAATCGCTCTATGGCTCGGGGCCTAGCTATATACGAGACCGCCTCCTGCCCCATACATCCCTTCGTCCGGTCCGCTCCCACAGAGCGGGCCTTCGGGTGCCGTCGGCTGGGCAATGCCGGCTGGCGACACCCAGGGGAAGAGCCTTCTCTGTGGTGGGCCTGGCCCTCTGGAACGACCTACCCCCCGACCTTCGCACTATCTTGGACCTCCGCCTCTTCCGCCAACGTCTTAAGACGTACTTATTCCAACAAGCCAGCCTAGGATAGCCCCCCGCTTCTGACTTTTTAAATATAAATTATAATTTGGCTATGGTTTTAATAACGGGTTTTAGCACGGGTGAGTTAATTTAATATATTTTTAATAGATGTATATTGTATTTATGGTTTTATATAATGCCTGTGCGCTGCCCTGGGTCCTAACGAGAAGGGCGGGGTATAAATTTAATAAAATAAATAAATAAATAAAATAAAAGCCAGATCTTGCTGACCCCAGGCTCAAGGTTGTCTCAGCCTTCCATCCTTCCAAGGTGGGTTTATAGAGGGCTGTAAAAGCACTATGAAGCGATATATAAGTGCTTTTGCTATTGCTTTGGAAATCCAGAGAACCTCAGTGGCTGAAGGTCTTGATAGGTTTGAATAGCTAATAAGTTTTAATTGCCCAAAATTTTACTAAGAATACACAGTGAGAATTGACTTGCCTTTGTCATTTTGCTTGGATTTAGAAGTGATTTTACAAAAGTTCCAGACTTCTTGTTTATACAGGAGAATTATTAGAATATATTCCAAACAGGGGATTTATATATTACTACTTCATTTCTTTATGACCTGAAAAGACAAAGAGGATGGGAATTTTTATTGAAACATTAGAATCATCATTTTGTCCAAATAAAATGCTTTTAATTGCTTATAGGTCTGCATGCTGGGTGTAGCTATAAAAACCTACAGTAGATTACTCCTGATTCTTAAACTTAGAAATGTAAAATATTATTGTTCTAAACATGGAGATTGTTTAGTTAAATATAAAAAACAATGCCAAAATGGTCCATATAGTTTCAGGATGTGACATAATTTTTGTAGGCTATACTGCAGTATACCTTCCTTTCCATAACACCCTCTAAATTCTTTGTCAGTAAGAATGGCTTCACATATTGTATTAATCCATGGTCTGTTTAATTGTGGTTTATTCTACCTATTTGGGTTCATTTAGAAAACTAACTCATAAACTATGGTATATAAACTAGAGTCATGGATCCCCCCCAATAGTTGGTTTCAAATTGAAACAATAACAACAACAAATGATAGTGCAGTGTTACTGAGAATTGGTCGCAAAGAGAGGTGGATTCTGGCAATCAAAGTCTACTTCTCTTAAAGTGGACAAGGTAGAAAAACACCGGCTTAGTGTATTGAATGAGTCCAACCAATGTCTGGTAAGTGTGTGTGTGTGTGTGTGTGTGTGTGTGTGTGTGTGTGTGTTCATATAGTATTTAAGTTTGGAGATAATAGAGTCTGGATCTGAAAATACAGCTAAAAGTTTGCATTCAGGCATAGTATCACCATTCAAAAAGTAGGTAATGGAAGTGGAGAGCTGAGAGAACACCAAGTACCGAACAGAATAAGCAGTGCTGGACTAGTGATCTGTGAGTGGTCAATACAAGTGAGTGGCTATGTTCACCCTAATCTATAACATGGTAGATATTTGGTTTGCTTGGTCTAGAACAGGGGTCTCAAACTCAATTTACCTGGGCGCCGCTGGAGGCAGAGTCTGGGTGAGGCTGGGTCGCATATTAATATTATATTATATTAATATTATACTATATAATATTATACTTTCATATCACAGTGGTGGCTACAAGATACCATCATGTGGGCCGCAATTGGTCTGCGGGCCGCGAGAATGAGACCTCTCGTCTAGAATGATGTGTGTATTAGCCACAGTTTACAACTTAAAATCTGGATAACCACTTGTGCCCTATATGCAGTGGTGGGATTCAAAATTTTTTACTACTGGTTCTGTGGGTGTGGTTAGGTGGGTGTGGCAGGGGAAGGATACTGTAAAATCCCCATTCCCTCCCAATCAGCTGGGACTTGGGAGGCAGAGAATAAATGGGGGTGGAGCCAGTCAGAGGTGGTATTTACCGGTTCTCCGAACCACTCAAATTTTCTGCTACCGGTTCTCCAGAATGGGTCAGAACCTGCTGAATACCACCTCTGCCTGTATGCCTTCCTTGCAATCCCAGAAGCCCTGGGAGAAGGTGGATTTGAAAATGCTTGAATTAAAGAGTTGAAGAGGAAAATGGATGCTTAAAATCTCGTCTGATTTTTTGTAATGGTTATTCTGTAACATATAATCCTAGTTAGCATTATGGAACAAAATCCTACTTAAACTGCATTGTATTCTACACCACACCAAATAACGCTGGAAGTTAGAGCTTGTCCAAAATGCAGACACACAAGTATGTCTCAAAGGTGCTTTTTCAAGAGGCAACTGGACTTTTTGATTTTTTCTTTGAAGACATTTCGCTTCTCATCCAAGAAGCTTCTTCAGCGCTGATGATTTCAAACAGTTTGATAACACAATTTGAGAGATACTCTCTTACCTTTTAAAATGACCAATACTTTGCATTCATGCAGGCTCAGTCTAGTTTAACTAACAATAAAGTTTCCTATACCACAAACATCTGAAGAGTTTAAATGAAAGATACTTAGCTCATAAATGAAGGGTAACATCATGCAAATCAATTTAGAACGACAAAAAGTGAGCTTAATATAGAAGTTAATTGGGAATAGTGTTATAAACAATTCGCCATACTATAAATTTGAAGGATAGATGCTCATTTAAAATAAGCTGGAAGATGCTTCTAAAAACATGTAATTTCAGGAGAGAATAGCCTGTTAAAATTAATATAATTGATTAACAATTAAAAATTAAAACACAAGTAGAATGGGGTTGGAGGTGAAATATTGAGTTTCCTTTGATAGGTAGAGTAATTATGAAGTGTGCTTTTGAAGTTCAAGAAGACAGCCTTAGGACACAATATTTTTTAAAAGTAAAAAATTGGCTTGCACTCTGTTAGAATGATTTATTTTGCACTAAGAAATGGGTGTGAGACATGATGTGATTTAAAATTTCATCTCTTGTTGAAACTGCTTGAGGGTGACATGTTTTTCCTCCCTTCATCTCTCTCTTTCTCTCTCTCTCTTTCTCTCCCTCCCTCTCTCATTTGGGAATGGGGATGATGGAAGGTTTTCTGTCACTAAAATCTGCTGTGTGAAAAGCCAAGTTGCTAGTTTCTCTTTAGAATGAATTTTTTTAAATAGAACGTACACTTTCTTCTGATACAAAGAAGTTAAACCCTTTCCCCCCACCCAGAAACTCAAATACCACAATTAAATTTGATTAAAATACTAAGAATTTAATCATAACAACTTGTGGTCTAGTAGAATGGCATTTCATATAAACACTGCAGCATTTCTCTATACAGATTTCTATACAGATAGACCTCAACTAACAGTCAGTGGTAGCAACCATTCACAATGATGACCAACTCCCCAAAAGGTGCTTATGACCTGGTTCCTGAATTCTGATGGCTCCCCCTCCAGGTCACATGACTGCATTTTGGGTGCTTAGCAACCATGCCGCATTTGCAGCCACCTGCGCCATCCCAAGCTCGCATGATCTAAGATTAGTATTTATTTCTAGTTTTCAGCAAAAATGTCCCATAGCAAATAATGGGTGTGCTTAATGACTGCTGCATTTGCTTAATGGCTACCATATTTACTTAATGAGGTTGTAAAGTTAGGTCAGTCATCTGATGATCTGCTTTACAACTATCATAAATTATGACTGTAATGGGCACGCTCCAATTACAGTCATAAATCAAGGACTACCTTTACTGATAAGGGCTGCGGTCCTGCTATATCTGAAGTACACCAGGTTGTAGAATACTGATGTGCAAGGTACCAATGATGGATATTTTGGGATTTGTGCTGAATATAAACAAGTGCATTTCACATATGCAATTGAGACATTCAATCTGGAAAGGCCACTTTTGTCATCTAGGTAGACCTACCATGCAGTAACAATAGCATGTCATTTTTCTCTTCGTCATCTCTATCACTTACTACCTGCTTAATGCTTAGCGGTTGCATTAGAGACTGAGTTTTCAACTGAGATCTAGGATTTTCTAGACAGGGACTATGAAAACATCCAAGCCGATATGAACCCCAAGCACACCAACCAGGATTCATGCTTTTTGGGTTGCATCAAGGTGCCGTTTGTCCACCTCTTCCCATTCTGAACGTTTTGATATGTTGATGCTTTGAGAAGGAAAAATGGTACATTGTTGAAAAGTAACTCCCTTGTGGTATTTGCATGTTCACTGAAGGCTCTCTTATTCCTCCAAGACCCTAACTGAAATGCTAATTGAATTGCTCAATCTTGAGGGATTTGGTTTACTATTTTTGTTATTTATATGTTTCTCCATTTTAATTTGATTGTCTTGATTGGGCAGGCTATAAATACAGTAAATAAATAAAAGGCCACTTCTCATAGATGGGGGAGACCCCTTTTCTGTCAAGAGATATTGTTCGCAGTTAGTCTTAGAGTCTTTGTAAAATAGGCTTCATTTTCCCTACTTATATTTTATTGCTTCTATAACTAGTCTATAATAAACTCTTGTTGAATCTACTGTGCTTCTGAATTCAAGAAAACCATTTTCGCTCTCTACATGGGGCTCTCCTTGAGGTGCACCCAGAGACTCCAGCTAGTACAGAACACAGCCGCGTGGGGGATTCTGGGAGTATCTCGATACTCCCATGTAACACCGCTCCTGCGCGAGCTGCACTGGCTGCCTGTGGTCTTCTGGGTGCGCTTCAAGGTGTTGGTGACCATCTTCAAATCGCTCCATGGCATGGGACCTGAGTATTTGCAAGACCGCCTCCTACCACATACCTCCTTTCGACCTGTCCGCTCACACAGGGAGGGCCTCCTCAGGGTGCCGTCAGCCGGTCAATGCCGTCTGCCGACTCCCAGGGGCAGGGCCTTCTCTGTGGCGGGCCCGGCTCTCTGGAATGACCTGCTCCCCAATATCCACACTATCACAGACCTACGCCTCTTCCGCCGGGAGCTCAAGACATATTTTTTCCATCTGGCTGGCCTAGTTTAGACTTTAGACTTCGATTTTAGTAAGTAATTTTACAGGGTTGTAGTGTTTAAATTTTTTTAGCACAGTTCTTAATTTAATTTGGTTTTAGTGGTATGAGGGTATTTATTCAGATGTATGTATTATGTATTTTATCTGCTGTGCACCGCCCCGAGTCCTATCCAGAGAGGGGGCGGTATAAAAGTCAAATTAAATAAATAAATAAATAAAATATTTTTTTCTGTGTCTGTCTGTCTCTCCTCTCACACATGCACACACTTAAACTCTGTGCTATGACCTCCAGCTTTGATTGCAGCTGTTGGAAAAGGGGTTGCATGTGAAACGGCAGTGCCGTGCCATTATTACAACTTTCAGTGGCTATTTATATGCAGAACAAGGAAATTTTGATGTCCAGGATCCTTGTTGATCCTTTTGATGTCCAGGATCCTTGTTGATCCTTCTCATACCAACAAAAGACCTCCCCCCCTCCCTCCCTCCCCTCTCTCCCTCCCTCCCTCTCTCTGCTTCTCTGCCTCTCTTTTACAAAATAGCACATGTGTCTTCAAAATACTGTAAAACAGGGCTGTCAAACTCCTTGCCCATGGGCCGCATGCATCACATGCTGGCCATGCCCACACCAGGTTTTGCGAAGGGGAAATACGTCATGTGACACCACCATGATGACATGAATTTGACACCCCTTTTGTAAAAGGTCTAGGGAGAAGGAATGTGGGTTGCAGAAGTGCTGTATGTTTGTGAGATTCTATTCCTCCCTTCCAGATGAGATATAGCCTTTATAATAATAATAATCTTTATTGTCATTGTACTAAAATTACAATGAAATTGGTTTTAACTTCACTGGTGCAAAATTATAACAGAAACAAAAAAAAGAGAGAGAAAAGAAAAAAGAAAAAACTAGCATGTGCATGGAGTGATTGTGGTTGAATTTAAAAGTCGCACAGCCCAAGGATAGAAGCTATCTTTAAACCTGTTTGTTCAGCTGGCTATACTTTGATATCTTCTGCCTGATGGTAGAAGTGCAAAGAGATACCAACCAGGGTATCTCTATGAGAATCTTCTATGAGAATCTTCCTTGCTCTGGTAAAGCAGTGAGATCTGGCGATTTTATCCAGTGATGTCAGAGGGCAACCAATGGTTTCTTGTGCCGAATTGATCACTCTCTGTAGTGCCTTCCTCTCCACAACTGTTAAACCAGCATACCACACTGTGATACAATATGTGAGGACACTTTCTATGGTGGACCGATAGAAAGAGGTCATCAGCCATTCTTCCACCTGATTTTTCCGCAAGACTCTAAGGAAATGAAGTCTCTGTTGGGCTTTTCCAATCACCAGAGACGTGTTGTTTTTCCAGGTGAGATCTTGGCTAATAATCACTTCTAAGAATTTAAAAGAGGAAACCCTCTCCACACAGCCCCCCTCAATATAGGGTGGGGCAGGTTCCTCTCTGTGCTTCCGGAAATCTAGCACCATCTCCTTTGTCTTGCTAGTATTTAGATGTAAGTTGTTTCTTGAGTACCATGCGGATACCTTCTGGACTTCTTCCCTGTATGCTGATTTGTCCCCTCCAATTATGAGACCCACCACTGTTGTGAACTCCCTGCGAGTATAGACTAGTTTTTGCTTAACTCTACCGTGACACCAGGAGCTCAAAGCCTCAAAGCTTTATGTGATATGATTCATGACAGTGAGGGTCATATAGAGACGCCAATGATAAGAACTCATTGATCCAATACCACCTGAGAATCCTTGATAATTGAAACATTAGCTAACATGATCACATAAAATTCTACTGCTCCTATTCATGAGAAGCAACTTTAAAACATGGCAGGGATTGGATGTTATGGATAACATAAAATAGGCACAAAAATAAGGAAATCATCTGGCATCTAACATATAAAGTTTGAAGCAACAATAAGTAACATTACTAGCTGGAGCATACAGGATCACTATGAAGAGGCATATCTACATTGTTCCAGACAGCTTTGTATTTATTCACACATGCGTATACACTGGTTTGCAGTGAACCTTCTTTTCATTTTATGCCAATTCTGTTTATATAGAGTCCCCCAGTTTCTTTCAAAACCCTTCAAAATGAAATGCTCGAACAATCCATTGTATTAAAATCTATCATTAATTATTTTAGCTTCATAGTGAACCAGAGGTAGCATTCAGCAGGTTCTGACCAGTTCTGGAGAACCAGTAGTGGAAATTTTGAGTAGTTTGGAGAACCAATAAATACTACCTCTGAGTGGCCCAGCTATTCTCTGCCTCCCGAGTCCCAGATGATTGGAAGGGAATGGGGATTTTGCAATAACCTTCCCCTGGAGTGGGGTGGGAATGGAGATTTTACACCCCCCAAGCCACACACCCCAAGCCACACCACAGCCACTAAGTCACGCCCATAGAACCAGTATTAAAAAATTTTTAATTCCACCGCTGTAGTGCTCAGACTGCCTATTTTGGCAGCAGCTCCAAAAAGTAAATTCTGAATCTACTTCTGTGTTGTGTACAGAAAAATATGTTTTTGGGTGTGCATGTGGGAGGCATTTTTAAGAGCAAAGGTGTTATACACAGACTCTCCTTTCTTAATTCTTTTCAGATTAACCTCTTTACATCATTTTTCCATTAGCTCAGCTGAAGGCTGGATCTACTCTGCCTTTAGCAGTCTTTAACACGTGGGCCTGTATCCTAATCAATGTGAACCTAAGATATTATAATATAAGTGTGGCTTGATGTTAAAAACATATTTTACCTTTCTCCATAAGGCAACATTTCTGGAAGTTCGCCTAGACTATCTATTGATTTATGGTACTTGGAGTGTTTTTCAAAAGAGTGTCACCAATGCACGTAATGTCTCCGGATGCTAAATTTTGTATTTGCATCTCTGAATAAAAACACAGCCAGCAAGATAGAGCTCCCTGTTGGCAACACATCAGAGGAGAGAACAGAGCGTGACTTATTCCAGCAAAGGTCTGGTATACATTATACCCCATTAAATTGGCTCCAGAGAGGCCTATTTTGGATGATAAAACAGAGTTTCTGTGATATGGAAAAGCCTATCCAATTTTGTCCAGATCCCATCTTTTTCATTTTTTAAAAGAGTGAAAGAACTTCTTATAAATATGGAAAACAGATTCAGAAACTCGGTGAGACGTCGTTGTGTATTGGACAGCCCTTACATTTGAAAGTACACTTGCTAGAATATTCATCTTGTTTTTTCAAGTAAAGTCTTGCAACAATACTAATTTGTGGGTGGTTCCACAAATCTATAGTGCCGTTTAGAACCGGTTCCAGTTCCCTCGCCCCGCCCGTCCGCACATCATCAAGATGAAGAGCGAGAGGAGGAATTCTGGGAGTTGAAGTCCACAAGTCTTAAAGCTGTCAAGTTTGAACACCCCTGGGGGCTTTTTTTTCTAAAGTTTTCTAAAGGGTGCAAACTTGCACACTTCAATGCCAGAGTTTCTGAGCCAACATTTTGGTTGCTAAGCAAGAGCGTTGTTAAGTGAATTTCACCACATTTTACAAGTTGGCCATGCCCACCCAGTCACATGACTGTCAAGCCACTCCCACCCAGTCACATGGCTGGAAAGCCACTCCCACAAAGCAGGCCACACCTACAGAAGAGGTTCTAAAAAAAATTTAAACCCACCACAGCTGTATCTTTTTATGTTTTTATAAAGAACTCCAGGCAGGGAACATATTTCCCCACAACTGCGCAAGATCCCCCAGGTGACACCTGGAACAACTCATGGGAAATCTTTCTGGCATTCTCCTAAAGCAGGTTTTCTTTGGAGGTAAGGTAAGCCCTTAATTAAGGGACGTGATGGCTCAGTGGCTAAGACACTAAGCTTTTCAATCAGAAGGTTGGCAGTTGAGCAGTTTGAATCCCTAGCGCTGCGTAACAGAGTGAGCTCCCGTTATTTGTCCCAGCTTCTGCCAACCTAGCAGTTCTAAAGCACGTTTTAAAAAAATGCAAGTAGAAAAATAGGGACCACTTTGGTGGGAAGGTAACATTTAGTCATGCCAGCCACATGACCACGGTGATGTCTTCGGACAGCACTGGCTCTTTGGCTTGGAAATGGAGATGAGCACCGCCCTAGAGCTAGGATGTAGATGAGGGGGAACCTTTACCTTTACCTAAGGTAAGCCCCTGCAGTATAAAATTCTACCAATCCCAAAATTTTGCAACCACTTCTTCAGATGCTGGGGATTACACAAGAATTTAGCAGACCAAGCAAGAGACATCATCAGTGATTATCATTAGAAAGAAATATTCTAGAAATCTGGTACAATAAAATATGGCCAAAAGGCCAGATTCATTAATTTATATTGATGTGTGCATTATGTCTCTTGTTCTCGGTGACTTAACTTTCCTGATTAGTTGACGGAGTCACACTAGTTTGGTGCTGTCCCTATAAAAGTGTGAAGGAATTTAACACTACAAGAGCGAAATTCCACAGCGGTCATAAATAGGAGTCAGTTTCCAGATGTTTGAATTTTGATCATGTGACCATGGGGGTGCTGCTAGAGTCCTAAGTGTGGTCATGAGTCATTTTTTTCAGTGCTGTTGCAGCTTTGGACGGTCACTAAATGACTACCTATTGTAGCTTTTCTCTATGAAGTCATTGCTACTGAGTAAGGCAAAGGGGCCAGGCTGCTATGTGTTGCAGGATTCAGTGATTTGCCAGGAAAGAGAAGCATCCAATTTCCTAAATGATCCATTTATTTTCCTTGAATGAACTATGTTGTTCCATTTGAAAAATTTAAATATAAACCATTGCCTTTCATGGTGATCCTTCCATGAGGAAGGACTGGGACAATTGATCTCACTGGTCCTGTGCCTAGAAATGACCCATACTGGAAGGATTCGTGTATAAGTTTCTGTGCTACAGATCAGTGGTGGGTTTCAAATTTTTTAGAACCTACTCTGTAGGTGTGGCCTATTTTGTGGGTGTGGCTTGGCAGTCATGTGACAGGGTGGGAGTGGCCACCTTTTAAAATGTGGTGAAACTCATTTAACAACGCTCTTGCTTAGCAACCAAAATTTTGGACTCAATTGTGATGATAAATTCTTTCTTTCTTTCTTTCTTTCTTTCTTTCTTTCTTTCTTTCTTTCTTTCTTTCTTTCTTTCTTTCTTTCTTTCTTTCTTTCTTTCTTTCTTTCTTTCTTTCTTTCTTTCTTTCTTCCTTCCTTCCTTCCTTCCTTCCTTTCCTTCCCTTCCCATTGAGTCACTGGCAGCGGCGGGCCAGATTTACTTCCAGGTACGCCGGTGGAACCCCCTCTCACCGGTTCTCTAGATTTCACCAACCGGCTCTCGTGAGTAGGTGCGAGCCTGCAGAAACCCACCACTGCCACAGATATATATGATTAGGGATGAGTCAGGATAACCACATATCAAGGGTTCAGCCAGTGTCGCAGCTCATTGCACTAATGGAAACTATTTCTTGCCATTAAACACAAGAAGGAAGCTTTAACTTGAGGATGCGAATCATTTCAAATGCATTAAAGATCTGTAATTGCTAGGCTATGGTTGCCGTAGCCTAAAACAGCAAAATAGTAACTAGGGTTAGATACACTTTAGTGATTAAACCCTGCAGGGGTGTCAAACTCAAGGCCCAGGGGCCGAATCTGGCCCATGGGCTGCTTAAATCTGGCCCGCGGGGCCACCCTCGAAATAGTGAAGGATCAGCCTGCAGTCTGTTTATTTCTTTGTGGCTAAGGCTTAATGTGTGTTTTACACCTGCGGGTTGCTTAAAAACATCCCAGAGGGAGTAAACGACTACCACAATATCAGAAAATATACCGTATTTTTCGGAGTATAAGACACACCTTTTTTCCTCTAAAAAGAGGCTGAAAATCTGGGTGCATCTTATACATCGAATACAGCATTTTTTGCCTCCTGAAACCCCGCCCCTTCACCAAACTGGCTGTGCCTAGCCTTATGGAGGCTTCCAGAGAGCTCCTGGCGGCTGGGGAGGGCAGAAATTAGCCTAAATCAGGCCATTTTTTGTCCCCTCCAGCCCCTAGCAGCACTCTATAAGCCTCCATAGGGCTATGCATTCAATTTAATTGACACAAAAATAGCCCGTTTTGGTGATAAATGGGCCGGTTTTTTGCTCATTTTCCACCACTACCCCCAGGAGCACTCTACAAGTCCCCCCAAGGCTAGTCATGCTTTTTATTTGAAGAAAAACAGCCCCGTTTTCGCGGAGAAAGAGCAGTTTTGGGGAGGTTTGCAGCATGCAAAAACACTTTTGGAAAGCTCTTTTGAAAGCTCTTTAACTGTTTCTGTGCCAGGAGAAACAAAGTCTTAAGGTTTGTCAGCGATTTCCTTCTCCAGGACATGGATAAATACACCTGGAAACATCAACCTACCTACCTTCTCTCTCTCTCTCTCTCTCCCTATCTACCTACTGTATTTCTCTCTCTATTTCTCTCTATCCTTCTACCTACCTACCTACCTACACACACACTCTCTCTCCCTACCTACCTACTGTATTTCTCTCTCTCTCTATTTCTCTCTATCTTTCTACCTACCTACCCACACACACACTCTCTCTCTCTCCCTACCTACCTACTGTATTTCTCTTATCTCTCTCTATTTCTCTCTCTCTATTCCTTTATTTACCTACCTACCCTCTCTTTCCCTACCTACCTACTGTGTTTGTCTCTTATTTCTCTTTCTTTCTATCCCTTTATCTACCTACCTACTCTCCCTACCTACCTACCTACTGTATTTTTCTTTATTTCTCCCTCTCTCTATCCCTTTATCTACCTACCTACCTACCTACTCTCTCCCTCTACCTACCTACCTACCTACCTACTGTATTTCTCTTTATTGCTCCCTCTCTCTATCCCTTTATCTACCTACCTACTCTCTCTACCTACCTACCTACCTACCTACTGTATTTCTCTTTCTTTCTCTCTCTCTATCCCTCTATCTACCTATATACTTTTTTTTGTAATTTGCCTCTGCAAATTACAGGTACGTCTTATATTCTGGTGCATCTTATATTCTGAAAAATATGGTAGTTTTATATATATCCTAAAACATTTTAATGTAATCTATATAATTTTAATGTACTGTATTTTTTGGAATGTAAGATGCACCCTTTTCCCTCAAAAAAGAGGGAAAAAATCTGGGTGTGTCTTATGCACTGAATACAGCATTTTTGGCCTTCTAAAACCCCACCCCCTTTGCACAAATAGACATGCAGAGGATTTGGGAGCCTTGCAAAGTGCTCCTGAGGGCTGGGTAGGGCAAAAATGAGCAAGAAACAGACCGTTTTTGCCTCCCCAGCATCCAGGAGCTCTACAAACCTGCCAAAGCTCTGCATGTCCTTTTTGGGGGGCAAAAAACTGGCCATTTTTGCAAAAAATGCGCCCTTTTTTGCTCATTTTTGCCCCCCCCTCCCCAAAGAGCACTCTGCAAGCCTCCCAAAGCTCTGCACCCCCCCCCCTTTTTTGCAAAAAAACGAGGCATGCAGAGGGTTTGGGAGGCCTGCAGAGTGCAAAAACCTTTTTTTTAAATTTACGTCTTCAAAATCATGGTGCGTCTTATACGCCGTTGCTTCTTATAGTCCAAAAAATATGGTAATCCATATAATTTGAACCTGCAGCTCCCCAAATTCCCATCTAGCAAGGCAAGCCAGGGAGGAAGCTAAAGTTATGCTTTGAGAAGGTAGCTGTACATCCCCTCTTTTTGTACTTTACAGAAATCAGAGTGCCAGTATTCATGTCTAAGAATTTCAACACTTTCCTCAATTTACCTTCGCCTCTAAATTGTTGCTATTTATGTTTACTTTTTATCCAGCTACAGATTTATAGTCCTGATGTGTTGCGTTAAGCACATTCTCACTGGGAATCATCTACCTTCCAAAGATCCCCCAAATCCTAAGTAGTTAAAATCTTGTGCATGTTTTAATGTTGCTATTAAAAACACTCAAAAGACAGAGATATATGTAATTAAAAACTGATTACTGTCAGTATCTGTATAACAGGAGCCAAGTGTTTGTGGCTAATACCTGATGTTATCTTAGAAAGGAACAGCCCTAGAGCTGGAATGTATTTAATGCTTATTGGGTTTCCTCCCACACAAAATTGATATTGATCAACTAGAGATAACTATATTACTGTTGCTTATGCTTTGTGGGTGTGCACGTGTATCAAACAATCTTTCTTTTGCTAGAAGTAAAGATAAATGTGGAAAAATTGTTCTAATGGCCTCAAGAGAGCTAGGGAATTTATTCAGATCTTGATTTGTGAATGATAGTAGTGAATGCTTAATGCATCTGAAGTCAGAGATCTACATGAACCTCTGGCATGAATAAAGACAAAAATCTGCATACTCTTGTGTTGAACTTTCAAAACTCTCGACGAAGTTGGTTCCTCATATAATTTTTTTTTTACCAACTGATTAAGGCTTTGCTCTTTAGAAAGGTATTTATAATCAAGAGGCAGTGCAAATTTTAATTGAATATGTTACCTACAGACTTTGACTGTAGGTAACATTTTATTGTATAATAAAGTTTAGAAACTTGGTTTTTTTTGTTTTGGAGAGAGGTGCAATAACTTTGTATTAGCAATAGCACGTAGGGTTATATGCCACTTCGTAGTGCTTTACAGCCCTCTCTAAGTGATTTATGGAGTCAGCATGTTGTCCCCAACAATCTAAGTCCTCATTTTATTGACCTCAGAAGGATCGAAGACTGAGCCAACCTTGAGTCGGTCAGAATCGAACTCCTTAGCAGTTGGCAGTATTAACGGATGATATTGCATTCTAACTACTGCACCACCAGGGCTTCTTTATAGTGTTTAAAAATGTTTAATTTTTAATTGGTTTTATTCATTGCAAGCCACACCAGATAGAGTTTTATGTACAATTATATGCAAATAAATATGTTAAGGGATTGAAAGAACTTTTGGACAAGAAAAAAAAGACAAAAGATAAAAATAGGAACCTTTGAAAATACCTTTATTCTTTGAAAATACCATTATTCAGCTTCTGATAAGGACCCTAAAAATTCTATAATCCTAGTGGTTTTTCAGGAGAAATGCGCCAGAGAATATTTATCACATTTTTTTCTTATGCTTGGCTAATTTGCTAGCAGCAACCTTGGAAAAACGAGATCTAGCCATAGTTTTATATAACTCTTTTTTTTTTCTCAGTCTGGCAGATTAGCTGGACTATGACATCATTTTTAGACTTTTTGCACCATAGCTTGCTAGCTGGCATTGCTAGGAGAGGTAGTCCAACATATCCATACTTATGGAAAACAACCAGATTTGCTTATTGTATTGCATTAGCAATGGGCAATTCATAGTATATTTAACTTTTAATTGATAGTCTGGAACAATGCCACAACTATAACTCCAGAATTCTTTGATCACCCAATTGTTTCTGGAGTGATTTAAAATGCTTGTCTTAATTTTGTGTTGAAGGTTATGATTTGCAAAATAGTGAATGCAAACGAGGGGTGTGTTCCTGCCAGTTCTAACCTCTTCTATAGAAGAGGTTCCACAAATCTACAGTGCCATTTAGAACCGGTTCCAACTCCCTCCCCCACCCGTTCACACCATCAAGATGAAGAGCGAGAGAAGGAATTCTGGGAGTTGAAGTCCACAAGTCTTAAAGCTGTCAAGTTTGAACACCCCTGGGGGGTTTTTTCTAAAGGGTTAGGGGTGCAAGGGTTTTATAATTTGACAGCTTTAAGACTTGCATGCTTCAAATGCCAGGGTTTCTGAGCCAACATTTTGGTTGCTAAGCAAGAGTGTTAATTGAGTTTCACTACATTTTACAAATTAGCCATGCCCACCCAGTCACATGACTGCCAAACCACTCCACTTGGTCACATGGCTGGCAAGCCACTCCCATCTGGTCACATGGCCAGCAAGCCACTCCCACAAAGCAGGCCACACTACAGAAGAGATTCTAAAAAAATTTGAAACCCACCACTGATGTAGATCTCCCACCATCTCTAACTTTCAACCTTGCTTGCTGAAATTGATGTAACTTGGCGTCCAATAGTATTTGCAGAAAATTTCAGGTCCTCAACAGTTTAAACTAGATGATTTAAAGAGATAGCTGTTCCCTACTTAAACTTTAAACAAGATTTAAACATAATCCTCAGTGATCATGCTTAGAATATAACCATTTTCTAAAACATAGTTATTGATAACGACAGAATTGTATTTTATGGAAGCAACCATTTTAAATACTTATAGCAAGAGTGGTAGAATAGAATAACAGAATTGGAAGGGACCTTGGAGATCGTCTATTCCAATCCCCTGCTTAGACAGGAAACCCTACACCACTTCAGACAAATGGTTATCCAACATCTTTAAAACTTCCAGTGTTGGAGCATTCACAACTTCTGGAGGCAAGTTGTTCCACTGATTAATTGTTCTGTCAGGAAATTTCTCCTTAGTTCTAAATTGGTTTTCCCCTTGATTAGTTTCCACCCATTGCTTCCTGTCCTGCCCTCAGGTGCTTTGGAGAACAGCTTGATTCCCTCTTCTTTGAGGGAGATATTGGAACACTGCTATCATGTCTCTCCTAGTCCTTCTTTTCATTAAACTAGACATTCCTGCAACCATTCTTCATATGATTTAGCCTCCAGTCCCCTAACCATCTTTGTTGCTCTACTCTGCACTCACATTGTGTTAAGTAGTCTCCAGTGCCATTGTTTCCATAAATTTGCTGTAGAGAACTTTACATCATTTGGAGTAAGCAATAAATAAAAGGGTGACTTAATATGTCTTATTCTCCTAATTAATGATTGTGCATACTAAGCAGATAGAGATATTGTACTTAGTTTGGAAGAATAAACTAGACTTCCATTAAATCCCTTATCTGACAGCAGTGGCATCCATGGCACAGTCAAGGGAAGATGAATAATAACATAGATAAGAAGACATTATCACACAAAAGATGCAAGTTATCTGTTTGCATCAGAGTTCAAGATACATGTATAGAAGAGCATCAATTACCTGTTTACATCATGATTCACATAACACTGTAGCTTATTACTAGCATTAATGTTTCCAGTGTTACACCATGGTAGGAGCCAAGGTGGCACAGTGGTTAGAATGCAGTATTGCAAGCTGACTCTACTCACTGCCAAGAGTTCAATCCTGACCAGCTCAAGGTTGACTCATCCTTCCATCCTTCCAAGGTCGATAAAATGGGGACCCAGATTGCTGAGGGCAATGTTCTGACTCTGTAAATCACTTAGAGAAAGCTGCAAAGCACTTTGGAGTGATACATAAGACTGAGTGCTGTTGCTGCTACTGTTTCATAAAAACATTACTTAAAATTGGATATGGTGTGGTAAAGTGGAACAAAAGAGAAAAAAGAAGCACTTTTTTTTTGTTCTTATTTAAAGTTGAAGCAAGAAAAATATTGATCCATGATAAATTTTGCAACAATGTAAATACAGCGGGGAACACAATTGGTATTGATTAAATCGATAGAAACTTCCTGTACGAATTTGTATATGAACGTTGCAAATTCTTTAATAGTCACAGTGATGTCAAAAGTGCAAATGTTTTAAAGTTTGTAGCACAACTTTAGGAAGCTGTGCGATTCACTTATTTTAAAGATCATTTGGTGTGTAACAGAAAGCTGGCATATGAGCCAGATTATTGAAAGAGACTGACTGGTTTTGCCCTGAAGCATACCTAGAATATATGCAGGGCAGAGGAAATGGATATAAAAGTGTTGATCAGCCTAATAATAATAATAATAATACTAATAATAATAACAACAACAACAACAACAATAACAACAACAACAACAACAACAATAATAATAATAATAATAATTATTATTATTATTTATTAAATTTCTAAACCGCCCCCTCTCCCCGAAGGGACTCGGGGCGGTGTACAGGAAAATTAAGAACATCTAAAAACATTACAATACATACATAATTAAAACCAAATTAAATAATTAACCCTGTACTAAAATTTATAAAACATTAAAACTGTATCCCAATTAAAACCTGTTTAAACAATTTAAGCTACAGACTGGGGCGAGGAACATAAATTAGGCCAGGCCAGCCTGATGGAACAGATAGGTATTTACTTTTTGGTGGAAGGAGTTGAGGTCCGTAGTAGTTCTAATATCGGGGGGTAAGTCGTTCCAAAGGGTCGGGCCCATCACAGAGAAGGCCCTTCCCCTGGGCGTCGCCCGCTGGCATTGCCTAGTGGACGGCACTCGGAGAAGTCCCTCTCTGTGAGAGCGAATCGGCCGAAGGGATGTATGGGGCAGGATACGATCCCGCAAATAACTAGGTCCTGTGCCTTGATGCCCTAAAGTGCAGAAGTTGCTCTTTAAAAAAAAAAAAAAGTCAAACGACAGCCTGGAATTTCCTATAAATTAGAGGTGCAGTTAATCTGCTCCACAAGATAAACTTCTGTGGTTAGTAAAAACCAGACATACAGAGAAATTAGTAATACCATGATTTGGAAGATTTAGCTGTCACCTCCCACTTATTTTTAAACTTCATCCATCTCCTGATTATCCTGAGGACATTATGCAAAGAGTTTCTTAAATTTATTAGGATGTTATTCAAACAAGGAAAAAGAAAATGCCTGCTGTCTGTGGGAAGAAAAAAATTGATACTCGTGTATGGCAAAGACAAAAAAAAAATACAAGTAAAACCCCCACCAAAATAATGCAAAGAATGAAAGGACATTGTAAAAAAGATACTTTGAATGTCTTAATTTAATTTGCTTAATTTTTGTATTCTACATAAAAACTAGAAATACTTTTTTGGATCTACATTGATGAAATGAGTGCACATTTATGATAGGATAGATTACATTTAATATGCATTTATAGGCAAGCAGTGTATATTTATTCATTTATTTTATTTATTAGTTTGTCAAACATGTGCAATATAGCAGGTAAAGTATGAACATGGACATGAACGAAGGAAATGAATACAAGTAAATGGAAACAGTAGGATAGGGATGGTAGGCACACTGGCCCACTTATGCATGACCCCTTTATGGACCTCTTAGGAATGGGGTGAGGTCCGCAGTAGATAGTTTAAGGTTGAATCTGTGAGGGTTAGAGCAGGGGTCTCCAACCTTTGCAACTTTAAGTCTGAAGGACTTCAGCTCCCAGAATTCTGGCTGGGGAAATTCTGGGACTTGAAATTCACATTTGACAAAGTGGAGAAATATTGGTCTGGTGGCTGTAGAAAAAGCAAGGGGAGAATTTCAGAGATACAGAGGGAAAACAGAGGTGATCTCATTATTGCTCTCCAGTCCAGCACAGGGATGTCAAACTCAATTTCATTGAGGGCCACATCACGGTGGTGTTTGACATCGGGAGGAGGGCTGGGGGCGTGGCCAGGGTGGGCATGGCCAGCTTGACATCACTTGTGTCGGGGGTGTCTACCAGTGAAAAGGGGCTTGCGAGCTCCGTTTTCAGCTGGAACAGCCTCCTGCATCCCTCTGCCAGTGAAAACAAATTCCTCCTGATTCCACCAGCAGAGGGTTATCAGGAGGCCATCACAGCCGAAAACAGAGCTTGGGACCCTATTTTCACTGGCAGAGACATAGCAGGTTGGTCCTTTGTTGTTTCCAGGGCAGGCCTCGGGCCAGATCTAAGAACCCCGGATGCAGGTCGCTGGCCTTGAGTTTGACATTCCTGGTCTAGCACATTAGTTCCTTTCTGCAGATGGAGGAGAGTGGAACTTGTGCACTGGCCTGGAGAGAGGAGAGCTGCTTGTCCTCCTTTGGCAGGCAGCTTTTTGCTCTGCCACTCAACAACCCCTACAGTCACTTTAATTGGGAGAGCTGGGATTGTGGTCATTGAGTGAAGTGGTCAAGTGGTGTCTTGCTTCATTCAATGTCCAAGATTGTTCCAGTTGTAGTTGAAAGTTAAGAACTATCTGTAATCTTCTTAAAATGTTCGTGTGATTTTTGGTCTAGTAGTAGTTGTAAGTCGAGAACTAACTGTAATGTTCAAATCACAGGAAAAATGTAAAATTTACTAAGAACTACAAAGATTTATTTAAGGGGGGGGGGGAACCCATCAACATTCTCCATAAGAACTTCCAGATACGTAAAACTAGCAAAAGCAGAAGTCACCTCTTTGAGTCTATTGAATATTGTTATCAAAGGAAAAAGGAAACATTATGGATGTAATTCATAAAACTGAAGGAGCAGTAGAAATGAACATTTCCTGGATATAGGATTTCTGAGTAATTGTCCTGATGCCAATTGGGGAGTAAGAGTTGACGCTTAGCAGCTGGGCCTAAAGCCAGAACACAGATAATCACATGACCTCTGGTCCAAGATAGTATTATAAACCAAACTTTCATCTATTTGGCAGCTAATGAAAAAAAAAATCTCCGTCTCTTGAAAGCAGAATTTATTAAATCCATCTACACAATATTAAAGTATAATTGTACAAAGTTGTTGCAACATTTAAAAATAGGCACTGTGTTATTAATGAATAAATGCATCTTTCTTTTGCTTTTACAATGATGATGTCTGTGTTTTTGCCAGAACAGTACTAGGGAGTAAGGTGGTTTAGGAGTGTGTAGAGTCCTCATCTTACAACCAAAATTGGAACTGTAATTTCAGTTATTAAGCCAGGTTGTTATGAGTTCAAGGGTGGGCTTCAAAAATTTCAGCAAGAGGTGGACATGGTCTAGCCTGCCTCCTGCACCATGGGGGGGGGGCGTTTTTGCCTTCCCCAGGCTCCGGAGGCTTTCCTCGAGCCTCTGGGAGGGCGAAAACTGCTTCCCCCTGGCTCTGGAGGCCCTCCGGAGGATGAAATGGGCCAATTTATGGTCTTCTGGAACTTCCGGGAGGCCCGTTTTTCTCCCTCTCCGAGCCTCTGCACAGGCCCTGAACTTATCTGTGGCAGGCCCTGCCCTTTGGAACGAACTCCCTCCTGAACTTCGTACCATCTCAGACCTCCGCCTCTTTCGCCAGTGTCTAAAGACACATCTTTTTCAGCAAGCCGGCCTAGCCTAACTTCCCGCTGGGGCTATTTTAGATAGTTTTAAATTGGGGTTTTCATTTGGTTTTAGCATAGGATTGTTTAATTTAATATGCTTTTAAATTTTGTATATTTTGTTTTATATATTTTAAATTCCTGTGCGCCGCCCTGGGTCCCTCGTGGAGAAGGGCGGGATATAAATCGAATAAAAAAAATAAAAAAAATCCAAAACTGGCCATGTGGAGACTTCTGGGAGGGGAGGGGCAGGTTGGAGGGGAGCAGCCAGGGGTGAGATTTGGAGATTCTCCGAACCAGCCAACATGCAGCTCACTCCTGCATGAATTGCAAAGGATTTTATGACCCTTTATGCCACAGTTGTCAAGTGAATCACTGTGATCATTTAGTGAATCACATAGACATTAAGCAAAGCCAGATTCCTGCATTGACTTTGCTTGTGAGAAGCCAGCTAGGAAGGTCACAAATGGTGATTATGTGATTACAGGACCCTGCAACCATCACAAATACATTGCAGCTGTCGACTGCCTGAATTGTGATCATGTGAGTATGGGGACACTGCAATAGGCATAAGTGTAAAAGTGGTTGTAAGTCACTTTTTTCAGCCCTGTAGTAACTTTGGTGGACAAATAGTCATAGGTTGTGGAGTACCTGTACAGTAATATCCATACATGTAATATATGAGGGATGCAGGGGTGAGTTCATGCCAGTTCTAAGCTCTTCTATAGAAGAGGTTCCACAAATCTACAGTGGTGTTTAGAACCGGTTCCAGCTCCTTTTCCCCGCCTGTCCGCACATCATCAAGATGAAGAGCGAGAGGAGGAATTCTGGGAGTTGAAGTCCACCAGTCTTAAAGCTATCAAGTTTGAATACCCCTGGGGATGTTTTTTCTAAAGGTTAGGGGTGCAAGGGTCTTGTAACTTGACAGCTTTAAGACTTGCGTGCTTCAAATGCCAGAGTTTCTGAGCCAATATTTTGGTTGCTAAGCAAGAGTGTTGTTAAATTGGCCACGCGCACCCAGTCACATGACTGCCAAGCCAGTCCCACTCAGTCACATGGCTGGAAAGCCGCTCCCACCTGGTCACATGGTCAGCAAGCCACTCCCACAAAGCAGGCCACACCTACAGAAGAGGTTCTAAAAAATTGTGAAACCCACCACTGGAGGAATGCATAGCAAAAGCTTGTGTTGATATGCTATGACTTATGAGTGCCGATAGTCCTACAGAATCTAGGTACTGCATGGTATCTCATAGTATGGATCTTGCAAGCTTATGCAATAGTTCAGCTTTTTCAGTCTAAGTATGCATTGGGTACCTAAACTTTAACTCCCACAATTATCCTGGAAGCATAAACACTGCTGAGAATTCTGGGAACTGAAGTCAATACTTCTGGAAAGAATTTCCCGTTTGGGGAGGGTTAGGAAAGGGTGCCATAGGATGAGGCAATGGCCTCTGGGGATGTCTAGGAATTAATCAAGGAATAATTGGTCCGTGGTCCTTTTCTTCCCAGGACAGAGCTGGCAAAAGTGTGAATGAAATTCCTTTTTCAGAAGCTGCTGCATGGCAATGGGCTATAGAGGTATAAAAATAGAATGCAGCTAGTGCTGCAGAGATTTTCAACTCCAAGTGACAGGCAGACATCTAGCACAGCTAATCCTCTTTTGGTATATTCTGTAGAGCTTTTTGACAAGGGAGTGTGTGCAGGACAGGAAGTGCCTGTCAGGATTCAGCTTTGGCTTAAATCATTCTAGTGTAAATGAAGGGAAACCAAGAACTGTCATCTTCTTCATCCTGAAGGCTGCATGAACAGGCCAACCAGCCCATGCTTATCGTACATAGTATAATTCTTTCTCTCTCTGTGATTTGATGAGAGTCAAGACATCTGGCAAGAGAAAGCAGATAGAGCAAAAGAGCAGGATTTGTGTAAGCCACAGTGCTATTTAACTGGAGGTGGAGGATTGGATAGATGTGTGGAGACAATTCTGATGCCCAGTGAAAACTATGGCTGATTTCCTTCATGGGCAATAATCGGGTGGGATCCTACCAGTTTAACAAACAGGTTGCTGAGCGCATGCATGCACACTTTATAGAAAACTCACCTTCCCCATTACTGCTGGCAAGGAAAACAGCTGAGGCACGACGATCTTCTCAGCAGCACTGATCAGCTGGGCTTCAGAAAAGGAAATATAGGTGAGTATAATGCATGGGTAGGTGGGCGGGTAGACCCACTTCAAAGTCGAAGTGAACCAGTTCATTCCCAGTTGGTAGTCGGAACTACAGGTTCACCCAAACCTGTCCGAACTGGTAGAATCACACCCCGGATAATGTTCCTTTCTGTTAACATAAAAATAATCGCAGGTAGGTTTAGTTGTCTATGAAAGAACAGGAATTTATTTGCAATTGGGTTGGCTACATACGAGACCGCGTCCTGCCCCATACATCCCTTCGACCGATCCGCTCCCACAGAGAGGGCCTTCTCCGGGTACCGTCGGCCAGGCAATGCCGGTTGGCGACGCCCAGGGGAAGGGCCTTCTCTGTGGCGGGCCCAGCCCTCTGGAATGATCTACCCCCCCGATCTATGCACCACCTCAGACCTCCGCCTCTTCCACCAGCGTCTTAAAACGTATTTATTCCAACCGGCCTAGCATAACCCCCCGTTTCTGACTTTTATTTGTATAAATTTTAAATTCTCAAGGTTTTATAAGGGTTTTAGCACGGGATATAATTTAATAGTTTTTTAATAATGTATTTTTGTAATTTTGTATGGTTTTTTAATATTGCCTGTGCGCCGCCCTGGGTCCTTGCAAGGAGAAGGGTGGGGTATAAATTTGAAAAATAAAAATAAAATAAATAAAATAATTCTTTCCTTTTGTATTGTTAACTTCTAAGGGCTACAACAGACATTAGAAGAATGCCACCTGAGGGATGGAAAGGAAACGTCTCAAGTGTTTATTTGGAATGCAGACTTTGAATCATGAAAAACAAGGGGCGTTTTAATACAAATTAGAGATATTCTATGCTTGTACAGCAGGGGTCTCCAACCTTTGCAACTTTAAGTCTGAAGGACTTCAGTTCCCAGAATTCTCTAGCCAGCTTTGCTGGCTGGAGAATTCTGGGAGCTGAAGTCCTTCAGACTTAAAGTTGCAAAGGTTGGGGACCCCTGTTGTACAGGATCTGAAGTATGCATAGCTACATCCTCACATATACATCATGCTGTTTCTTATTGGGGTAAGCCAGGGATGTCCAAACTTGGGAACTTTAAGACTTGTGGACTTCAACTCCCAGCTGGCTGGGGAATTCTGGGAGTTGGAGTCCACAAGTCTTAAAGTTCCCAAGTTTGGACATCCCTGGGGTAAGCCATATAATATAGAATGCAGAAGAGTAAGGTATAATCAGGGGTGGGCTGCTATGGGTTCATCTGGATTTGGGAAAACCCATAGCTAACATCATGGCCGGTTCAGAGAACCTCCAAATCCCACCACTGCTGGTCCCTCCCACCCCACCCTTCCCCTCCCAGGAGTCTCCACACAACCTGCTTTGGATGAGAGGTAAGTGCAGGGTCCACATGACGACTTGGGAAGACGGGGGAACGGGCTTTCCAGAAGTTATAGAAGGCTGGAAATGGACTCCAGAGGGCCTCTGGAGCCTCGGGGAGGCAGTTTTCGCCCTCCCAGAGGCAAAACGTTGGGTGCCAGGATGACCTGTTTTACAACTGTGATAACTTATGATTGTAACTGGCAAGCTCCATTACAGTCATAATTTGAGGCACCAGATTAGGAAACTGGGAGAGGCTGAATTCTAGTCCTGCCTCATGCATGAAGCTAATTG
This sequence comes from Rhabdophis nuchalis, assembly GCA_039707465.1. Lineage (NCBI taxonomy): Eukaryota > Metazoa > Chordata > Lepidosauria > Squamata > Natricidae > Rhabdophis > Rhabdophis nuchalis. The sequence continues at coordinate 25,893,652 of CM077648.1, forward strand.
AATGACTTTGGGACAGTCACTCTGTCCCAGCTGTAGAAAGGAGGCGATGGTGAACCACTTCTGAAAACGTTACCAAGAATACGTCATCCTTGAAAACTGCTGACTCGAAGGCACAAAACCGGCATCATCCTCCGTAACACCGTCCAACATCCAGATTTGCCTATCCCAGGTCCTTGGTTAAGACTCAATAGGTAGACAAAAATGCCAAAGCCAGTCTGGACTGGCTGATTGTGCGATGATCAATAATAATAATAATATAAATCTGATCAGCATATTACTGGAAGTGAAAGGAAAGCCTACTGAAATGCAGTAGACCTGCAGTACCATCCATTTTAGTGAGGAAGACCAGGATCTCTGTGACCAGGAGAGTTTATTAAATGCTAATTGTCCATTGACACTTTTACGTATCCTCTCCCCTTTTCTTTGTTTCTCTGGCTTGGTCTGGGTGGCTTTTCAAACAGAAAATGTTACAAAACAGAGGACTGTTCTCTATAAACAGAACACTGACTACTTAATAACCAGCTGCTTCCTGGGCTCCTATTGTCAGGTTGCTCTTTGCAAGGGAACATGTTTTCAAAGAGGAAGAAATGGGGATGTGGACATTGGATAGAGAAATGGACTGGATTTTTCATAATAACTGATTGATGTTAAGTGCTTTACAGAGAATCATCCTAAGAAAGGTTTCTTGAGGTTTTTTTTAAATACTTTTCATATGCTAATGGGGAAAAGAGTACAATGGAACAGGAATTGAATTTTCTATTCATAGGGTGTCTCCTCTAGTTAAAATCCCTTTCCATAGTTGGAGTAACATCCACTCTTATATAGTATATTGTGCCCTTTATGGACGTATATTTTATGAAACATTGTGACTGCACTTGTCATAGCCTTGTTTGCAGAATTAACTTATGCCAGCCTTTATATACAAGGAAGCAATCTTAATTATGTCAGCATCCTTTACTTCATATAATTTTGCCCTGCGTTTGGCAAATGAATCACTTTTATAAAACCATCCAAAGTTTGTAATCACAATTTCTTCTACCTAAACTAATCAGCTTTGGGTGTGTGTGTGTGATTATTTGGTTAATTTACTGAATAAAGCATGTAGTAGAATTTTGTGAATAAGCTTAAAGAGAAAGGTAATATTCATCCCCTCTATCAAATATTCACAGTTGCATGATCACCTATGTGAAATTAAAGACAATAACTATGTCAATGCAACTGATTGTTTGTTATTTATATAACTGCCTATCTCACAATAGTAGCTCTACTATAGGTGCCTACAACAGAATATAAACATAGACAACCGTCAAGCTTCCAAAACAATCTAGCTCAGGGGTGTCAAACCCAAGGCCTGCAGGCCGGATCCAGCCCATGTGGTGCTTAGATTGGTCTCATGGGGCCACCTTGGAAACAGCAAACAGTCGCCCATGGGGCCTCTGCCAGTGAAAATGGAGCTTAGGAGGGCTGCATGCAGCCTTACTAAGCTCTGTTTTCATTGGCAGAGGGTTGCAGGAAGCCATCGCAACCGAAAACAGAGCTTGTGAGCTTGTTTTTGCTGGCAGAACGCTTGGGCCACTACAGGTGCCCCAACATGAGTGATGTAGAACTAGCCATGCTCACCCTGGCCACGCCTACCCAGCCCCCACCCCCTGAGGTGAAACACAACCTTGATGTGGAGCTCAATGAAGTTGAGTTTGATACCCCTGATCTAGTTAATAATAATCACATCAAGGGCTCTAATTAACATATCCATACCCAAGAGTTGGGTTTTTACTGATATTAATGAGATTTCAATTTCAGTGATCTTCTAGCCAAGTAATGTTCTGATTATGATACTAATATTTGAAGTTAAACTTATTTGAATTGGCTCAGAGACTTTGTGAAAGAAAAGGTGTGGGAAGTTCATTTCCTAGCTATTATTGTTAATTAATCATTTACAAATCTGCTAATGAATGCATTATTATCTAATAAGTGTACATAAAACACTATGTTTAATAAGAAGTCTTCTAAACTTTAAAAAATGCTACCATGTCATAAAACTGAACAGGGGGTAAAACTTCAGAGTCAACCGCACTGTATGGGATAGGTTAAATTGAAGATATTTACGAATTCTTTCTGTATGCTAATCATTTAGCAGGCAGTTTGATCCTTATGCAATTTCAGAAACAGGACCTTTTTCAAAATCGAGAATCCCTCCATGCCATGATTTGCTTAATCTTTTTTTTTTTAATTTAACCACATTGGCAAGATTCACGCAATCGACTAAAAGCCTGAAGCCTACTTTACAAATTGCACTAGCACTGTTCATCTAACAGCCACCAACAAATAAACCATATTTTGAATTAGTATGTTGAAGGAACTCAGTATACTAATTCTGTCTGGAATGTATGTCTGTTGTGTTTCATATTTGGGAACCAAGTAAGTTTTCCCTGTAACTTTCCTAACCTTGTTTGGTTTATTGCATTTTTGAGCTCTTTCTCCTTTTACTGATAGGAATTAGGTACTGGATTTAACGTGAAATATTTTAATTGGGTGTCTGGCAAAACAGTACGATGGTTGTTGCAATCATAAGTATAATCTTTATTGTCATTGTACTTGTACTTGTTTACAACAAAATCATCCCCATCCCACTCCTTTATATTTTTTGTAGAGAAAGGAACAGGAATTTGACTCCACAAATAAAAAGCATCACCCTAATTCTTTATACATCCCTTGGTGATTATTTGTATATATGTTTGTTCTGTAACATTTATAATAATAAAGACAAGAATGTCCAAGGAGGACAGGTACAACTCTGTATGTCATGTTATGCCTGACATTTGGGAATTCAAAGTACAGAGAAGAAAAAGAAATCCATTTGCTACAAGATACCCAAAATCTCACCTGGAGAATCTGTCAAATTCAGTGACAGAATATATAGCTTATATGTAAAGCCTTCCTGGTTTTGTTCTAAAAAAATTGGATTTTTTTAAAATTGAAAAATAGACCATATTGAAACACCTGATGGTGAGGAGATACAAAATCTACAACTTTGTACTGGTCCATATACTGTATTATTGCCTCTAGTGAAAATGTTCCCTTTATAACCGTCTACCCCAGTGGTGGCTAACCATTTTGTCATCACGTGCTGAAAAGGCATGCACTTGTGTGATAGCACACGTATGTGTGCCCACACTCATAAAGCAATGCGCGCACACACACCCTGTGTGCTCCACCCCTGTGCATGCACATGCAAACTCCCGCACTCCCCCATCCCCCCCACATGCACATGTGACACACACACCCATTGAACCTAGCAGGCTTCCCTGAAGCCTCCTGGGACTATAAACGGGGCACAGGGGATGCGCCACACCACCTACACTTCTCTCTGCCCCCTTAATGCATGCACATGTGATCCCCCCCGCACATGCACTCCAGTCTCCCGCATGCAACCTGCCCCCCATGCATTCATAGCAGAGACCCAAAAATCAGCTGGCTGGTGGGGGGGGGGGGGCGTGCACACATGCATGGTGGAGCTGAGCTCCTGAAATGGAGGCCATTGTTATCCTTACTTTATTAAGATAGAACATTCCAATATGGTCCCTATTTAATTTATTACCCAATTTTCAGATGTCTACTACAGAGTTCCTCAAAGGTGTTTTCCACCTCTGTCTTTTTCATAGTCCCTGAATGACATCACCATGAAAATAAGCCAACAAAATACACCCTACTTTTCTGGCAATTAAATGTTGAAAGCTAGAGACCTCAAGCATTTATACACTTTGCAGGAAATTCCCAGACTTTATTCTAAGACAGTCAGGCACCACACAAACTAATCTGAGGAGATAAAAAAAGCTAATGTGGTCTGCACAGATAGCACAAAAGAAAAAAAAAGATTGTAGTGATCTTTTCCGTAAGCCAAGACTTTTTCCTAGATTTCCTTCCTAGATTATGGCACCAACAACAGTAGCAGAGTCTAATACGCTTCTAACAATCTAACCTGATAAAAGAGAAATAGTTATCTTACTTGAAGTATGTCATTTACTTTGCCTTTTGGCCTACCTCCAACCCTCTCTGGAAGATCAGCTGGCATTCAGATATTCAAGTTGTAAATATTATGATTGATGAGTGTAAAAGTCTATTGAACTCATTCTCCAAATTAAGGATGTATGCCATCAGCACTTTCTGATCCTATTCAAGGCTAACCTGCAGAGTTATAATCATGTGGGCGGTTTCTTTTCCTGTCTTTGGAATAATCCAGGTGAGAATTGTATTGTAACATGAACTCTACCATCTCTTCTCTTAGTATCATATGTATTAAGACTAATTTCCAATTGATTTCCATTGGTTCATACGGATTTGACCTCCTTCAATGGTTCATCCAAATAATTCAGAAATTGTCGACTTTAATGAGATATTTGTCTCTCTTTCTCTTTCTATGTGTGTGTAAAATATGACATATATTTTATTATTAGTCATTGATACATTATTTATTCATTTTGCATGTATTACCTAATCTGGTGTTTAGGCCTTGATTTGTCAGTGTATTTATAAATTAATCATATATTTCTTTAATTAGATACTTCTTATTATCATCTTTGAATAATTTATAGTAATGGTTTATAGCAGGGGTGTCAAACTCAATTTCATTGAAAGTTGCATCAGGGCCACATCAAGGTTTTGTGTGACCTTGGGGACCAGGGTGGGCGTGGCCAGCTTAATATCACCTTGGGGTGCCTGTGGTGACCCAAGCGCTCTGCCAGTGGGCTCTCAAGCTCCGTTTTTGGCTGCGATGGTCACCTGCAACCCTCTGCCAGCAAAAATGGAGCTTGCAAAAGCTGCCTGTAGCCCTGTGAGCTCTGTTTTTAGCTGCAATGGCCTCCTGCAACCCCCTGCTGAGCTCCATTTTCGCTGGCAGAGGCACCATGGACTGATCATTCACTGTTTCCAGGGCAGCCCTGCGGGCCAGATCTAAGCACCCCATGGGCCAGATCTGGCCCACGGACCTTGAGTTTGACCCGCCCCCTGGTTTATAACATACCATAGCACAATACTAATTTATAATGCTGGTAAATCATGGTAGGAGGGGATTTTCCTGGAAGGAAGAATAAAACATGCTTGAATTCAGACACAGAGTTTTACTCCCTATTGGGTCACAAGATGTGACGATCATCAGTGGTGTACATCTAGAGCAAACAGTCACTTGTATGAGACAGCAGCTATGTTGGAAATAGATGATAATTTTAGTAATGTCAGAGCATTACTTAATACCTGATATTAGGTACATCCAAAAAAAATTCCAAAGGCAGAATTATAAAAAAAAATGGAATTTATTTATTTATGAAATTTATTTGCAGCCCATCTCATATCCAACAACTCTGGGTAGTTTACAATTGAAAAAAACATTAGAATCATCGATTATAAAATATATATGCAAGAATGCAAGGAGCATGAATTGAAATAGCTTTGCTGTTTACTACTCAGCCAGGAAAAATGAAGATACCCCATTACTTTCATAGCCAGCAATAGATACTGGGTACATTGCAGTCAATGTCTAATAATATCAGTTTCAGGGACAACCCATTAATATAATGATTATTCAAGTTTATGACTCAAGCACATGCAGAAGATGTAGTTGACAAGTTGTATCGTCAACTTCAATCTGAAATAATCAAAGCATGAAAGCAACATGTGCTATTTATTGTTGGAGTCTCAAATGCCAAGTTGGAAAGGATGAGGAAAAATGTAATTGGACTGTGTGATCGGGAAATCAGAGGTTTCTGCCAATCCTATGATTTTTTCATTGTTAATACATTCTTCTAAGAACCAAAAGTATGTTTATATCCAGGGATATTAACTAATGGAACACAAAGAAACCAAGCACAAAGCTTGGTAAGGTACAAGGAAGTCCTCGGAGGAGATACTCAGATGCCATGGCATGGCTATAACTCATGTGAAGTTCTAGATGTGAAAGTTGAACTTTTAATAAGCATGATAAAAATGTTGCAATTTTTGAGCTTCACTGTCGGATAACATTCTAGAGAATATCATGGATAGCTGAGAGGAAATGGAATGGGGTAGGATAATAGCATAAATTCAGAATTCTCACTGGAAGCACAAATAGCCAGATTAATGCTAGAAAAAGTGAAACCACGTATTTTGCACATAATTTTTTTCTTTTTGTACTCCACAGAGTGAAAAGAAAGAATTTGTGTTTTGAAGTATGAGTTTTAGTAGGAAACATACTGTAGGTGCATTTACTTTTGATGAAAAAACAAATTACACATTTTTTATTACCATCTTAACATATATTTCAAGATATTGAAATGCCTAATGATGATGGGACCTTACAGGAACATATGCAATATTAGGACAGCCATTAGTTGGGCTACTAAAAATGTCTGCTAAAAAAGGATAATTTACATCCCCTATAGTCTAAATTTTACTCAGAATCTTCATGGAATTCCACCTCAAAACCAGGATACCAACAAGGAAATGATCACATGTTTTTTATTACTGACTGATAACCCGGTGTTTCCGGGATATTTATTTATCCCAATCCTGTATTAGATAGGAAAAGGAATGAATTATAAGTGGCAATGTAAATGCGGAATGGGCTGTCTTCCCTCCTTCCATTAACGTTGCCGCAATTCCTGAAGAGGCGATGGCAAGAGTAACGTCTCCCTGCGTCCTGATTTCAAAAATGTTAAAAATGTTTTCTCTGTGCCCCCAGAAGCGTCAAGGAAAATGATACCACCATGTTGAAAATGTCCAGACCAAATGTAATTGCTAATGTTGGATTGTCCCCCTTGCCAGAGGGAGGCCTCTTGTGGAATACTGTAGAGTCATTACCATGGCAACGCCATTGTGCTGTACAGTAGAATCCATTTTACGGCAGTAGAGTAGAAGACATTTTTAGGCACCACAGGCTGTATCTTAACAGAACACCCACCCCCCAAGAGGTGTTAGGGGTGTCCTTGTGCCATAGTATTTGTTTCCAGATAGTAAGTTGTCTGTGTACCAAGTTTAGCTGAAATTGCTCAAGGCGTCCAAAGTTATGCTGGAACACACACACACACACACACACACACACACACACACACACACACACACACACAGAGCCATTTATAGATAGATTATGTCAGTAGCAATAGCACTTAGGCTTCTATACTGCTCCATAGAGCTTTCCAGCACTCTCTGATGAGCAGTTAACAAAGTCAGCATATTGCCCCCAACAATCTGGATCCTCATTTTATTGACCATGGAAAGATGGAAGGCCAAGTCAACCTCGAGACTCGCCAGGATCGAACTCCAGACTGTGGGCAGAGTTAGCCTGCAATTCTGCCTTCTAACGACTGTTCCACCAGGGTTCCTATGATTATGAATTATGAATATATTTCATCATTGATCTATGATTATTGCAATTTGCAAAAACTCAGAGAGTATATTACAGAGTGATCTTCTGATCCCTTTGACATCGACCATACCTGTTCAGACCATTTCAGGGCTGCTGGTGTTATATAACACTGCTACAATATTATGGGTTACTGCATGTGGAGGAAGAGAGGAGAAGATGGGGAAAGATGTTTTACAAAAGCAGAACTCTCTTGATAACTGGGAAGAAGGAAGCTCTTGTTTTAATTGGGTGATTTTGAAAAATACGAAATAAGCTTGTATGCACAAGACTATAATGTAAATCCCCTTTAAGGGCTGTTTGTGTTTTAATGCCCAAGTATACTAGGGTTAATCAATGACATCTAAAAAACTAAAATAATTGGAAAGATATCTGTCCAATCCTTGAACCATTGCCTGTTGAAAAAGTGAACAAGCGACGCTAAATTCTGGTCTGATTTGAAATAGGATACATGTTTCTTTGAAATCTGACCTGATATAGACCTTTTTGAACTAATTGGGTGAGAAAAAACTAAATTATTCCTCTGATATATGTATCTGTGCCATTCAAATTCAAAGTGTTTTTAGCTCAAAACACTTTTGAGTGAAAAATGCCCCATTTTTAGTTCAAAACAGCTGCTCTGACCTTTCCAGTGTTATTCTGATACTTTTCCAAGCATTCTTAGAAGTGCCTCAAACTTGAACTGATTCTGTTTTTGAGTTTCTGAAACTGTCGGAAACCATGTCAGAACATTTATGTAGTCAGGAAACCTATTTCAAATTCAGAATGTTTTGAATTCCAAGATCTTTACACATCCCAATCTCTATGTTTACGCTGAGAGTCTCTGAGAGCAGCTCAGTGGTAAAGTGAGAAGGATTTCATGTCCCATGCCTCCAAATTGCACGGTGAAGAGAAGCCGAAGTTCACATTGATTGACGGATTCAGCCAAAGCCAACGCTTTGATCTTCAGGCATTTAGCTGTACTCTGTTTCCTCAGGCAAATCTTCTTGATGCAGGAGAATCAATGATCTTAACATATGAAAAATAGAAATCTGGCTAGTTCCCTGCAGCACTTCTATTTCCCTCAGCATTATTTCTATTCATGGTTTATAGTGCGCGCATGCACGCGCGCGTGTGTTTGAGGGAAGGAAGGAAGGAAGGAAGGAAGGAAGGAAGGAAGGAAGGAAGTTAAAACCCATCCCCCCTGCTAGAAAACTGAAATATCCTGGGAAATATTAAGAAGGCAGAATATTATATTTTCCTGGATGTGAAAAGGGAGAAACATGTTTTTAAAGACAGAGTAGCTACCTGCAGCTTCCTGCCCACCCCCCTTTTGTCAATGAGCCATTAAAGCTTGTCTACTGTACACAATAAAGGTAGGACCAGCCTTCCACAGAAACTCACCACATGGCATCTGGAAACTCAGTTAAATTTGGGACTCAAAACACAGCCTAGAGAGTTGCCCCTGCATGGCCCCATGGGAGTCTGGCAACCAATCATAATACGTACATTTCTTACACACGAACAGGAAACAGAGACGTGGACCTGAAAAGATTATAAAAAAACCCAGAAAGCTCCTTGTTCTCTCTCTTCTTCTTCACCCAACATTGAAGCATGTAACCACCTTTTCTGTTCAGTATTCAAGCCGTGCGGTCCTGTCCATCATTAAACCATCTTTCCAAGCAGCCTCTATGTCCTCAGTGTCTTTTCCCCCACTTGGAGCTGGACCCAGAAGGACATTTCTTCCAACCGAGGGAGGGAGGGAGGGAGGGAAGGATCTTCTTGGTACCTTTGGGCAGAAGCATTTTCCCTCTGTTACCATATGTCGGCGTCTCATAATTAGAAAGAGCAAGTGCAGTTTGTTTGTTCTGTCGTGGTTATGCTGGAATTCTTTCAGACTTGCTGTATCTAAATGTTTAGTGTTTTAAGTAAAGAAGATCTCTGAGGAAGGTATAGTTGTGGCATAAAAGATGAAAAGAAAAGCAACCAACTAATGTTAGGAAAATTAGTAATGCCCATATCAAATTTGGAAAGGAAAATAAAATCATTTGCTTCGCCGTAATTACACATTTCAAAGTAGAACAAGCAAAAGTTGCTAGCAGGTGGTTTGTCAAGGGATAAGAAGCCCTCAGAAAAGATTAAATTGTGCTAGCAAAATAGGTCAGCTGTAGATCTGAAAGTAGGCCTAGAAAGAAAATGTCTGACATTTGTCAATAAAAGCATGGGAATCTTTAAGAAACATTTTATAATATTTGTGGCAGAAATTGGATTAAACTCCACTCCAGACAAAATAGATAAAACATCTGATTTCCAGAGTGCTAAGTAAACTTATTGGAACACCCAGTTTTGGAAGATCTTCACTTTGATATAGTTACCCACCATTATTTCATTTACACACTGCTAGAATATAATTGCACCTTTAGTTTGCTTAATTGTTGGGATTGTTTGGACCAGTAACACTGTTGTAAGCCTTCTTTTAAAGAGGCATGCTGGGCAGCTTTATAAAACCTGTTAACAAATCTGTCAGTTACTAACCCTAAATGAATATACACATAAACTCTGGTTAGTTTAACAAAGTTTTGCTGAATATGTCACAATTTTCTCCATTCCCAAACATGATAAACCTGCCCAAACAAACTACAGGTTAGCATAATGGGTGAAATAGATGAGTATTTTAATTTGATTGTTAAATTTTAACTAAAAACAGACCATAATATATTAGAGAAATCTGAGGGTTAGGGCAGCCAGATATTTTTAAACAGAATATCTTTATTCTGCTTTATTTAAAGCTGCTATACCTTTAGCAGCTGCTGAGACAATTGACAATTAACCATGTCACTATAAGTACATGGAAAAGCTGCATCTAATGATATTCTCTTCAATAAAACCACCAGAATAAAGCTATGAACATGAGTATATTTATAACATATTTTTCCAGGATTAATTATCCTAATATACAATCAACTCAATTGCCTCGATTTGCACAATTCTCTGAACTATAAAATAAATGACATAGGCTGAGTTCACACTACACTCTAATTGTTTTTTTGTGTGTCCTGTTAAACTAAGCCAAATAGTTGTTTCTTCCTGAGTTCTTAAAAAAGTGAACAGGTAAAATAGACAATGATTGCTTGGGCTAAAAAATTTGGATATGCAATAGAACTAGACAAATGGCACAAATTGTGGGATAGATTGACTATGTCAACTGCACATAAAGAACATTTGTATAGAATGTTCTATAGATAGCATTTTGCACCAACAAGACTGGCAAAAATGTATAAGGATAGATCTGCTAAATGTTGGAAATGCAACCAAATACCTGGTTCATATTATCATATGTAGTGGACACGTCCAAAAGCCAAAAAATACTGGACAAAAAGACATACTTGATCGGAAAAAATGATAAAACAGCATATAGATATGAAACCGAAAATATTTTTATTGGATATTCTGCTTGAAATATATGACAAAGGGACCATATACTTGATTTTACATATATTAACTGCAGCTAGAATTGTATACAGTGATCTCTCGTTTTTCGCGGCTTCATGTTTCGCGGCTTCAGTGCTTCGCGGGTTTTTCAAAAATACAGAATAGAAAAAAAATGCATCGGTAGGAGGCAAGGGCCCCCTAGTGCTTGCTTTAAACGATGTCCACCAACTCAAGTTTCCGGTGCGAATCCTACTTCGTGGTTTTTCAGTTTTCGCGGAAGGTTCCGGTCCCCATTAACCGCGAAAAACGAGGGATCACTGTATGCTCAAAAATGGAAGTGTAATGAGATCCTGACAGATGAAAGTGTAATTAAGAAAATATTAGAATGTGAAGAAACGGGTAGACTAATGCTTACTTTTAAGGACAAAGAAGAAACTGAATACTTTTTGACTTAAAAACGGACAATAAAAATGGAAGTTAGAAATGCAGGGTCATAAAAAGGATAAATGTTAAAATGGAAATTTGATAAAATAGACAGACAAAATATTATTATTATAATATCAATGTTATTGTGATGAATGTTATTGTGAACACTTTGTTTACGATTGCCTAAAAACAACTGTACCCAGACAACACACTGTTTGATTGAAATGGAATTTTTATATGTTATTCAAATAAAGTAAATAAAACATGAAAAAAAGAAGAATTGCTTAATCTGCATGAGTGAATCACATTAGATTATGGTTAATTAATATACCAGTAGTCCCTAATTTATAACAGTTCATTTAATGACTATTCAAAGCTACAATGGCATTAAAAAAGTGACTTATGACTATTTTTCACAGTTACAACCTTTATAGCATCCCTATGATCATGTGATCAAAATTCAGATGCTTGCTAATTGGTTCATACTTATGACTATTGCTGTATGCTAAGGTTATGAGATCACTTTTGCAATCTTTTGCCAAGCTAAGTCAATGGGAAAGCCAAATTCACTTAATAACTGGGTTGCTAGCTTATCAACAGTAATGATTCACTTAGCAACTGTGGCAATAAAGGTCATAAAATGAGACAAAATTCAACAAATGTCTCAACAACAGAAATTTTGGTATCAACTGTGGTCCTTGAATACTTGTACTCACTTTTTTTGAAAGATTAATGCTAATAAGAAAAGAATGGGAGTTTTAACACAAATGTCACATTATCGATCAGTTCCTGACAAATGGTACTTTGTTCACTAACAACACATATATGCAAAAGCAGCTGGCAACTTCTGGTAAAAGAATTTCAACTAGCAAAAGAATCACAATTAGCAAAAGAATATCAACTAGCAAACTAGCAGTCTTAACTAACCTGACGTTTTCCAGATGTGATGCACATGTCATCCCCAATCAACTTCTACTTCAATAATGCAAAGGGTTAGATACCCACAATAATGCAAACAGTATGGTTCATTTCAACACTGATCAGTAGGTGAAAAATTACGTCAAAGTAAGAATTGTATAAACCTGTGCCACATACTTTTATCTCTTGTACTTCAGCAATCATAGAAACAAGATATGCTGAAAACTCACATTGTCTACTATTATATCACTCCCATCTTTTTACTTCTGACTCAGTCTGTAACTACATAAATGGATATGCAACCTGAAATTTGCCATTAGGTTTGAAGCTATATATATTTGAATATGTATATACTAATGGGAAAAGGAGGAGAAGGGAAAAATGGAACCATTCCAGAAATCAGTTCAAGAAAATATGGGCAAGGTCTTAAAAGTATCATAACTCCACGCAGTAGGTAAAAATTGCCCTAGACATATGTGGACTTCCCCCAACAGTTTACCATTTGGTTTTTCTATAACAGAACAATTGACTTTGACATCTCAGATAGATCGATTAACAGATAGGCTATTGAGATAGATGAATCAGGAATCTATATATGATATTTTCCAAGGCTGATACCATGATTTGGAATGATGTAATTTAAACAGTTCTCTAATGAGATCATGAATTAAAAGAGGAAGAAAATACATGGTATATAGATACATACCTTGATATTATTACTAGCTCCATCAAGAAAAAAGAAAGGAGATGAGTGTAATTCTATACATTAATGAAATGACTACTGGTCTAGCCTTTAATTCTTCATAACACTATCTAATGAATATTTTACAGTGCATTCAATGACCTTGCATATAGACAATCATTTGGAATAACCAGCTTAGGAAAAAGTATCCACATTTAAAGGCTGAAAACCAGAGTTTCTCCAGAGTAAGTAAGCAGAACTCCTTCTTATATTTTAAGATTCTTCCATGAACACAGAACTCCAAACAAATAAACAGAGAAAAAGAGCCATCACCAGTGGGATTTTTAAAAATGGTTGATTTATTTTTATTTTACTTTATTTTTGCCTGGTAGGGTTTTCTTCCCCCTTTATAAAATACAAACCTTAATGAGTTCCACAGGGACAGTGGCGCGTCAATCACAATAGACTTTCCAAGTATCGTCATCTCTGCCTTATCACAGAACCACAAGGCATGAAATAATTAGAAAGCCCAGAGTAACTGCTCTGTTTTATAAGAGCAAAATCCTTGGGTGGATCATTTACATAAACTTGTCACTTCCCATTAGAGCTCAAAAACAGGCTGGGTAATAATCACAGAATCGGAGAAAGAAAGATACGTTGTTTTCCCATGTTTGAAGCACAAGGTGTGTATGTGTCCAGCTTTGCTTTCCTCCCTTCTCACCACTTCTCTCTGAATTAATGTAAAGTATCTTTGATTTTCCATTAAAAAAGAACTATTCATGCTGCTATGGCAGCAGACCATGTGCAACCTCTTCTTCTTAAGAGAGGAAAAAAGGCTTTTGCATCAAACCATTGTTAGGAGAGAATTCACTTTGAGGAGCATTTCAAAGCTGATCCGATTTGGGAAACGAATAATATTAAATATTGGGCATGAAATATTTATAAGATGGGCACATAGGAGCAGCAGACAAAGTTGCCTGAAAAATAAACAGTCTGCTGCTTGACTGTACTTATCTTCACGCATAGATGTGTGTGCAAGCATATAAGAACGTATATAAATATAGATGGACAGGCGGTATATGTGGATATGAACACACCCACCCCGGACAATCCCTCTCCCCGTGTAGAAACACAAACCCAGTTATAAGACTTAATGGACTCAGAGTGTTCTCCTCTCTTCAAGTGGAGGAGAGATGACTTGGTGGGGATGTTTTCATCATTATGAGCAGTAGTAATCTATTAGCAAGCATAGCCATAAGAAGAAAAAATGGAAATTTTCATGCTAATGCAGCTCTTATTTTGAGGCAAACACTTTTCGTAATTGCATTTAAGGTGGCTGTGCACTTCACAGCTCTGCAAAAAGAAACTTGGTATGAGCACATTTGGAGAACAAACGACTTTATTCATGGCAAATAATGTATAGGTGTATCACCGTACAAAATTATTCTCATTTATTTTTAATACAGCTCTTCTGATGAAATTGAAGAAAAGCCGATAAATTCTGATGCGTGTGTGCATGTGTGTTTGTAGACATGCATGTATGTTTGCATGCATCGTTAAACAAGATATTAATTTAGGCAAGTGATATTTAATTGGCAACATTTGTAGAAATATTCTTTAATTTTCAGATTTTTATCAATACACCTAATATACAAATCTTAACAAATCTGCCTTAGATCAGATTCTAGGCACACTCAACTATCCATATTCCAATGAATATGACTTTGCTACTTAGAAGAATAATTCATTCCTTCAAAATAATATTCTGAAGTTCTGAGGACTGGGGAAAAAAGTAACATTTCTGAGGGGAAAAAATATTTGAATGTCCTATACCAACTGAGCAAAACTGCCCTTTAGATCATGGACTGGGAAGATCCTTGTTCCACTACTCCTTATTTGTACAATGGGAAGACTACTACATTCCTTAAGATTCTTGTTCTGGTAAATGTAATTAGACATTGTAAAATGTTGTGGGAACAATATATTTCATCTGATCCTTTTTTTAATGAAATGCCCAGGTGATACTACTTATCCTCATTCTGTCAAATCTAACCTTCCTCCAAGTGGCAGAACCTGAAGTTGTAAGGGGAAAGAGAGGTTGCACTGTGTGTCCAGCCCATGTACTACTAATCTCTAAGAGCGAAAGCATTGTTGATGGATTACATTCAGGTCTTCACCACTCTTGCTTGAAACAAAAATCTAAATCCCATCTCTCAAGGCAGCTTGCTCCATTTCAATACACAGCTTAAGCAGATGGGGAGAAGAGTCACCAATCAGCTCCCCACCCCCAAGCAAATCAGGAGATGCTGGGGAATTCCAATGCCTTCCCATTTTAATAACCGGGGAGAACCACCTTCAGAAGTGGCTTCTTCTGTCATAGCCTGTCATAGCTGCTGCTTATCTCAGCTGCTTTAGAAGACAGTCAAATGATCCTCAGAAGATACTGGGATTGACATTCAACCATGGGTGGGATTCTACGGGTTCAGGCAAACTGGTAGCTGGAAGTGAACCGGTTCGCCCCGATGATCAGATGGGCCCACCTGTCCACCTGTGCTATTTTCCTACCTTTACCTACTCAGCTGATTCACACAGCAATCTGCTCTGCCATGCAGATCAACTGTGTTACACCTCTGAAGAAACCCCGAAGTGAACATTTCTTCAAATTGTGCATGTGCGCACAGTGCAATTGTGCGATCACTGAACTGGTTGTTAAACTGGGAGGATCCCACCACTGCATTAACACCAACCATTCGTGGGCTAATGTGACTATAAGAGTTCAGAACTGAGCCCTTGTAGCCTTTTAGAACAAATGATAGGATAAGAGTTAGTTAGCACAAGAGCCGTGGTGATGCAGTTGTACGAATGCAATATTGCAGCCGACTCTGCTCACTGCCAGAGTTCAATCCTGACGGGGTTCAAGGTTGATTCAGTCTTCCATCCCTCTGAGGTTGGTAAAATGAGGACTCAGATTGTTGGGGGCAATATGCTGACTGTAAACTTCTTAGAGAATGCTGTAAATCACTAGGAAGTGGTATATAAGTCTAAATGCTATTGCTATTGCTGAAAGCATGCATCACGATGACCGGGGAAGGGTATGGTATGAAAATACAGCACTATATTAAAATTATAAGGCAGAACTAAATTTTAATTTTCTTTTCTCCTGGTAGCAGAAAAGTAAGAGTTTACTGGATTGAAAAACTCTTGCATGGAAGGAATTTATGACCATAGAGTCAACTCAGTTTTTAGCACATACTAAAGTGTGGAACTGACCAAAAATTTGACACAATGTTAGTATCACCGGGTAATACAAATTGTTCCTTACAGTTGTTTCCCATGGGAACATTAACCATCATGTTTTGACTGCAGTGGGATTAGTTTGGATTATTTGAATGGCTCAGATTGTCATTAAAAGCAGATAAACAAGGGACAATAAAGCAGTTTTAAAATCAGTGTTATGTAAATCAAGAGGAAGATAAATATCATAATGTATTGTAAACTTGAATGAATGAAATATTTGTTTGTTAAAAATCCCTTGGACTTTGTTAGCACGTGCCATCAAACTGAGTATAAACCATATTATAATAATTTCCCATCCAAATTTATTAGGGGGGGGGAGGAAAAATATGCATTTTTCCCTCCACCGCATTACAATTTAATCTGCTGCCTTAGGCCAATCTTGTCAATGAAGTATTGCGCTGAAGGATGGTTACTCTTAGGATTAAAAAAATTAAAATATTTTGATATTAATCAAGCCAACAAATGAGTCAAGGAATGGATCTTTCTGAAGAGCATTAGAGAAGGCAAGCTGCCCCGTCTTGTTTGATTTGGCACTCAAGGAAGATAAGTATGCACTGAAGCTGCTGCAACTTGCCTTATCTTTACCTGAAAACATAAAGTCTCCTTTGCCACAAGAAATGCTCCAGAGGTATCATACAGTGCATAAATACGTCTGCCAGATGACAAAAAATGTACACAAGCTGCCTAGTGAGAATGGGACGCTGGGGTGGAGCTTCCAAATAGAGACAAATCTGTATCCCTCAGGGAATTTGCAATGGGTTGATCTATGTAAGAGATATTTCTCTGCTAATTAAGTCTTGATCCTTTGGCTGCACTTGAAAGAAATCAGGAGTGTATCAAGTGTTCCAAGCAGGTGCTGACTAGCTCTGAAACACTGGTCCCTCAAACCAGGTATGGGGCTTAACAGCAGCAAAAGTGAGAGAGCGACTCCTTTTAACAGATACGGTGGGTGTGGGGCCCATTTCCAATTAAAATAATTCATTAGGAACAGTGTTAAAATGACTGCCACATTGATTGGGCCAACAGGATGCTTCAGAATAAAATCAGCATCAAGCATGAAAACATTTCTTTGCTTTTCATGGCTGACGAACTCTTAAGAAGTGAAAATTGGCAAAGGCAGGAAATTTACAATTAAAGTGCAGGATGGCAGTTCAACACTTGATCCCTGGAGAAAGTTGTATTGTGTGGTGGAAAGCCCACATTAAATGCAGTGGACAAGACAGAGCAAATGGACAAGGCTGCCCTTTCCGTAACATCATTTATTTAAGATAGAGGCTCCTAGGACCAGACCATCATCAATTCCCCAGTCAGCTATGTTTATTTATTGGTCTTCGCTCAAAATTGCTATTTTAATACTAACAATTGATTTATTGTAAGATACACTTTGATGCCTTCAACAATAAAAAGAGAAATCTATACATCTGAGTTCTATGAAGCTTTCTTAAAAGTTGTTTGGAATGATAGCTAGTGCTTAATGTTACCTGAAATACCTGTTACCTGGGTGTCAAAGTAAATTTCATTGAGGGCCACATCAGGGTTGTGTTTGACCTTGGAGGGGGGGCGTGGGGTGTGGTCATGGTTGGTGTGTCCAGCTCGACATGACTTGTGCCGGGGGCACCTATGGTGGCCAAGTGCTAAGGCAGGACTCCCCTGACACCCCCCTCCCATTATAATCTCCTTCCTTCCTTCCTTCCTTCCTTCCTTCCTTCCTTCCTTCCTTCCTTCCTTCCTTCTTCCTTCCCCTCTCATTTTTCCTTCCTTGCTCTCTTCCCATCTTCCCTTCTTTTCTTTGGCTTTCCTTTTTCCTTTCTCCTTTCCTGTCTTTTCTTGCATGCTCAAATGCAAAAGGGGAAATATTTCTCCTTTTGTTTTGTTTTTAGTTTGTTTTGATAGCCCTCTGCCAGCAAAAAAAAGAGGTCAGGGACTGCGCACACAACCCATTTTCATCCACGATGACCTCCTGCAGGACTCTGCCAGTGAAAATGGAGTTCAGGGGGGCCACACCCCTCCCTCTGAGCTCCATTTTCACTTGCAGAATCACTGCGGGCCGGTCCTTTGCTGTTTCTAGGCTGGCCCCATGGGCCAGATCTGAGCACCCCATGGGCCGGATCCAGCCCGCAGGCCTTGAATTTGACACTCCTGAGCTAAAGGGCCCATGTTGGAGAGAGTGTCCCTAGTACAAGAATCTGACACATACTACAATAAGACAATGCATATATCATAAAGGCTCTGAAAGGAATGTTGCAAAATCCCACATTTAAGTACATTAATCTGCCCATTCCACATAGAAAAAAGTCTTATACTAAGCCAGACTGATTTGTTCTGTCAGCAAGCATTAAAACATGTGCGCCAAAATCTCGGGTAAAGATTTTTCCCACGCCATTTCCTTGCTGCTGCTTGGCAAATTGCAAAAAAAAAAAAAAAGTAGTTTCCAAATGATAGACAGGGTCCCTATAGCTTCCCTCCAAAGCAGGAATGGAATCCTTGAGTTTGTGATGTCTTATTTGCTTGTTTGATGTAGGAAATCTGTTTAACCTTTGATTACCGACTTTCAGTGAAATGTTCCACTTCCCAATCTGAAATGAGCGTTTATATTGTTAAATCTGGAAGATGGATAATTTTCCCCCATTCAAGATGTGCACTTATCTGTTGCATTTTGGTCCCTTGAGTGTTGCAAGGGGTATGAAGGTGATTTGAGCCGGGAATGAAATTTCTGTCCATTCATGAGGAAGAGTTAGGCTTTGGAGTTTTTATGTTCTCGGAACAGATTTAATCATTATGGTTACAAGTCTAGGGAACATGTTGAAGGCTAGGGGAAAAAATCATTCTGGAAATGCTGCATATACACCTGATGGTTGACTCCTAGGCAACTGCTCTTCTCTAATGATCAGTTGATCAGTTTCAACTAAGATCTATTAAATCCACATCTTTAAACACTTCATAATAACAGCTTACCATTCTGCTCATCTATCAGCCTTTTCTTGTCTTGGCTGAACATTTAATTTCTCTCCATTGGCCTTATTTTCTTTTGCCTTTAATCATCTTCCATACCTTTCCCTGAACATCTCATTTTATTTTGAGGAACATTAAAATAAACAGATAAATATAAATGTAATTAATATATCATTATCTTCAGTAGCTGTTTGCAGTGGGTCAGCATTATGATAGCAGAAATGCCATGACAGTTGGCTTGGTCTTCTTTCCATCCTTCTAGCTGACAGTTGGCTTGGTCATCTTTCCATCTCCCTAGCTTGATATATAGCACCTTGAAGATCTGGAGAGTTTCCAAATATTTGGGAGCTTACACCCCGCACTTGAGCTCAGAGTAACCAACTGGCAATGGCAGCAGAGAATCATCTGATTTCAGAATAGTGACCATCCGTTTCTTTGAAGTGTAAACCATAATTTTATCTCTTGTTGCAGATTGCCTGTGATACGCCAGTGCCTTGCACACAGCTGTCCTTCGGTTAGTCGGCAGACATTTGAAGACGTGTCAGCTAACAGACCAAAACAGACCAGAGTATAATGAAGTGGCGCTCTTCAATGAAATGATTTGAATGCCTTATGTGAGTATGATTCCTTATATTTTGTCCCATAAGACCAATGACATGACAAAATTGATTCTTAAAAACCTGAGCCAACTGTCAGGGGCTTTGTTAACCAGAATGTCAAACAGGACAAAAAGGTTTGGCAGTGAAGTTTGAATAAAAAGATATTTCTTAATAAGGACCTCTCTCAGCTGATGTCTTTTTTTAAAAAAGGTTTTTTATTTTTCTCTTTCAAATTCATTCACAAATATACACTCTTATAATTACTATTAGCATTTATCTATTCATCATTAATCTTCATCGTTATTTTCTTACAAATACATAGAATACAGTTTGGGTCACTTTCTTGCCACCCCACACCTCCATCTTATTTTGCAACAACCTCGGTCCTTCTATCTTCTCATCCTCCCTTCTCTGCCTTCTTCTTTCCTCCTCTCCTTCCTCCTTTCTTCTTCCCCTCTCTTTTCCCCTTTCTCCTCTCTTCTCCTCCTTCTTACCCTCTCTCTTACTCTTGATTCCCCTCCCATACTTCCTCTGCTTTACCCTTTCCTCCTTTCCCTCCTCATCCTTCCTCCTTTCCGTTGTTGTCCTTGCTTATTTACTTTCTCTGATGGCATTTGATGGCCAGGGTGGCATTTCAGCAATCCCAACTTTATAGTTTCATACATATAATTTTCTCTGTTACACTTTATTTCTAATAATAATTCCACTTGTATCATTTTTAACTTGTATACTTGCCTTTTAATACTTTCCATTTCCCTCCCTAATTTAATAATGTGTCACCTGAGTTATTTGTTTTATACTTTGTTCCTTTCTCTTTCTATTTGTGTCTCTTTTCTAAAAATCCTCCCCATGTCCTATATAGTACACTGATTCTTTTTTGTCCTTTATTCTCAATGTCAACCTGTTCATTTCTGGACAATCTAATATCTTCTTTATTATCTCTCCTTCTGATTGGATTTTATCTGTTTTCCAATTTTGTGCAAATATAATTCTAGCTGCTGTTATTATCTGTACAATCGAATGTGAATCTTCTCAGATGGTGCCTTATTAAAGACATAAGAAGGCATAGTGATTAATATTGCTCCTATAAGCATCTGGGGTTTAATCTGTGTTAGACTTTAGATGTGGGTTTGAGCATCTTAAAATAGATTCAAAAAGCCACCAATAAAGTTGATTAAAAATTGAGCGATATGAGATCCTTGAAAAATACTGCTCATTATCACCCATGATGACTCATTCTGGGCCAGTTGTAATTTCTGAACCATCTTCAGTAAAATCCAGGAAACCACATTACCATGGATTATCATGATAGGAATCAGTTATTTGGGTGTTCAGAGTCAATGCTCAATGCTCAAACTGCAAACCTGCAGGTTTGTCGGCAGTAGGAATGTCTGAATCTGAATTCTAGCATCTGAAATTAGTAAAAACTGTGCCTTTTCCGAGCTTAACTTCAGCTTCTTCTCCCACATCTGGTTCTTTATAGATTGGAGATACATAGAAGTACTGGAGACAATCACCCTCAAGCTTAGAATATAACTGCAAATGAACAGTTTGTGAATGACAGTTAATTCCAGACCAGCAATTCCCCCCCCCCCAAAAGCTTCATATGGATGTCAAGTAACATGACAGACAAGTCAGAATCCCCCTCAAGAACATTTACAAGTTTTGAGCAGAAGTCCTGAAATATTATTTCCTGATGATAGCCAGAGGAATAGGAACAGAACTATTGTGAATTATTGCCCACAGACCTCAGTCCGCACCCCAAATACTTCAACAAGTTACTGTATTCAAAGCATGATAAGCTGATGAAAGATATAGGAGTATCAAAAGAGTTGTACCTCTCATGTCTCAGGGAGACCAAGGCTGTCTCTTTTCTAAATCCAGTTCTGAATCCAGACTGAAAAGGATCAAGGTAATGTGTTTCATCTAATAGCTCCTGGAACTATAGTGCTTTACTAAAAAAATGAAATATTGGACATTGGCCAACATAGGCTTGATCGCATGGCAAAGCATTATATACGTATATTCCATTGTATCCTCTCAGATTTTTAAATTATTTAATGTCTGCCTTTATGTTTTACAATCTGTAATTTCTTCATAATGGGACAGAAGGCTATTCGACTTCTAAATTGGTAGTCAGAGAGAAGAGCTGATCCATTAGCTCCTTGGAACATATCAAATTATCTGGTCCTTTTTCCTACAAGGGAGAAAATGCAAAGAAAATGCATTAAGCAAACAAAATTTTACTGGGCAATCTGCTTATGATTCCCAAGATCCTATGTACACGCACCTCCCACCAAGAGGCAAAAACCCCCAGATTGAAATATTATCTTTATGTAACGGATTCAGCATAATTTGGATACCTCATATTGAAGGTTGACATCCCCCAATACAAATTCCATATATTTCAGGGAATCGGGGAATTTGCTGAGTCATGGATAGCTAACACAGCAATATAATTGGCGGGTTAGCCATCACTATTCGGAACCAAGAATATAGCTCTGAAACTATTTATGTTCCAATGGAAAACATGGAAACAAATATCTATCCTTAGAAATGATAACCACATTCCTTTCCTGACCAACAGCGTTTGTAATATCCATGTATTGATTATCCAGCAGGCATCAACTAGGCCCGTATAGGGAGCCTTATCACTTTCTTGAAAATCTCTGCAATTCATGACAGGCCAAACCTGTAATCAATCTTTTTCAACAGAAATAATTTCAGGAATCTGTGATTGCTTGGCTTAACCCCAGGAGGCAGAAAAGATTGAGGTAGGATCCATTTATATTGTAGTTGATCCATTAACAAGTCTATTCCTTCCCTTTCTATTGTATCTTCTACCGTCAGACTACCTGAATAGAAGAAAATGGAAGAAAATGAAAAATGTATAGGACACAAAATACGGTCCCTAGCAAATGTTGAATTTAAAGCAACCTTTTTGGCCAACAGTGCTCCATTTAGGCATAGTACTTACAGAAAACTCATAAGGCAAATGTAATAGTATTGAAACAGGAAGTACCGCTTTGTGCGTTACTCTGCTGCACTTCCCCTAAACACTACGACGTCTTATGTCTCGTCCAACTTATTTTCCCTAGGCTAGGGGTCTGCAAAGTTGGCTCTTTTAAGACTGGTGGACTTCAACTCCCAGAATTCCCCAGTCAGCATAGCTGGCTGAGGAATTCTAGGAGTTGAAGTCCACCAGTCTTAAAAGAGCCAACTTTGCAGACCCCTGCCATAAACCATATAACTGAACCCATAAAAGCTGGCTGAGGAATTCTGGGAGTTGAAGTCCACCAGTCTTAAAAGAGCCAACTTTGCAGACCCCTGGCCTAAGGAAAAAACCCTAATGCAGACCTTTACAAATAGTCCTCGACTTACAACAGTTCATTTAGTGACCATTCAAAGTTACAAAGGCACTGAGAAAAGGAACTTATGGCCGTTTTTCACACTTATGACCACTGCAGCATCCCCATGGTCACATGATCAAAATTCAGATGCTTGGCAGCTGGTTCATATTTATGAAGATTGCATTGTCTTGGGGTCATGTGATTCCCTTTTGCAACCTTCTGACAAGCAAAGTCAATGGGGAAGTCAGATTCACTTAACAACTGTGCTACTAACTTAACCACTGCAGTGATTCACTTACCAATTATGGCAAGAAAAGTCGTAAAATGTGGCAAAACTCACTTAACGAATGTCTCACTAAACCATATACATTTGGGGCTCAGTTATAGGCTGAGAACTATCTATATTAGCAAACTTGAAATAGAGCAATATAAATCTCTATTAAGCTACAAATTTTAGTGACGACCCCAAGTTGCATTGTTAAGTTTTAGCAAACAAAATACTAGTGAAGCAAGAAAACGAGCAGTTGAAAAATCTACGTCATTGAGAGTATTTATTTTGACTAGACAGGATTTTTTTTTGTCTATTCATATCAAGAGAATATGTTCTTGTCTTTCACCATTAAGAATGCTCCAGGAATTTATAGTATGAAAGCTGCCTCCATATGGATATACCATGTGTTAGGTCTCTTGTCAGACCTATACACATTCTTTTCTTCCATGGCCACAGCCATTTCTTAATTGCAAAAGGTTTGAAATTGCACAAAGTCCAGTGCTCAAATATAATCAGTACAGAAAAGTAGATGGGGCAGAATTTTAATGTACAAAATTAATGCAGCATTATTCTCTAGGAGATGAAATGAAGTGAACAGGATATAACTCTCTCTCTCTTTAAATAATAATCCTGTGGGGTAGGTGATGCTGAAAGAAAGTTCACATACCATCTTAATCCATAAAGTTGTTTACTTAGTTTGTCTTGGTTTGTTATGCAGGCTCCGCTTCTAAATTATATTGTACAATATTGCACACAATATGTAATGATTTAGCATGACCTATAAAACATCCATTGATTCTTGTTAAATTTTTTCATGTTATATTATTGTTGCTCAGTATTGCTTCTGTGGGTCAAGTATTTTAATTGGTATATCAGGGTTGATTTGTTGTCTTAGGTTATAAGTTTTTAGAATTAAAAAAGACTGCATATTTCATTAAAGTGAAAGAATAACTGAATTATTTCTTGCTTTACTGACCAAGTTTCTTGTCAAAAGTTTTACAACTTTCAAATTTTTCAGACAATGTCTTCTTTCATTGTCTCTTTCCAATTATATACAATTCATATCCCTACTCCTATTTCTCATGCAAATTTTTTTTAAATTCTAAAAATATACGTCCTATGCTTCAGTCCCAAAGTCTTTTTGGAAGGTCTTACATTGAACACACCGTTGCCTTCTAATTTTATTCTGTAATTTTTATCCAGAGTGTTGCATGTTTTCTATATGCTCATTTTAAAAATGAATTCTAAAAAGAAATCAAAATAAGACATAGTGATTATTAAGAAGGCAGTCACATAGTACAAAGAATCAAAGCTCTGCAAATTCCAGCAAAGATTAGTGAATAATTAAAACCTCTATAAAATCAAACCCAACGTTCCCAGATTCTTGCAACTTGCATAACTCTTAAACAGCAGGACCAAAGTTTTATGGCAATTATGGGAGCTACAGTCTAGCATATCTGGAAGGCAACAAGTTAGGAAAAATTAATTCGCGCAAAAGATCTAGTTAAGTCTGGAGTGCCAGGTAAACAAAAAGGTTTTAGAAGAGAGATCCTGAGAATCACTAAAAGGTTGATTTTCATTTTCAAATGGATTAATGGAGTTGAAGCACCCAGATCTCCAGTAATTTAGAGATTTAAAGATTAAAACCAGCACTTTGTACTCAGGAATTGCCAACATAGTAGAGATATTTTTTGCTTCACCCAGTCAGTCATGTAGCTTCTGAATGGCTGTTGTGTGTTTCAGAAGCAATTGCCATTTCTGAACAGGGTTCAAAGGCAGCTCCACATTCAAGGATTTTCCAATTTGATAGGGTCCTTATCTGAGTTCACAGGAATGTGGTCCTGCATCCAAAATAAAAGTAAACACTCATGGGGGAAAAATATTTCTGTTTGGAAAAAGGAATTCTATATGTTCAATGAAAATGAAGCAAAATATAAAATTTAGAAAGCATACGTCCATTTTCATGACGATGCACAGATGGATTTGATTTGCAATATGTTAATTATTGCTTTCTGTTCTTCAAAACTTGGGCTGAATCCAAAAAGGCTTTGTAGGACATTTTGTAAATAGAGAGGACCTTCCTAAACTTTCTGTGAACCTTCGTTATATGATGACCTATGCTGAAGACATAGAATTCGTTTCAAATGACTTTCCTCAACCAAGGAACCAGTGCCTATTGGCATCTTCTTGATGGCCACCTGATTCGTGTTTCCTAAGATTCTTTTCATTTTTTTTAAAAAAAGGGGGGGTGTAGGGGGCTTTAGCCAGCTGCAAAGCCAAGCCCTAGGCTGAAGTGCCATTTAACTCTCCCACCGGCATTTGTAGAAAATAAAATGGAAACATCCTAGCAAGCTGGAGACAGAGGAAAATAATTCTACCAGTTCAATTTGATGCACGATCTGCATGAGTCCTATTGCTTTTGCAAAGATTTTAGCTAAATCTAGACTCCAATAGCAAAATGAAAAGGCTCTTCCTTACCACAAAAGAGATGGAAGTGCCATTACCTACTGACTAGGTTCATGTGTTAAAACCATGATTTGCTTCAGTAAGGTTTGCTGAATAAGATACAACATACTGTACACTGAATGAGGACCAAACAACTTTGTATCTTAGTGCGTCATTGGCAGTGGTGTATTAACCATTAAACAGACTAAGCACATTCTTAGGACACCAGGCCCAAGAGGGCACCACAAAGTTGAGAAAGAAAGAAAAAACCAATGAAGATTTGTGCAGTATGTACAAAGGAGGGGGGCATCAAGATTGGTCAGTGCTTGGGACACCAGTGAGCCTTAATCCACCACTAACCATTAGGCAAACTTGCCCCTTCCGGTGTTGCTGATCCCTGGTTTTGACAAGCTCTATCTTTGTCCAATGTGTGAGCTAACCATTAAGTTTCATGCTATGAATAGATAACATTGTAGACTTTGGTATGCAGTGTCAGAATAAAAGATTCATTGAAATATTTGCTGAGAAAGTAATATTTCAAATTGAAACAAGACTTGTAGAGCAGGACGTTTCTACTGGGTATGTACTATACAAAATTAGAGAGAAGAAAATTTCATCCATTTTCTGAGCAGGCAAGATAGATAGAAGCTGGCCTACAGGCAAGAAATATGTTTATTTAACATCTAAATAATGCGTATGCTTGGCAATGAACAATTAGCCAAGAAATCCAGTTAACACCAATAATCAACAAGTGCTACAAGGAATGATACAAAATATAATAAAATATTAAACATACAAAGAAAGAAGCAACAGTGTACATGTGGGTCCCCAACCTCTGAGCTGCAGCCCACTACTGGGCCGTGGCCAATTTGGAATTGAGCCACATGAGTGGCTGGCTGGAGTGTGTGCATGCACAGCTCAACTTGTGAGTGGTGGGCCAACAAGCAATCACACGCATGTGCTGACCTGTTCCTTGTGCAAGTTGAGCTGTGCATGTGCGCATTGGTCTGTCGCTCATACAAGATTTCATGTGTACATGCTGGCCTGCCACTCCCACAACCCAGCTCTGCTTTCCCTCAACAGCTGGGCCACCAACCCGCAAAGGTTGGGGACCACTTATCTACAGCGCAGTTTGTGCAGCTTTCCCAGCTATCATAGTGAAAGGCTGTAATGAGAACTGCTATATATTCCTAGACAGGACCTTTTTGTTATAGGTAGTCCTCGACTTACAAATGTTTCCATCATAAATCATGATGGTCATAAGATGAAGCACCCATGTGACTGGATCCAATTTTATGATATTTTTGTGATGGTTGTTAAGCAGATGCTCTGGCCATTAAGCGAATGCTCTGGTTGTTAAGCAAACCCTTGTATTCCTATGGAGGTTTTTTTTTTTTGGCCAAAAACCAACTAATAAGGCCAATTAGCTGACATAAAAATGTTGTAGTTTATAGTCATGTGACCTTGGAACATTGCAACTGACCATAAAAGTGAACTAGTTGCCATGTGCCTGAAATGTGCCTGGGTACATGCAGGTGTTGGAAATCCAGAAACAGATCGTAGATAGCTTAACCGTAGATAAGGTTCCTGCCTACACAGGGGGTTGGACTAGAAGACCTGCAAGGTCCCTTCCAACACTGCTATTGTATTATTGTATTGTATTGTTGCAACTTTGAATGGTCACTAAGCAACTGGTCTTTCAGCAAAAACTATCTGTATTATTGATATTCCATATGAACTGGCTTCTGTCTTTGAATGATCCACAACAAAATCCATCTGATGACACGTTTTATGTGCTGTAATTATGGGAAAATTTGAACCTTTTTGATGTCACTGATGTATAACCTGAGCTAGAGAGGAAAAAAAGAATATTAAGGTTGTTCCTATAGACAGAATTTTATCTTACAGTGCAGTTTATAACTTTTTGCTTTTAATAAAATGGAAATATGATACTATACTTACTTAACTACAAGAGGCGAAGGTTTAGAAGTAGAAACACACATAGTGGAGTAGAGGTCCAAGGACAGTGGTGGGTTGCAGGCGGTACACTCAGGTATGGGTGTACCAGAGCCTGCCTGGAGCACCGGGTACCGTCCCAGTATGGTGCTCAGGAGAGCCCACCCGGCTGTCCTCGCTCCTTACCTGTCTTTAAAGTCTTCGGTGCTTCTGCTTCCATGTATGGCATGTACAGCGCCTGCACGATGCTCCGTTGAGCAGCTGGAGCATCGAGGAGACTCACGGAGGCATCGCTGGATGGTACAATGCATGCGTGTGCACTGCATGCATCCATATGGATGCTGCCATGGCCCTTTCCAACCATACCGGTTGGAACGGGATCCGGAACCCACCATTGTGCAAGGAGGTTATAAAGCCTTCTCTCAGTAGGAAAACAGTTACCTTTTGCTATCAGGAAGGGGAAGGAAAACTAGAAGTGAGTCAAGCCTTTGATCGACTCTATTGGACTTTAAAATATCTGCACTGTTGAAAGAAATGTTGCTCATCTTGGCAATGTTCTAATAAAAGAGAAAATTCACCTAGATGTCTAGATATCTCTGTTAAATCCTTTCCTATGAAACTACAAATCCTTTGTGCCAACTTCCTTTAACTATTATAGATGACATTACTTCTGTTGCACACATATCTACATACATGTAAAGGCTTCTTCCCATATATTGAACTCTTATATTTACATATCGGACAAAAAGTGCCATCTGTTTGGGAGGATTGCATGATATGTAAATATAGCATCAGAGTGAAAGTATAAGAGCAAATGCTGTCTACACCCCCTCCATTGTTTCATGGATGAAAACGATTGCATGCATATAACACATCTTAATCCCCATATCTAAAATTACACATACCTTAGCTACCACAACACTGGATTACTACAATATGTTGTATCTGGGGCTGCTTTTGAAGAGTGTCCAAATATTTCGGCTGGTTGAAAATGTGGCAGTCAAGATTTTCAGGTGCTGAAATGTTCAGGAATAAGTGATTGCTCTTGCTCAGTTCAAAGTGCTGATCATCATCATTATGTTCTTGAAACTAGAAATAGTTAATGTGTATTGTTGGACTTGGATTCCCATCAGATCTACCAACATAGCCAATGTTAAAGGATGATGGGATCTTCAACATGTTGCATATCCGGAGTTTAAATCAGTGGTGGGTTGCCATTATTTTACTACTAGTTTGCCCATGCGTGATGCTTCTGTGCATGCACAGAAATGTCCAGGAAGGTGGGCGGAGCCTCCCACCGCCACCACTACAGGTTTGCCTGATCCGGGCCAAACCGGCAGAAACCCACTCCTCGTTTAAACAAATTAGGATTTCAGATACAGTGGTACCTCGGTTCACGAACTTAATTCGTGAAATGACTCTGGTCGCGAACCGAATTGGTCATGAACCGAGGCACAATTTCCCATAGGGTTTAATGTAAATCCAGTTAATCCGTTCTGACCTTGTTTTTTGGTCGTAATTCTTGAACTGACTCTGTTCGCGAACTGAATTGGTTGTGAACCGAGGCACAGTTTCCCATAGGGTTTAATGTAAATCCAATTAATCCGTTCTGATCTTTCTTTTGGTTTTAATTCTTCAACTGACTCTGTTCGCGAACCAAATTGGTTGTGAACCGAGGCGGAGTTCGTGAACCGAGGCGGAGTTCGTGAACAGAAGCGGAGTTCATGAACCAGACCATATTTTTATGAACTTTTCTGTTCGTGAACCGAGGCGGAGTTCGTGAACAGAAGCGGAGTTCGTGAACCGGAGCATATTTTTACGAACTTTTCTGTTCGTGAACCGAAACGGAGTTCGTGAACCGGAGCACATTTTGAGGAACTTTTCTGTTCGTAAACCGAATTGGTCGTGAACAGAGGCGTTCGTGAACCGAGGTACCACTGTACTCATATATCCAGTGGGAGGCCCATATTAAAACAACATACCTCGGCTTCCGGTTCCGGCTCCAGCGGCGACGGGCGAGCCTAGCGCTCGCTCGCCGCTTTGTTGCCTTTTCTGCCCCCCCACGGGGGCGAGACACTCCGGTTACCGGAGGTCTCCCGTAGGGTCGGCTAGGAGGAGACGTTCTTCCTCACGGCGGTGGGGAGAGCGCTCCCCTCCGCGACCTAGGTGAGGAGGAACATGCTGCGGGGGGTTCTCCCTTCGCCAACAGCTGTCGGCGCCATTCACTTCAATGTAGAGGGCTGAGCGGAGAGATCGGAAGGTCTGCCGAGGCTTCAGCTGCGAGGGAGAGTGAGTTCAAAAAAGACTTTTTTTCCTTGCTGCCAGCCAGGCTGAACGGACTGGGAGGGGGGTGTTTGTTTTCAAAAAAAAACCCTCGGACTTAAGCGGCACTTTAAAATGGCTTCTCTGGAAGAGAAAGCGGAAATCTTAAATCCGGACTGTCTCTAACAAGGGAAAGTGGTATGCGGCTACTTGCAACATTGTTTCTAGGTCTGGCTGGATAAAAAAATTTATTTTTCTACTCTCTCCTCTGGGCTCTGAGATGGGCGGTGGAAGGTGGCTTTTCTTTGTCCCTGCCTGATTATTTCAACTATGGAAAATCCCCAGCGTCTCTTTACAATTGGGACTCTCTCTGGATATTGATGAAGAATTTTTCTCTTGCTGGATTTGTGATTTCCTTTCTGGAGTACCTTCGTTATTATAACTATTGAGTTGGAAAATTGTCTCTCTCTTGGTTCCTGAATTTTACAACGTTTCAACCTTGATCAGAACTTTTGGCTCCCGGTTAGTCTCACCAACCCCACCCTGAAAACGCCATTTTGGTGGCATTGACTTTAACAGTTAATCATGGCTCAAGAAACAGCACTGGCAAGTTTAGAACAACGGATGGCTTCTCTTGAAACTGTTATACAAACTTTGGTAAAAGAAATTCAGGCCCAGAGGGCAGAAAACATCAATTTCAAGAAGGAGCTATTGGACACACGGAAGCAAGTGCTGGAAAACACACAGAAGACTGAAGAATTGGAAGGGGGGTTGGTGGGGGTTAAGGGAGAGATTAAAAATGTTATTAAAGAGGTTGGGGAAACAAATGGGCATGTGTCTAGGATAGATATGGAAAGAATGACATATTTTTTGAGATTTCAGAACGTTCTTGAGGAATCTGGTGAATGCCTCCCTGATCTTATGAGCACAATTTTAGCAGACTATTTACAAAAACCTAAAGATGAGATCAGGGGGGACATTGACCTAGCCTACAGAATTAACTCAGCATATGCCAGGATAAATGAAGTGCCTAGAGAGATACATGTGAAATTTGTTAGAAGGTCAACCAGAGAGGAAATCCTGAAAGTGCAGAGAGGTAGTCCATTAATCTACCAACAAAAAGAGGTTGCTATCTTGAAGCAGATCCCTAGAAAGATTCGAGAAGCAAGGAGGAAATTTTCCTTCTTGTCTAAAACATTGTTTGATCATGGGATTTGGTTCAAGTGGGTGACACCTGAAGGGATGCTGGTGTTCTGGGAAGGAGGAAGAGTGAGGATTAAAACAGTTGCTGAGGCGGAAGCCTTTCTTAAAAAACATTCCTCTATCCTGGGGGAGGACTCAGGGGGGATGGAGGGGGCCATGGCCCCGCCCACTGGGGGCCTGGGAGGAGAAAAAGAAGATACAATAGCCAAGAGACTTAGATCGAAAAAATAACTTTGCCTTGATTTTTCTGAACAATTTTGCATAATATTTGTATCTGGATTTTTTGTAAATGTCTGACAGCATGGAATTGAGAATTTAGGTATATGTACTTGCTTTTACCTTGTAGTGTTATGAAAAATGTTTTTTTTTTTGTTATTTTATTACTGTGTATTTTGAGGTCTCGGAAGGGCCGACGACTCTGACGTGAATGCTCTCAAAATTTCTTTGTATCCCTTACCCTACCCTATAGAAAAAATGTAAAACCAATAAAACTTTTTCAATATATATAAAAAAAAAAAAAAACATACCTCGTAAGTGGCCAGAATCTGAAAACAACATTTAATACAACTCAATTTCTGACTAAAATGTTCTGACTGAGATTGGCATATGTGGGCCTGATGGGGGTAGATTGCAGGAGTGATAAAGAAATATAATTTTATGTCATTTTATTCTATTTATATATTTATGTATCAAATCATTGTATTTTATCCTATAACTATTGTATTTTCCCTACTCTCATTTTAAAGTGTTTGTTTGGAATTTTATTGGTAATGTGTGTTTAAACCTGTGTGTTGATATGCCCTATAGGCTAATCAATAAATAAATATAGATCTAGATAGATATATCCTATTTTACAGAAAACAATCTTTCAGTGGAAAGCTTTGATGGGATAGTTCTTTGTTTGAGAGCTTCCTCTATTTAAGGGGCTATGGGGTGAAATGCCTCAGTGGTTAAAGATGCTGAGCTCATCAGCTGAAAAGTTGACAGCCAAGGTTCGAGACTCAAGTGCTTCACAAACGGGGGAGCTCCCGTTACTTGCCCCAGCTCCTGCCCATCTAGCAGTTTTAAAGCATGCAAATGCACGTAGATAAATAGGTACCACTTTAGTGGGAAGGTATCAGCATTCCATATGCCTTGGTGTATAATTATGTTGGCCATAGGATCACAGAAATGTCTTTGGACAATGTTAAAAGCTGCCAAGAAAGTATATTAGCACTTTGATTAACACAAGGAGAAGAGATACATCCAGGTGAAAATTCCTCATTTTGTGCATCTTTACATATAAATAAGCATATCTCAATTTGATTCGGATTGTTGCCCCTGGGAGCAAATATTGAGCTATTTAATAAAGGCAGGATATAAATAAATAAATAAATAAATAAATATGGCCATTCTGTCAGAATGAAGCTCTCCCAAAGCTGTCCATCTACTGAGATCAATCAAGGAAATCTTCCTTCAAAGTGGGGGTGGGGAGGAATTGGGGGACAGGATGATCTCTCTAGCTGTCTCAGGCATTGGAATTTCCTTCCAAGGGAATCACTCTGACTCTTTTCTGGCAACATATTGTCATCATCACAAGAACCTTTTGTCCCGGAAGGCTTTTGGTATGAATTAGTCTAATAGTGCCGGCTGTTTATTTGCTACTATCCTATTATTTTTTTTAGATCAGTTTTCAGATGTTTGAGGGCCCAAAATCTACCCTTGGCCTTTGAACAGTGTGCTGGGAGCTGAACTCCGTATTGCTTGTGCAGGCAGGATATAAAAGAAATTGGTTGCATTTAATTTAAATTTAAAGTAGCACAATTAAATTAATTAAATATGGTTATACAGACAGTAGGATTGCTTACACCTCATGTATGTATTAATATTCCCTCTTCCGTCACATTAAAAATTGAACTTCAGAAACAACTTTTGGAGCAGTTTAGGGACCGCATCCAAGGACTTGGAGCTTGTAGGAGCCTCTGAGGCCCCAAGTGGGGTAGTTTTGTTTTAATTTTCTTAACCGCTCTGTGTGTATTTGCATACGTGTATTTAATGTGTCTTTCTATTTAATTGATTGTCAAAGCAGAACATCCTATTCCCCAGAAATTCCCACTTCTCCAGAAGTATGTTATACAAGATTTTGTTTGCCAGCTACTTAATATATAGAGAGAATCTTTTTCATAAGGCTGCCAGGGAATTCTGGGAAAACACTCAACAAGCCAAGAGCACACTAGGTGAGAAGGCTGCTTTAGACAGCTCGATTCCCCTGCATGTAGGCATTATATATTTGACTAAGGTAAAAGTAAAAGTTCCCCTCGCACATATGTGCTAGACATTCCCAACTCTGTGGGGGGCGGTGCTCATCTCTGTTTCAAAGACAAAGAGCCAGCACTGTTCGAAGACATCTCTGTGGTCATGTGGCCGGCATGACTAAACGCCGAAGGTCCTCAGAACACTGTTACCTTCCCACCAAAGGTGGTTCCTATTTTTCTACTTGCATTTTTACATGCTTTCGAACTGCTAGGTTGGCAGAAGCTGGGACAAGTAACAAGAGCTCACTCTGTTTCACGGTGCTAGGGATTCGAACCGCCAAACTGCCAACCTTTCTGATCGACAAGCTCAGCATCTTAGCCACTGAGCCACCGCATATTTGACTAGTAGAGTTCATTTCCTTCTTCTTTTTTTAATCCAATAACATAAAGTACAAAAATATCCCTCTCAAGCAGCCTCCCCCTTCAAAAACTGAGGCCTCCTATTTAATGTAGGCTTATTCTTAGCACCTGAATGCATGATAAGGAATAAAATTAACATTTTTAAGTATGTCATTGAATTGCACTAAATATAAGGGGGGAAATAAAACGTGCTCCCCCTCCTTTCTCAAAAGACAATAAGTATCAAAGAAGAAGCACTCAAAGTTCAGATGTACGTGATATTTCAAAAGATTAATTATACTGTTTTGCATATATATATATTCCAAATGAAATTGATCTTTTTGTTTTCAGGCAGATGGAGGAAGAAAAGATATCTTTTTGCAGACTTTGCCTTCTCAACAATTATTTCAGAATGTTGCATTTGATGAAATGTCTTTTGCTTTTAAGGGTTTTTTTGGGGGGGGGGAGATAATGTTCTGACCTAGGCTTCCTGATAAAGCATAAATCACATGTGTAGTCCCAAAACACTTCTTTTATTTAAACGGCTGTGAATTACGGTCATCCACAGCCTGTAATGATTCACAAACAGTCTGTAAATAGTCCGACAGATGTCTGCCACAGTCTTTTAGGGTACAGTTTATAAGCACCCACCTTTATCTCCCTTGAAACGCTGCCAGAGACATAATTGCTAATTAGTTTTGCAAGGCCAAATGAAGCACAGAATCAAATGGAGCTTCTCAGAGTTTGAACTGACCAGAATAAACAAAATTGCTTCCTGCAAAGGCTTTGCTCTTCTTTTATGTCTTATGGGATGGGCTAATCATCTCCAAGCCTTACTCCTGAGTCACTCTTTTTGTCTTAATTGTTCTTGCCTTAGGAAAGCTTTGTGCATACGGACAGTGGGAATAGGCTCACTCTGTTGTTCTGCCTTGCTAATGTCAGACTCCGGAGACTTTGGAGGCAGCGCATAACTACCAGATGGCCCTTTCTGCCTCTGACACTGAGCCCTCATCTGAGCCTTTCCCAGACTCCAGGACTGGCCCATGTTCCTCCCCAACCTCCTCTTTTTCTGACTCTGTTGCCAATTCCGCAGGCCGCCAGCAGACCACAACAGATAGAGAACTACAGTGTGTGTATGTTTGTATGCACACACCTGTGCAGGTGTGTTTATTAATATAATACAGACATATACATGCACCAATTCTCACAAGGAAGGTTTATATATTGTTTATATAAACAAGGAAGGTTTATATAAGGACCAGAGCAGATTATTTGAACAATCCCTGCCTGAAACCAACTCGTCATTCTGGACAATCTGAAAGCTAGGTA
The DNA here is from genome assembly GCA_039707465.1 of Rhabdophis nuchalis. Lineage (NCBI taxonomy): Eukaryota > Metazoa > Chordata > Lepidosauria > Squamata > Natricidae > Rhabdophis > Rhabdophis nuchalis. The sequence goes on from CM077648.1 coordinate 25,928,779, forward strand.
AGGACAGACAGCAACAACTGGGGCTGAGTCTTCAGGAGACATGCGGTGGGGAAAAGCAAATAACAATGGCCTGCTGTTTCTGACTACATGTGCTGAGTACAACATGTGTATTACTAACAACATTTTTAGAATTGCAAACAAGTACAAAAGAACCCAGATGCATCCCAGGTCCAAATATGTCAGTGTGACCTTAAAGACATCACCATCACCTGGCCCATGCAAAATATTGAGTGATGGACTGATCACAGGCTGCTCTAGTCAGACCTCAACCTGCATACTGTCACGTTACACCATAAGCAATCAAGGACTGTTTGAATATTATTCAAAAGTGGCAGACTGCAAGGCTCGGTCCAAGTCCCACGTTTTCAAGATGGAATGAATGAATGAAAAAAACTCTGGCAATTTACCACTTGTAGGAACCTGTTCTGAAAAGTGGACTCAGTTCAGAGATGTCATCACACAGACTGTTCTCAGACTGAAGAGCCGGGCACACCAAGACTGATTTGATGAAAGCCATGAGACCATTTCAGTAGCCCTTCAGGCCAAGAACAAGGGCCTATGCAGACTGGCAGAATGATCCATCATCTGCCTCAAAGAAAGACAAGTTTAAACACTTACATCTAAAGTACAGGCAGAACCTCAAGAAATTTAAGATGAGTTGTGTCAGAGAATGGCTGAGCAGGTGAAACTCCATGCTGACATGCATGCCACCAAAGGGTCCTTCAGCCCATAAATGTAGTTTATTGTTCTTCTAAATTAGAATGCTCTCCCCTGCTGTCATCTGATGGATCAAGTCTGATCAAATACCAGGAGGGACTGGAAAACCCCTCAGTTGAACACTTTCCCAACCTATTCAGTAGGCCATCCAGAGTGGATCCTAATGATCATGAAGATGATAAGCGTGCCAGACCTAACAACTGTTGATGAGAAAAACAAAAATGTCAGGATAGTGGATGTCGCACTACCTTTAGGCAGCAGAATAGAACAGAAAGAACTGGAAAAGATAACAAAATACAAAGGCCTACAAATAGAAGTAGAATAACTATGGCAAAAGAAAGCAAATGTAATCATAATCATAATCATAATCATCATCATCATCATCATCATCATCATCATCATCATCATCATAATAGGTGCCTTGGATGCAACCCTGAAGCAAGTGGAGCACTAGCTCAATACTATCAGCATTTATGAATTCAATACTGTTCCATTCAGTCAATCGAAAAATGCAGCTTTACTTGGAACAATTTGGAACAGCCTAAATCCTGTAACAATATCTGTAACACCATCAAATATCCACATCTGCCTATTCTAGGTCCTTGGGAAGGACTTGCTGGACAGGGAAAAATGCCAAATCCTGTCTGAACACCTGGCTGACTGTGTGATGTACTACAATACTAATCTTAATCTTAATCTTAATCATCATCATCATCTCTAATTGTCATATACAAAAAGTAATGCCACATAGACAATTTCTTAGGTAAGTTACATTAAATGTTCAAATTGTTGCCATTTTCTTATAAACACTACTTCAGTTGTTAGGTGCATTACTTTGAAGGTTCATAACTATTATAATTTTTCTAAAACAGAGGCATCTTTGTCTATGAGCCATCTCTCTCTATCCTCCCTCTCCCCCTCCCTCTGTCCCTAAGAATGAAGTACCACATAATTCTATTAAATAGAATCTTTTAATGCCATTAGGCTACTTTCAACAAGCCTACTCCTACAACCCCCCCCCCCTCTTTTCCAAGTTGCCTACACTTGGGATAAAGGTAACTCACCCTCACCAAGCTCCTTATCTTTCTGATCTCGTGTTTCCTTACCACACCACGCTGTGTTTTTACACTTCCTCCTGCCTTCTAACCAGAAGAAGAACTGTTCACCCAACTCACAGTTTCATCTCCCTCCCTCCCTTCCTCCCTCCCTCCTTTCTTCCTAACATCTATACTTTTTCTACCACAATATCCACTGGAAAGTTAAATCTGTCCCAAAGAGCAATCTATCAACCACTTTTCTTCATAATTGTCCATCTCCTCCTCTTTCTATGCCCTGATCTACCAACTCCTATTTGTTTCAATATTGTCCTCTGGTCAGTCACTTTTCAGTCATCTTCAAACACAGAGTCCAGGTTACATACAATTGATTCTTTTTTCTTCTTTCATAGTCTTTCAGTCACCATTTCTCATTCCAGTATACTTTTGACTTCTCGTCTACATCAGTCTTCTGTTGGACTGTTTTCAGCTTCTTCTCCTTCTCTCCATTTTATTTTATTTTATTTTATTTCCATTGCTTTACAATTCCCTCCAAACTCTCATTGGGAAGGTAGACCATCTTTTTTTCTGCGAATCGGCTATTCGTGTTGATGTCTGCTGAGAAATGTATGTTGGGCTTCTTACAGCCTTGCACCTCCTATATTGTTGGCCAAACCTGCATATAGCCCATCCATGGTCTATTTGAAAGTTTAACAACTTAATGTTTTGAGAACAAGACCCAAAGCTTATAAGCTAAAGTGAAAGGATCTTGTTATACAGGAGGTCTGGTTTTAACTTTTATCCTTGTTTTGTACAGAAACTGTGCTATTATGCCTTTAAAAATATATGTTAAGCCTATTTTAGGACTTCTACAGCAATTTTTACTTTTTTTCTCTACTGAAAATGAAGTGAAGTTATCTTTTTTTTTGTGATCCAGCCTTTTTGATTCAAGGAGGTTTAGTCCAGTTTAAAGATAACAACCCAAACTGTAAATCTTCTCATCCATTTGATGGAAGCAGGCGGAGGCTTGGCAATAGATTAAAAATGTCATGAGAACATTAATAACTTAGTTTGTTATGGCAGCACTTTTAGTACCCAGAATGGGGGGAGTGGGGAGAAGTGCCTCATATTCCAGCTGAATTTTGCTGGCTATGGCACTATGCAACTATTTGCTTCTTTATTTCAGATATAATATGTCTTAGGTCATCCTCTATTCATCTTTATCCATTATCAGTTAGCATATGGAGAATAAACGGAGCTGCCTTTTTCAAAACTACAAATCAAATGCACTGTATTTTACCCCCAATAACAACAATAATAACAGTAATAGGCACCTAGATCTAAATATTCAAATAGTATATAGCCAGACTCAATCCAAGATATTTCATCATTTGAGACAAAAAAAAAAAAAGATGCCACCTTCTCCTACCACATAATAAAGCTACTGGAGTGGAAATGGAAGATTTCTTCAATCATTATATTTGGAAAGGGCCTCCATTATTTTTGAAAATAGCCTGCTAGTTTAGTTGATCCATGGCAAACATATTCTGCAAAATAGTTATATCCTGCATCTTGTGGCCATTTTCATTTCACCAAATGGTAGGATTGATTCTGTGGGTAAATGTGTAGCCTTTTTTATTTACTTACTAGCTGATAATCTAGCGTTTCCCGGGTATTTATTTATAGAGGGAAAATATTAAGACCAAACATAATTTCTAATGTTGGATTTTCCCCTTTACCAGAGGGAGCCCATTTGTGGAGTACTGTGAAGCTGTTACCATGGCAACTTCACTGTGCTGAACAGTAGAAATCATTTTACAGCAGTACAGTAGAAGCCATTTGAAGGCACAATAGGCTGTATCTTAACAGAACACACACCCGAGGAGAGTTAGAGTGTCTTACCCCCACAGTATTTGTTTCCAGAGAGTAAGTCATCTGTGTACCATATTTGGTTGAAATTGCTCAAGGAATTGCAGAGTTATTCTGGAAAAGACAGACAGACACACACACACACATAGCCATACATACATACATACCAGGAGTGGGTTCCTGCCAGTTCTAACCTCTTCTATAGAAGAGGTTCCACAAATCTACAGTGCCATTTAGAACCGGTTCCAGCTCCCCCCCCCATCCGTCCGCACATCATCAAGATGAAGAGCGAGAGGAGGAATTCTGGGAGTTGAAGTCCACAAGTGTCTATACACCAATGCACAGAGTATGAGGAATAAACAGGGTGAATTAGAAATTCAAGTAAATGAGGGCAGATACGATATTGTTGCCATTACAGAAACTTGGTGGGATGAAACCCACAAATGGAACATACAGCTAGAAGGATTTAAATTATTTAAAAGAAATAGACCAAATAAAAGAGGAGGTGGAGTTGCACTATATATAAGAAATAATTACATCTCTACAGAAATAGAGCACAACAATGATGAGAACTATCTTGAATGTATTTGGGTCAATATTAAAGGTTGGGGGGGGAATGATATTGTCATAGGTCTATACTACAGGCCACCCAACCAAGCAGAGGAAGTGGATGTACTTTTTGCTAACCAGCTAACTAAGGTATGTAGGAAGCACACTGCAATAGTAATGGGAGATTTTAACTACCCCGACATCAATTGGGAAACAAACTCTGCACCAAGTGGAAGATCCAACAGGTTCCTAACAAACCTAGCAGACAACTTTGTTTCCCAAAAGGTAGAGAAGGGAACAAGGGGATCAGCAATATTGGACTTAATTCTCACTAACAGAGAGGAAATGATAGAAGGTGTAGAAGCTACAGGAACTTTGGGGGCAAGCGATCATGAAATACTGGAATTCAACATTATGCAAACAAAAGTAGTTGAACAAAGTCAAACTAGAGTCTTAGACTTCAAGAGAGCTAATTTCAACAAACTCAGAGAGAGCTTGGGAAGGATTCCATGGATGAGAATCCTCAAGGGGAAAACAACTCAAGAAGCTTGGGAAATTTTGAAAAATGAGATTATAAAAGCCCAGTCCAGCGCAATACCAATGAAGAAGAAAAATAACAGTTCCCAAAAGAAACCAGCATGGCTGCATAAAGAACTCTCTGACAAATTGAAAGACAAAAAGGATAAATATAAAAAGTGGAAAAAGGGGGACATAACCAAGGCAAAATATCAGCAAATAGCCCGAGCCTGTAAAGATGAAGTGAGGAAAGCTAAGGCTCACAATGAAGAAAGGCTTGCCAAAAAAGTAAAAAATAACAAAAAAAGCTTCTTCCAACATGTTAAAAATAAGAAAAAAGTTAAGGAAACAATTGGTCCACTGCTGGGAGAAAATGGCAAGAAGATGATAAGCAACAGGGAGAAAGCAGAACTATTTAACTCTTTCTTTGCATCTGTCTTTACACAAAGGGATAAAACAGTCCAATCAATCAAAAACAGCACCACAAATATCAGATTAGGAACACAAGTTGAAATAGAGAAGAAAATGGTAAGTGAGCACCTGTCTGCCCTGGACGAGTTCAAATCACCAGGACCGGATGGATTACACCCCAGGGTTCTGAAGGAACTGGCAGACGAGATCTCAGAACCACTGAACTATATCTTTCAGAGATCCTGGAGCACCGGGGAACTGCCAGAAGACTGGAAAAGAGCAGATGTGGTTCCCATTTTCAAAAAAGGAAAAAAAACAGATCCAGGAAACTATAGACCCATCAGCCTGACCTCAATACCAGGAAAGATTCTGGAAAAGATAATTAAACAACAAATAAGTGAACACCTAGAAGCAAACAAAGTAATAGCCAAAAGCCAACATGGGTTTGTCAAAAACAGATCATGCCAGACAAATCTAATTGCATTCTTTGACAAAGTAACAAAATCAGTGGACCAGAGGAATGCTGTTGATATAATTTACCTGGACTTCAGTAAGGCATTTGATAAAGTAGACCATAACCTACTATTAGATAAAGTAGAAAATTGTGGGTTAGACAGCACCACCACCAAATGGATTCGTAACTGGCTGACCAACCGCACTCAACGTGTAGTCCTCAATGGAACTGCATCTACATGGAAGGAAGTATGCAGTGGAGTCCCCCAAGGCTCTGTTTTAGGCCCAGTACTCTTTAACATCTTCATCAACGATTTGGATGAGGGGATAAATGGGGAACTCATCAAATTCGCAGACGACACCAAGCTGGCAGGAATAGCCAACACTCCAGAAGATAGGCTTAAGATACAGAAGGATCTAGACAAACTTGAACATTGGGCACTGTCTAATAAAATGAAATTCAATTGTGAAAAAAGTAAGGTCCTACATATAGGCAAGAAAAACCAAATGCACAAGTACAGTATAGGTGGTACCTTGCTCAATAGTAGCAACTGTGAGAGGGATCTCGGAATCCTAGTGGACAACCATTTAAATATGAGCCAGCAGTGTGCAGCAGCTGCCAAAAAAGCCAACACAGTTCTAGGCTGCATCAACAGAGGGATAGAATCTAGATCGCGTGAAGTGTTAATGCCACTGTATAGTGCCTTGGTAAGGCCACACTTGGAATACTGCATACAGTTTTGGTCGCCACGATGTAGAAAAGACGTGGAGACTCTGGAAAGAGTGCAAAGAAGAGCAACCAAGATGATTAGAGGACTGGAGACTAAGACATATGAAGAACGGCTGCAGGAACTGGGTATGTCTAGTTTGATGAAGAGAAGGACCAGGGGAGACATGATAGCAGTGTTCCGATATCTCAGAGGGTGCCACAAAGAAGAGGGAGTCAAACTTTTCTCCAAGACACCTGGGGGCAGGACAAGGAGCAATGGGTGGAAACTAACCAAGGAGAGAAGCAACTTAGAACTAAGGAGAAATTTCCTAACAGTAAGAACAATTAACCTCTGGAACAGCTTGCCTCCAGCAGTTGTGAATGCCCCAACCCTGGAAGTCTTTAAAAAGATGTTAGACAGCCATTTGTCTGAAATGGTATAAGATTCCTGCCCATGCAGGGGGTTGGACTAGAAGACCTACAAGGTCCCTTCCAACTCTGCTATTGTATTGTATTGTATTATTGTATTGTAAGTCTTAAAGCTGTCAAGTTTGAACACCCCTGGGGGTTTCTTTCTAAAGGGTTAGGGATGCAAGGGTCTTGTAACTTGATAGCTTTAAGAACTGCATGCTTCAATTCCAGAGTTCCTGAGCCAACATTTTGGTTGCTAAGCAAGAGCGTTGGTAAGTGAGTTTCACCACATTTTACAAGTTGGCCACACCAACCCAGTCACATGACTGCCAAGCCACTCCCACTCAGTCACATGAATTTGAATTTGAATTTATAGAACCGCCCTTCTCCATCGAAATGGACCCAGGGTGGTGCACAGGGAATTAAAATCGATAAATAACAATAAATACAGAGTAATTAAAAATAAATTAAACTAAAAGCCTGTGCTAAAAAATCCCAATTAAAATTCTAAAATACAGTTACTCATTGCCTAAGCTAGACCGGCTTGATGGAACAGATAAGTCTTAAGTGAGCGGTGAAAGAGGGGAAGGTCTGTGATGGTCCGAAATTCGGGGGGTAGTTCGTTCCAGAGGGATGGCCCAGCCACTGAGAAGGCCCTTCCCCTGGGCACCGCTAGCCGGCATTGGCCGGCGGATGGTACCCTGAGGAGGCCCTCCCTATGGGAGCGGATCGGATGGAGGGAGGTATGCGGCAGGAGACGGTTCCGCAAATAGCTAGGCCCCGTGCCATGGAGCGATTTAAAGATGGTAACAAGCACCTTGAAGCGCACCCGGAAAGCCACCGGCAGCCAGTGCAGCTCGCGCAGGAGAGGTGTTACGTGGGAGCTTTGAGATGCTCCCAGAATCCTCCGCGCGACCGCATTCTGTACTAACTGGAGCCTCCGGATGCACCTCAAGGGGAGCCCCATGTAGAGAGCCCCATGCATGACATACATACATGCATGACATACATACATGCATACATACATACATATATAATTTATAAATTATTAAGTGTCTAGTATAACTCAGGCTGACAAAGGTGGAAAACTGTTCCATGCAGTTTTCCATTGTATTAAATCAGGAGTCAACTGCCAGAGTCCCAGGTTAAGATACAGATAGCCTTGTAGACATCCTTCTTCTACTAAAATATCAAATCTTTCAAAGACATCTAAAACACTAGATCTTCAACCTGTTGCAATGAATACAGCATCCTCCATTTCCCTCCATTGTGCAGCCATGGAACAACAGTGTCAGAAGGGAAGGGCCAAAGGGAGAAGGCAGCCATGACAGTGTGACCAAAGCCATTTAACTGAGCATCACCTATTCCCCCCCTTTTCCCTGGCCACCAATGCCCCTGCCATGAAATACGGTTATTTTCCAGTTGCGCTTGTACAGTAAATCCCTGAATGATATATTAATGTATATTTAAAGTAATTCCCACCACATCCTCCGAGCTGCCAGGTGAAAAAAGAATCTGATTAGAAGATGACAACAGATAGCACAAACCATTGGAAGCAAAACGTGGAACTCAGCAAGGGTACAATCTAATCCATTAACAACTTGCTGCACTTTTAAAAAAAAAATCTGGCATTAAACTGGAACACACATAAAGAAGATATTATTAAATGATTAATCTCTAGCAAGAGGAACCTCATTTTGCCTAGCAGCAAGCAGCAAGCAGTGAATAAAGAAATACTGTTTTAATTAACACCACTCTATAGTCTCATTTAACACTTAGTAGGAGAATTCAGACACACACAACACCAACTAAGATGAAATTCCTTTCAATGTTTTCCATAGTAACATACTAATTATATATTGAATCTTGTTATTAAAGAAAAGGAGGCATTGGTGAGCATAAACAAGCCTTCTAATTCCAAATACACTTAGTGATTTTTAATGATGCCTGTGTGCCGCCCTGGGTCCTTTTTCAGGAGAAGGGCGGGGTATAAATTTAATTAAAAAAAAAAAAATAGTGCTGTCCTCTAAGTCAGGGGTCCCCAACCTTTTTTGCACCAGGGACCGCTTTCATTTTAAAGAAAGTTTTGCGGACCGGCTGAGTGACTCAGCAGTCATGTGACTGGGTGGGCGTGGCCAACTTGGAAAATGTGAAACTCACTTAACAATGGTCTTGGTTAACAACCAAACCTTTGGACTCAATTGTGGTCATAAGTTCTTTCTTTCTTTCTTTCTTTCTTTCTTTCTTTCTTTCTTTCTTTCTTTCTTTCTTTCTTTCTTTCTTTCTTTCTTTCTTTCTTTCTTTTTCTTTCTTTCTTTCTTTCTTTCTTTGTTTCTTTTTCTTTCTCTTTCTTTCCCTCTTTCTTTCTTTCTTTCTCTTTCCCTCTTTCTTTCTCTCTCTTTCTTTCCCCCTTTCTCTCTTTCTTTCTCTCTTTCTTTCTCTTTCTCGCTCTCTTTTTCTTTTTTTTCTTTCTCTCTCTCTTTTTTCTCTTTCCTTTCTGTCTCTCTTTCTTTCTCTTTCTCTCTGTCTGTCTTTCTTTCTCTCTCTCCCATTTTTTCTTTCTTTCTTTTTCTTTCGCTCTCTCTCTCTGTCTCTCTCTCCTTCGTCTGCCCATCTATCACTATGTGTGTGTGTGTGTGTGTGTGTGTGTCTGTCTCGCATTCACGCACTTAATCACTCATTCTGTGTCTCTCTCTCCCTCCCTCTCTCTGTCTCTCTGTGTGTGTCTGTCACTCTCTGATTCCCCCCTCCCTCCCTGTCTCTCTCTGTGTCTGTGCCTCTCTCTGTCTGTCTGTCGTCCCCGCCCCGCCCCCACCCCCCGCGGAGTGTCCTCAGTCCGGCTCACTCGCCTTAGCCTGTCCCGGCCGCCCGGCTGCCCGCCGTGCTTGGTCACTCGTTCGCTCGCTCAGGATCCTTCCAGGAGCTGAGAAGCCTCCGTGTGTGTGTGTGTGTGTGTGTGTGAGGAACGGCAGCCCCTGGAAGACGACGAGTGGCCAGCATGCCGGCTGTGGAGGGAGGGAGGGGGAGGGAGGAAGGGAATCGGCCAGGAGTCCAACCATCGAGGAGGGTGGAAGAGCCACACTCCAACGGCGCGAACAGCTCTCCCGCGTGCTCTGCCCAGGGGGCTGCCCCCTCCTCCCTCCTCCTCTCCTGCCCTGCGGCCCAGTGCCTACCAAGCCACGGACCGGCACCGGTCCGCAGCCCGGGGGTTGGGGACCCCTGCTCTAAGTCATGGTTTCAAACTTTTTCATAACGTCAGTCCTATCAGTCAATTATTCTAACAATCCAGGTCCCAAAAGGAGAGTAACATATGCTTTAACAGGGGTGGGATCTGGCTGCTGCTACTGCCAGTTCGCTCAGGGACGTGCATGCGCAGTATGAAAAAAAATTACTTCTGCACATGCGCAGAAGCAAAAAACAAGATGGTGCCGTCTATTCCACTGCTGATAGAACCAGTTTGGGGGCATGGCAGGCGAGTTACTACCTATTCAGCCGAACTGGTCCAAGCTGGTAGGAACCCACCTCTGATGCCCAGTCTTCCAAAAAGGATCATGTTCATTTCTATTGATACTATTCTGTAAAAATTACAATTCATGATGATTTTTGGACATGTTGAGTGTTGTATTATGCTGCATCTAGATTGCAAGGTACCTTAAATGTTATACACTGTACGTAACTGTACATGAAAACAATTATTTAACAGACATTAATAATTTGATTCAAATTAGTTTTGAGGTCTAATTCAAAGTGTTATTTCAGACATGGCTTGGAACCTTGGTTCCTGAAGAAAACTAAACTCATTCTATACTCACTAGGTCTCTCCTTTGGTACTCCTGCTCCAAGTATACCATCAGCCAGACATTAAGTGATAGTTACAGTGGTGAAGGCCACATCAGTCACAGCCCACCTCTGCTTTAGAAAACTCTTCTTGGCATATTGCATCTCTTTTGCCAGTGATTACAACAAAAATAAGCAAAACAAAATCATCAGGCTTAAAGGTTCATTATAATGTGATAATGTTACAATATAGTTGCAATACAATAAGCAAATATACTAAACATATATAAAATATAATAATGACAATGTTCCCACTATATATTTATTTTTATTTCTTAAGACAGAATCATAATTTTATTTTGTCTTCTTTTTGGCAAGCTATCCAAATTCAAGGTTCATTTCACATCACATTTCTTCAAAAGTGAATTTTGAAGTAGTTCCATTTCCCTTTTTCCTAATCTGAAAAATCATGTTCCTGTATCACATTCACTCTCTTTTCTAATGTATCTTCTTTGCTCTCCGCATTTCACACTGAGTAATTGCTTTCTCAAGATGATTGTTTCCATATTAAGAAATCTTAAATCTTCACCACTTTAATTCAAGCCTATGATCTAGCAGTAAATTTTCCTTTCAGATTACTCAGTGCTCTACTAGTAGATTTTCCCTTCGATTATTGTTCATTTCTTGTTTAAAATGTTACATCTGCCTGCCTGCCTGCCTGCCTGCCTGCCTGCCTGCCTGCCTGCCTCTCTCTCTCTCTCTCTCTCTCTCTCTCTCTCTCTCTCTCTCTCTCTCTCTCTCTCTCTCTCTCTCTCTCTCTCTCTCTATCTATCTCTCTATCTATCTAGTTTATATGACTGCCTAGAGTGTCCTACAATAAATGCATAAAAACTATCATTATTAAAATTATAAAACAGACATCGTTAAAAAACAAAGCCCACATGGTTCAGGAAAGAGTGGATCAGCCATAATGACTGAACCATCCCTGGAACTCCCAGGCCTGATGACAAAACCTTAAAGGACTTTCTGACTATTAGCAGGATGGAGATAACCTATCTTCAGAGGGGGAAATGTTCTATAAGGAAGGCACCATGGCAGAGAGGACTCATCTTCCAGGACTTGCAAAATGTAGTTCCTAGCAGATGAAACCCACAGGATGCCTTCTCTACCAGACTTAATGGGATGGAGAGAGGCACCTCTGCAGATAACCTGACCCCCTTCCATGAAGGACTTTAAAAAGTTAAAACTGGACCAGGAAGCAAACTGGCAACCAATGCAACTTGCAAGCAGAGATGTAATATTTGCTGCTCTGGAAACACACATGCTGCTGCATTCTGCACTAGCTGAATCTTCTGGATGCTCTTCAAGGGAAACACCATCTCCAGTGTGTTACATTAGTCTAATTCAGGAGATGATTCAGGCATGAATGATTGTGAGCAGGGCCCACTTGATCTAAAATGGGTGCAACTGACACACAACTCAAAGCTGTACAAAAGCTCTGAACAGGAGTTGTAAATCCAGGAGCCCCCTCTCCCCCTTCCCAGATTTTCCACCAGGGTTGCACAATTCTAACCCACACCAAAGATGGTATAGGTGGAGAACTGGCAGGCCACAAAGTCCGAAGGTTTTTCAAGGGTTCACCTGAAACCTATTGTTTCCCATCCAGATCCTCCCAGCTACATGCACCAGGATACCATGTTCACAGCTTTCCTTAATTTGCAATTTTAGTTGGGTGTCATCAGTGTACTGATGATACCTTACTCGATGGCCCTGGATAAACTTACCCATCAGCTTCACGTAGATGTTAAATAGGAGAGGAGTAATCCTGCAGCAGCACCCTCATAGTAAGGGCTGAGGATGAGAACCCTCTTCCCCAGCATCACTGACAGGAATCAATCCTGGACAAATGAGGTAAATAAGATGTGTCACCCACCCTCAATCCATCGTTGACAGTATTGAAAATCATCAAGAGATCAAGTAGAGCAAGGCTGGATGTACAATCTCCATCCTGCCCTTACCAGAGGTAATATAAAAGTGCAACTAATACCATTTCCTTCCCCTACATGAACTTGAATCTTGACTGAAAAGGATTAAGATAATCCACCTCTTCCAAGTCAACTGAAGCTCCTACACAACCTGTGTTTTATCCATCTTGGAGGAAGAAAATTGTCCAGAAAAGTGAGGTATAGGAATGGCTTCTTGAAGAGGGGGTGAGTAGTAATGGACCAATCCTCTCATTCAGAGAAGAATTAACCACAGATAGGACCCCCCTCATATGACACCCCTTTCAGGCTGCTTTAACAAGCCAGTTACACATAAGACCCCCATACTGTTTGTTTATGAAGTTGCATTAACTTGATGACATAATTTCATATGGTTAACTGCACACCTAAGCACTATCATTTTAGTAATGATATTAAATCAAGTCTCTCCCATCCCCTTTTTCTGTTTATTCTTCTTTTTAATTATATTCATATTAACCACTTTGAAGTTAATTAGACTTCGGGGATATGTAAAAGAGAAGGCTTTATTGATTCTCTCCTAATGCCTTATCTTTCAAATCTTCATTTCCTGCGTGCAAAATCTACTGTTTGAGCAAGGCTTAGTAACATGTTGTGATGAGTATAATAATAATATGTTTAGCATGGCAGAGAGCTTCATCCTATTACTACAAAGGGCAGATAATTTTTAGACTATAAAAGCTGTCATTTAATATAGAGATATAGTTTTCAAATTAGTTTCTGATTGCTCCACTTTAAGGTGGCCTTAAGACTAAACCGTTTTTATAGATGTAAACTGCTAAGAATCCTTGAATTCTGGCAGTATATAAATGTGAGAAATGAGAAATAAATAAAATGTTTATGGGTTATTACTATAAAAATGATATACTGGTATGTACAGTATGTATTCCATCATTCCTTCCATTTAAAAAATGGTGCGCAAGAGGGCTGGCATCTTACACTATTCTGCTGAATGAAACAAATGTTTATACAATCTTCAGTTGATGAAAAATTGAATGAGACAGTTAGCACCTTAGAAGACAGAAATGAAATTAAAACCCAACTTGATAGAGTAACAAAACGGGCTAAAAATGAAACAAAAGGAAAATTTACCGAGACAAATAGAAATTTTTGGCTGAATGCACAGCTTAAATCACAGGAAGTATTCGTTCAGTTTGGTTGCGTTGTTATTTGCAGCACATATTGAATGCTCTGTTTATGTGTATGTGTGTGTGCCCCTTCCAGTCAGAGCTGACCCTGCATTTTTTTGGGGCGGCATTTCAGAAGCAGCTTGCCAATGTTTCTTTCCTAGGACTGAGAGAGAATGTGGCTCAAGGCCAACCAGCTGGTGGTGTGCCTAAGGCAGGACTAGAACTCCCACTGCCCCAGTTTCTAGTCTGATGCCTTAACCACTGCACCAAACGTGCTCTCTACACTAAACTACAACACCAAATGGGCAACGTATTAAAACAATATAAATTAAAATATAATTGGAAACAAAATTTGAATCCCATAAACCAGGGGTCTGCAAAGTTGGCTCTTTTAAGACTGGTGGACTTCAACTCCCAGAATTCCCCAGCCAGCCATGCTGGCTGGGGAATTCTGGAAGTTGAAGTCCACCAGTCTTAAAAGAGCCAACTTTGCAGACCCCTGCTTAAATCATATAACTGAACCCACAAAATGCCTAAGAAAACAACACATGGAAAAGGGGGAAAAAATCTATTTACGAAATGATTTAAAATATATATTTGCTGGAAATCAGAAGAAGTAAGTACTTTTTCTTATAATTCTGGCCTTGAGTTGAGTAAACTATTAAATCATGGTATATACCAGCATCAGGCAAAGACGAGGAAGAGGGAGGGGGAACTGAATATGGAAGCAAAATAAAAAGAGGGAATAAAAATGTATTGAGATGAGGCAAAGCGAAGAGATAACTGGACAAAAGAAGAGGGAGGGTGGAGGAAGGAAGAGAGAGGGAGGGAGAGAAGGAGGAAGAGAGAGAGGGAGAGAGAAGAAGCCCTGTTTAGGTATTATAGACAGAGTTAGCTTCATAAGGCCAGGAGCCTCTTCTAATCTGTTGCTAATGTTCAAAGGCATCTGTGTTTTCAGCAGCAGCAACAGCTGTAAGTCATTTTTAATTCTTGTCATTTATTTGTTTTCAAATGCTAAGAAAGATACTTGAGTTAGCTTCAGTGGCAGTTCCATAATATGGGCAGCAACTTGGTAAAAGCCTGAATCAGATAAAGAAAAAGTAGAGTGATTATTATATTAAACACATCAATGTGGGACTGTCAAAAGTTGACCCATTGGGAGACTGAAATGAAGGCTATGTGGCCATGGAAAAACTGCCCATAAAGAGTCACTAAAGTCTGACTAAATTTAAGCAGGACTGACTCCCTTATAGTATAGACAACTTATCACATAACAAGGCAATCTGAAACACTTACAATAGTGTTTCTGAAGTAAAAAAAAGAGAGAGAAACTGTTATAATGATTAAAAAAGCAACCAAAACAGAAATTTGTATTAATGTCTATAAAAATATTCAGGTAGCAATTAGTGCCTAAAATGGAGAGGGGGGAGGGAATGAGGGAGGCTACCAAAATGCTCTTTTTACAATTTTTTGAAATCATTTTCTTTGGTTTTCTTTTGAATATATTTCTTTTGCTTTTGTGGTCTGGATGTTTCACTTAATAAAAAAGAAGAGGTTAAACAAAGCCCATACATTTCAGTAGATTTTTGGACTACATCATTTTCAACAAGAAATAATACTTTAGGAATAACCTTTTTCTACCTACAGTATATTGGAATTGTAATAAAATTAATGGTTTTTTAAAATATATATATATATAGTTTCTTTTTAGTAAGAAGCAATTATAAGTATTAATTTAAATTTGAGATTTAATATCTCCAGATGCTTTTATTCTACCTCTATTTTAATTTTTTAAATATTTTTTCTTTTGCATTTAGTTATTTTTTTTTTAAATAAGTGGATTCATTGATGACTTGAAGTATGGTGAGGACTGTACAAGGGTAGGTAATTTTGTTACTTGAAGCAAGCTAGAGGCAGGATATTGACATGCAACACTAAGGTACTATAATAGGCAACAAGGATTAGAGGAATTAGAAGTGGGTAACCCAAAAGAGTAAGAAGCCAGTTAAGATCAAATTATAAAACCAGGAGATAGTGAGACATTGAACAAACTGAAGGTGGAATTTTAAGATCAAGGCTTTATAGAGTTCTGACTGACTTTTAAGATCAGCTAACCATTCTAACATAAGCTGTTCCTGCAGCCGAGATGGTGTAGCTGAACCACAGACCTCAGTCAGGTTGGTTTGCAATCAAATGAGGGAGCTGGATTAATAACTCATGAGATACAAATATATTCTCTTAGGCACTAATTGCACTTACCGTCTTGACAGAAACCCATGAGCAAGACCTGAAGGAATATTCTTAGTCATTAGTCCTGTTGCTGAATACATTAATTATAGCATTAAAAAAAGAGTGAGGGAGCCCACTAGGTTCTATTGCTAGTACCCTGAAGTGTCAACATTTGGGGATTTATTTATGAACTTCAAAATTTAAGTTGTGATGTGGTATTTCCCTAAGCAGCAGGCAGCTGGCATTTTGCCTAATTCCTTCCCACCTCCGCCTTTCATGTGGGAAGGAGATTATGATTTTGTTACTGTTTGTACTCTGCACCTGAAGGGTGACATTTTGAGAGGGAAACATATGGCTTCTGTATGCTCCGCTCTGGCTGCCTTCCAAACCACATGTAAGGGACATGTCTGTAGCATCTCTTCAGAGACTGTATTCTTGGGGATATAGAATTAATTTATACAAACAATGGTCTGTTTGTTGAAACGTCCAGTATTTCTGTGGTATTTCACTGAAACGAGGAAAATAAAATTCTCTTAAGGAGTTGTGCCTATCAAGGAAACTATGGAGAGGAATTCTTTACCAATATGTTAGCTTACTGGACATGACAAATTCAATTACAGACAGAATGAGCTACTTGAAGCTGTTGTTTATCTGACCTCTATTCTGCAGAAATAAAGTTGCAGCGACTATCTAGGATTTCATGAGTGTTTTCTTCTAAGTCTTTTATCTTATAACCTTTGATTTGATTGATTTCATTTGATTGATTGATTATGTGTCATCAAGTCAGTGTTTACTGATCACATAGATTTTTCATTGTGTTTATCTGTTGTTTTACAGATGCCCCTTCATTTGTCTTACATTCTATGTCTGATAAAAACTCAATTCAGAGGAAATCGAAACACAACATAGTTTCAAGTGGGGACAAAAGTGAAAAGATGTTTAATACACTCAGGGACATAATTTGCCAAAGTACCCTAAAACCAGAAACCAAAACTAATGATAACTCACTTCACTTCAAACACTGCATTTCAAAAATTGTATAGTATTTTAATTTGTTGGATTTCAGCCACACATTCAATGAAAAAATGTATTGTCTAATCTCATCCATGGAAATGGCAAGTAAGCACAGCTTCAACCTATCATTGGTAAGGGTTGGCAGCATCCAAGCACTAGATGTAATTATTTTGAGGGCTAAGAGCCACAAAATGCAGGGAGGTACATTTGACATACGGGTTGATCAGGGATTTCAGAAGAAATATTTGGATTTTTTTTTAAAAATGATATACTTAATTTAATTATACTTTTCTGTTTCCATCTTATACCAATTTTCAGCAATTATGATCAGTAACAGTTGAAAAAGCCAAAGAAAGAGACCTCATGGGCCATGCAGAGCCATACACTAATAACAACTGGGAGATAACCAATGCATTGAACTGAACATTCTCAGAATGTCTATTCAGATCAAGGACCTGGAAACATGTTTCTAGAGAATAAAGAGTGGACAATAGTCTTTGGAGATTTTCTTTGTTTGTTTGTTTATGTTATACACTGCCTATTTTCCCAATAGAATGGATCAGAACAGGTACATCCAAACCTCATTCACTTCTTCCTTCAGACTATAACTGGACTGATTGATTAATTGATTGATTGATTGATTGATTCAGATAATTTATGTATTCATTGGTACTAACTGTCATAATCAATTGATTTTGGGATTTATATGCCAATGACTTCTGGCAGTTTTCATATTTGAAATTGAGGGAACCCATGTACAAACCTAGAATCGAGCAACAATGGGATAGCTTTAATTAGGTTTTAAGGTGTTTCCTTTTTGTAATAGTGCTTATGCCTTGTGCATGCATGCATTATATGAATGTTCATGACTATTTTATTACCCGTCTTAGAAGACAGGGGAAGGGAAGGGAGCATCAGGCACAAAAGATCAGGTTCACACATAAAGTTCCAATTAAACAGATTCATTGCTCATGCTTAAGCATAGGAATATTCTCAACTAAGGTCAGACCTGCTAAAAATCAGATAAGCGTCAACAGACATCACGGTGGGTTGGACTTAGTACATTAGTGCTCTCTACATGGGGCTTCCCTTGAGGTGCACTCGAAAGCTACAGCTAGTCCAAAACGCAGCCGCGCGGGTAATTACGGGAGCCACCAGAAGCTCCCATATAACACCAATCCTGCGCGAGCTGCATTGGCTTCCTGTGGTCTTTCGGGTGCGCTTCAAGGTTCTGACGACCATCTTTAAAGCGCTCCATGGCTCGGGGCCTAGTTATATGCGAGACCGTCTCCTGCCCCATACATCCCTTAGACCGATCCGCTCCCACAGAGAGGGCCTTCTCAGGGTGCCGTCGGCCGGACAATGCCGACTGGCGACACCCAGGGGAAGAGCCTTCTCTGTGGCGGGCCCTGCCCTTTGGAACGACCTACCCCCTGAACTCCGGACCATCACCGACCTCCGCCTCTTCCGCAAATGTTTAAAGACATATTTTTTCCATCAAGCCGGCCTAGCCTAACCTCCCATGGGGACTTTTAGAAAAGTTTTAAATTGGGTTTTTAATAATTGGTTTTTAGCACAGGATTGGGGATTATTTAATATATATTTTAAATTATTTGTCTATCTTCTATTGTGTATGTTTTTTAAATTTCCTGTGCGCCGCCCTGGGTCCTCTGTGGAGAAGGGCGGGATATAAATGTAATAAAATAAAATAAATAAATAAAAAATTAATTCAATCCCTCTTTTGACCTTGTTCCCAGACTCTGTCACTCCTTCTCCTATGGGAATGGAAGGGATTTCCCTGTAAAGAATCCCCATGTTTCCAAGCTATCCTGGATATCAGGATATGTTTGTTTTTCAGTTGCAATTGTCATTGCTCAGTTTTGCTAGCAGTAGGGGGGAGGGAAGGAGGGAGGGAGGGAGAGTTAGAGAGTGTGTGTCAAACAGAGACTTCTTTAGCATAAGCATGATCCTTTGTGATTTCATACTTCTGCTGAATAGATCCATTCATTGCCATTAGAGGTAGAGGAATGGGGATTATTATTTTCAAAATTTCATACAAAATAAACATCCGTTGAATTCTCATTTATTTGGACTATTCATTTCCTGAATGCTAATGGCAAATCCCCTCAGGAACGGGACAAATCTAGACTACGCTATTACTCCACAGAGGCTACTTCCCACTCCAAAGTCATTAAGCAGTAATAGTCCTCTGCCAAGACAGACCAACATTGTCTCACAGAATTGTCCTGTGTTTGACAGATCAGACATTTACAGACGATGCCTTTTCTTACTGTATATGGATTTAAAAGGTTCAGGAAATATTTCAGTCAGTTTCATTTTAATTACTTATAATCACGGCAAGGCTCAGCCTTTGTCATGCTTTGCAAAGCACATGCAATTATTTTTTCAGTAGTAACTGTGTTGATGGCTTCATTGCATTTGACAGAGTTAGGTTTCATTTTTATTTTTTTAACTCCCTGTAATATGAATTTGAGAGTCAGTTTACTGTAGTGGTTAAGGCATCTGTCTAAAAACCAGGAGACCGCAATTTCTGGTCATGCCTTACATATGAAGCCAGCTGGGTGACCTTGGCCAGTAATTTCTCTTGCCCTAAGAAGGAGGCAATGAAAAACCACTTATAAAAATTCCTGTCAAGAAAACTGCAGGAACTTTTGCAGGCAGTCTTTGAGAATCGGATACAATTGAACAGAAGAAGAAGAAAACATGAGTATGAAGAAACTCTGAGTACCTCCTTATAGCAAGCATTGGCGATTTCTGCACCCTAAGGCTTCATCCTATGGTTGAAGGACACTCCTGCTCTAGATCAAGCATAATATCAAATAGCATAAGTCAGAGCCATTATGCTATTTGAGATTATGCTTGATCTAGAACAGGAGTGTCAAACTCAAGGCGCGGGGGCTGCATCCAGCCCACAGAGTGCTTAGATCTGGCCCACACGGCTCCCCTGGAAACAGTGAAGGACTGACCCATGGTGCCTTTGCCAGAGAAAACAGAGCTCATGGGCGCTGTGGGCAGCCCTTCTGAGTTCTGTTTTCATTGGCAAAGGGTTGCAAGAGGCAGGTGCAGGTGAAAACAGAGCTCAGGAGCCTGTTTTTGCTGGCAGAGCACTCAGGCCACCACAAGTACCCCCAACACAAGTGACATTGAGCTGGCCATGCCCCCCCCTGGCCCCTTGCCCCCCCCCCCCAATATCAAACACAATCCCACGGCCCTCAATACAATCGAGTTTGACACCCCTGGTCTAGAGATTAAGATGGTAGCAGGGATAGGTTCTTTTACTGCCGCTTTGCTTAAGCATGCGCTTTGGGTATGTGCACACTTTGAGCGTGTGTGCTCGGGGTGTGCATGCACTCTTTGGGCATGAATATGCTATAGTGAAAAAATTGCTTCTGCCCATGCACAAAAGCAAAAAACAAGATGGCGGCGCCATAGGCCAATAGAACTGGTTCGGGGTGTGCATGGCTGAGTTGCTACCTACTCGGCCGAACCAGTAGGTACCCACCTCTGGATGGAAGGGTAGGAACATGGCAGTTTCAGCTCTAGCTTACTGTATGCTTGAAAGCCAGCTGAGTGATCTTGAATCAGTCATTCTCTTCAAAGCTTAGAGACGAGGCCATTGCAAACCCCTTCCAAAAATATTTCCAGGAGACTTAAAGGGTACTTTCCTAAGGATTTAAATTTCGTAAGATCTCTTAGGAAACCATCTAAATCTCAAGTTTTGCAGCAAAGCAGGAAGATCTGTTTTTTTGAAACACTGTCACATATGACGCTCACGCCAACAACCTATACATAGTTGGAACAGGACATACCAATATGCATTAATAAAGTAAAGAACAATGATGCAGATTCTAAGCTGTTGCCAATGTATGTTCCATTATTTTTTTATCTACTGTTCCGCTATAATTTAATGCTTTGCTTCCTACCTTTTGAAAAATAAGTGTGAGTTTTAATCTCTAAACGTTACAAATATACAAAAAACTGTTTTAAAAAAACAAATGAGTTTTTCCAAATAATCATAGATAGATGATAGAAAGATACAGAGATAGAGAGATAGATAGAGAGAAGGGGAGGAGGGAGGGAGACGATAATTACTACATGAAATTTAATATACTGTAATATTGGGTCTTTTAAACAAAAATGTAAACTTCTATTTTTTGTTGAATTTCCACTTTATAAAGTGTGCCCTCAATGCTTCAAAAGCGCTCAAAGTTCTATCTGCTAATAAATTTATATTACATATTACAATGACAATAAAGATTATGATTATGATTATGATGATTATGATGATGATGATGATTATTATATATCTTCCTCTTTTTTGTGTTAACATTATATTTAGGAATCACGTTTTTTGTTTTAAGAATAATATAGTTATTTCTGTTGCTGGGAGGGAAACAAATCTTACTTTTGCTTTTGCTTTGCTGTGTTGAATTTATTATGTCTTAAATCCTTCTGCCTTGTTGATTCTGAGAACTCTGTGATTGTTGACATAAATCGGCACCACTGTATCTAATTGGCTATAGTCTGATCCTTGATAGCTCCATTTTTCTTTGGCCTCATACTATATATGGTCATTTGTGTTTTGGTGTCTTGGCCTTTATTTGGGTGCAATATTCATGTGCCTATTAAAAGTTGCAAAGTCTGTCCAAGTTTCAACAATTAGTACAAAGCAACCCTATTGGGTGAAAATGTCCAACTGTTTTGCAATCAATAGAAACTCTGGATCTATAAAAGGACCTTCATCACAAAAGATTATATTGCTTGGCATCAGCTCTCATTTTTTAAGCTTACCTAGGAAATTTCTTCTCTGTGCCAAACAAAGGGACAAAGTCAATATCTTTCTCACCTTATTTCAGTATACAGTGCCAATGTCTTTTAATACTCCATAGAAATGAAACTTCTGAAAATAGTGTTTAAAAAAAAGTCACTTTCCAATATTTTTAAAGACGTTCTTAACTCTGTAGGCACATATCTACCCAAGAATATTCTTAAACTGTGATGCATTTGAGTAAAGATACTCAGATTAAAAAAACGTGTTTTCTCCTCCTATCAGAAAACCTATAGAGAAAATTAGGACGCAACTATATGGCTTTAGGATTTAGAACACCTGTCATAGATTGCATATATGTTGATGCAGCACACTTACAACAACTGTGGTGCTTGGGGGAGACGTTTCCATGATCAAAAGAGTTTCGATGCTATCAGTGCTAAAGGAATAATATCATATATATAAATATTCTCACTTAGGACTAAGTTACACAAAGGAAATCTGGAACATTTGTTGTTATGAAAAAGGAACACTGGACTCAAACACATTGAAATACAAGAAGTAAAGGTCATATCAGATGAAAAGTAAAATGTAAAATATATGCACTGGATGGAATTATATTAGCAGATGTGGTTTAGTTCTTTATTTAAAACTTTTGTATAGCTCCCATCTTAGAAACGAAATCTGGGTGGCTTACAGTCCCACAATAAAGCAATATATACTTCAATAAGAACAAATCAAAACAATTAACAACAAACCCCACAACATTCTCATATTGCCCTAACCCAGGGGTCTGCAAAGTTGGCTCTTTGAAGACTGGTGGACTTCAACTCCCAGAATTCCCCAGCCAGCAATTCTGGGAGTTGAAGTCCATCAGTCTTCAAAGAGCCAACTTTGCAGACCCCTGCCCTAACCTATCCACATGCTTGAGGGAAGAGTAAGGTCTTACATGCTCTCCTGAAGGCTAAGAAAGTAGAGGGGCTGTCAGATCTCTTGAGGGAGGGTTTTCCATAGAGCAGGAGCTTCAATGGAGAACACACCTATCAAAGGACCCACTAGATAACAATGTTTAAGGAAGGGACCTAGAGACTACTTACTCTTACTCTGCTCTTGTGGGACAGGCAAACACACTGAAGAAAGGTGATCCCATTTCTGGTTGCAATATAGGGCTTTAAGGAAACTGGGAGTCAGTCCAGCTTACACAAGTCTTCCCAGTCAAGGAAAAGACACAGTTGGTGCAAAAGACAGATATCCAAAGGCCCCTTCTAGCCATTGCTACCAACCGTTCATTCAGCAGAAGCCATAAGTCCAGGAGGATCCCCAAATTGCTCATCCAGAGTCAAAGATGGAATATCCCCAAGTTCTGACAACCAAAAAGCCACTCCATCTTGCCTGGGTTGAGTTGGAGTCAGTTCCTCCCCACAGGTGCCAGGTGCTCAGTCAGCCCTACGATAGTATCAGTTGCCCAGTGGAGATACAGAACTTGGTATCCTTAGCATTGAACAAATCAATAGACTTTTTTTGAAAGTCTCTCTTTATAGATTTGAACTGAACAATATTGAAAAGAAATTCTTGATCCATTCCATTTGTTCCAAAAAGATTGTCAGAATGTCTGGACAAGTAATTAGCATTTATGGAATATATAACTGATTCCAAACCCTATAGTTTAGTAGTGCAATTTTTCAGTTTTTAAAATTAGTTTTCTGTAAAATTAGTTTTCTGATTAGCTAAGGAACAGGAGACTTCCCATTACAAAAATGCCAATGATAATCAGAAATCATATTGCTTCATTGCAAAAGACCATGATAACTTAATAGAGTGCGTTAGACCACTCATTACAACCAAACAGTATGGTATGTAAAGCAATTTATGACTTCAGATTTTATTAAGCCAATCAAGGATGGTTTATTAAAATTATTTACATATATACACGGGAAAATCCCCAAAGCCAGCAATGCCAGCATACCTATACCCATGAAAATCTACGAAAACATATATATATATATATGAAGAATAATTATCACAGCTCCTGTGAAGAGGTCCCTTTAAGGGGAGGAGACTCAACGTCATCCCTCTCTGCCCTTCGACTCAACCCAGAGTCATCCAGACAGAGAACCAAATTAGATTACTGCTGTGTGACATTTTTTAGATATGTGTTAGATTTTTTATTTTCAGCCCTTAAAAAATCTAACACACACACACACACACACACACACATATATATATACATATATATATATATACATATATATATATATACATATATATATACATATACATATACATATACATATACATATACATATACATATACATATACATATACATATACATATACATATACATATACATATACATATACATATACATATATATATATATATATATATATATATATATATATATATATATATATCAGCTCAAAAACGTAACACACACATAAAAAAATTACACAACGGAATTCATGGCTTTCTGTCTAGATGGTCTCTGGTGATGAACCGAAAGGCAGAAAAGGAAACAGTATGCTTCCTCCCTTAATTGGGGCCCTAACAGGGTGTTGTGGAAACAATTATATATAACTATCCTCCTGTCTCAGCTGACAAGTAGAGAACTGAGCTGGCTTAATGGCAAGGCTCTCGCCTGGCATGTAATACAGCCTCGGTTCGAATTCCAGTAAGGGTATGGCTAGCTGATGAGAGCTAAAAAGCTCGAAATAGATCTATCCTAGTCTCCCTGACTTATTTATTGATCAGCTCAAAAACGTAACACACACAAACAAACACACACACACACACACACGCGTGTGTGTGTGTGTGTGTGTTTTGGTAGATTTTCACGGGTGTAGGTATGCTGGTCTTGTTGTATTCGGGTGTTTTCCATGTAAGAATGAGATTGTCTTTGCAATGTTTCAGCAAGATCTCACTTGCCATCTTCAGGCTTCCATCTGTGGCTGCGTAGATGCCGCCCTTCCTTAAATCTTGGGTGGCGGGGTGGATTGCTGACTCTGTTGTTGTGAGTGGGTTGATTGGCTGTGCAGCTGTGTCATGATTGGTAGATTGATGCTGATTGATCCTATTTGTATGTTTCTCCTTAGGTTGTTTCTCTATTTCGATGGCTTCTCTGATTATTCTCCTGTTGAGTTGTTCAGCCTTGGAGATCAATTTAGTTCCTTCAAAGTCAATATCATGTCCTGTAGCTTTGAAGTGTTGATAGAAAGATGTTTTTTACTGCATTTTTATGTTCTGCGATGCGTGCATTTATTCTTCTATTAGTTTGTAAACACAATATCAAGACAGCGTTCAACACTGACCAAAAATAACCAACATCCTAAGAAATCCCAAAGACAAGATCCAGCTAGAAAACCAAGGAGCCTACAAAATTCCATGTAAAATCTTCCCTGTAACTTACATAGGACAAACTAATAGAAGAATAAATTCACGCATTGCAGAACATAAAAATGCAGTAAAAAAAATCTTAAAACCTCATCTCTCTATCAACACTTCAAAGCTACAGGACATGATATTGACTTTGAAGGAACTAAGTTGATCTCCAAGGCTGAACAACGCAACAGGAGAATAACAGAGAAGCCATCGAAATAGAGAAACAACCTAAGGAGAAACATACAAATAGGACCAATTAGCATCAATCTACCAATCATGACACAGCTGCACAGCCAATCAACCCACTCACAACAACAGAGTCAGCACTCCTCCTCCCACCAAGATTTAAGGAAAGGCAGCATCTACGCAGCCACAGACCAAAGCCTGAAGATGGCAAGTGAGATCTTGCCGAAATGTTGCAAAGACAATCTCATTCTTAGACGGGAAAACACCCGAATACAACAAGACCAGCGTATGTATGTATGTATGTATGTATGTATGTATGTATGTATGTATGTATGTATGTATGTATCCAGAGTACATCTTTGAATCATGATTTCCCTTGCAAATGTGGGTGCCATCCAGAGGTGTAGGGTGTAATTTCACAGCTAGGAGAGGTGTGGCTAAGATTTCTAGGAGCTAGACAACTATCCTGAGGAAGACAGGTTTAGAGCCATATGTGAACCAGATTTAAGTGTGATACAATTAACCAATACATTTAAAAAGAGAGATCATAGTATATGCATAAGGTAAGACACTGTTGCAATTGTTATACAATACAATACAATAGCAGAGTTGGAAGGGACCTTGTAGGTCTTCTAGTCCAACCCCCTGCGTGGGCAGGAACCTTATACCATTTCAGACAAATGGCTATCTAACATCTTTTTAAAGACTTCCAGGGTTGGGGCATTCACAACTTCTGGAGGCAAGCTGTTCCAGAGGTTAATTGTTCTAACTGTCAGGAAATTTCTCCTTAGTTCCAAGTTGCTTCTCTCCTTGATTAGTTTCCACCCATTGCTTCTTGTCCTGCCCCGAGGTGCCTTGGAGAATAGTTTGGCTCCCTCTTCTCTGTGGCACCCTCTGAGATATCGGAACACTGCTATCATGTCTCCCCTGGTCCTTCTCTTCATCAAACTAGACATACCCAGCTCCTGCAACCATTCTTCATATGTTTTAGTCTCCAGTTCCCTAATCATCTTGGTTGCTCTTCTCTGCACTCTTTCCAGAGTCTCTATGTCTTTTCTACATCGTGGCGACCAAAACTGTATGCAGTATTCCAAGTGTGGCTTTACCAAGGCACTATACAGTGGCATTAACACTTCACGTGATCTAGATTCTATCCCTCTGTTTATGCAGCCTAGAACTGTGTTGGCTTTTTTGGCAGCTGCTGCACACTGCTGGCTCATATTTAAATTGTTGTCCACTAAGAATCTTTTTTTTTAAAGCTTTCAGTTATGATAGGAAAGCTTACTGTAAAGCAGTTCTCAAATTTATATCTCTCAGATAAGATAGATCATTTTTAACTTCTTCCTTCATAATCTACAATATGAATGATGCCATTAATACATGCCTAACCAGGAGTCTCAAAGAATCATTGTATTAAGTTTGTGTGATCTCATTGGCAGGATCTGCATTCTGCCTGGATGTTTTCTTGTGTGATATCAGTATTGTATTTTCAAAATAATATTTTATGTGTGAGTTTTATATTTCTCATGCATTAAAATGGACTTTAATACTAGGAATCATGATTTTGGAAGGTGGAAAGAATATATACATGCTTGTCCATCACCCTTGAAGTGATTCTGGAAGTCACACATTAAGACTAATATCAACTTTATCAATTGCTATTTCTTATGTAACAAAAAAAATAGCCATCCTGTTTTTTTCATGAGATGTAATTGAAATAGAGGACCAATCTTTTTTTTTTAAAGCTTTCAGTTATTTCCCCACTATTTCTTTCCCTTTGTTTTTATCAAAAAAGAAAAAGAAAAAAGGACCCATTCAAGATAAAAACCTGAAATAGCCAGGCAACTTTGATGGATTTAACTAAAAGCCTCTGACTGGAGACATCCTGCCACATTATATGCCCAAAGAACAGCTAATATTAAAAATGTCAACGATCAGCAGAATGCCCTAAAGGTGAAGATGGAACTGTAAAAGGCAATTAATTCTTCATTTTTACAAGTTATTATATCCTGTACTATTTAAAACTTTTAGAAGAAAAATACACTTATTTGGAATCCTCAGTCCCCATCAAACCGAGCCCAGGCAATTAGTACTTTTTAGGCCTTGGTGTTGATGCTCTTTTCGAGCGATAGCTCATTTAAAATGCTAACCCCGTAATTTATTAGCAATATTTAATACCTCAGTGGCCAGAAAATCTTAGTCTTTTATTACCACTGATTAACATACCTTTGATGTTCTGCCCAGCATTACACAATCCAAAACAAATTACTTTCAGGAAGCGGAATATTATATAAATATAGGAAAGTAATAAATAATGCATAGGCAGGAGACTTTTTTTTTGTTCTTGGTGTGTTCGAACATGCCACCACCACTTCATATGGCTTTGACTTCTGAGACAGCAATGCTTCCAGTCCTCCAGGGAATCTTTTCACCTAGCAGTGCACTTCGCACTTCAATATCAGCAACAGCAGCTGCTGGCAGACGGCCTTTCCACAACTGGGTTTTCGTCAGCCACCAAGACCGTTCATCAGATGTCTACCAGTGGAAGCCTGAAAGCGGCCTAGTCAAAGTGCTTTTCAGTTACAGTCTTCTCACTAATGGGCCCCAGATGTTCGAGAAACAGAAACTTTCATTCATTTTTCAGAAGGGTGTTCCTCCTCTCCCCCAGCCCCCTCCAGCTGCTTAGCTTTGGCAAGAGATTTAAAAGACAGAGAGAAGATTTTTTTTTATAAGGCAATAAATGCAATGAAATATATTAGTTACTAGTGGATTTCGATTGAGAGCTGTGCTAGACTGTTCTGCTCGGCAACAGGCCCAACAGAGCATCAAATAGGCCTAAACCTAAACAGACCTCAGCCAAAGTTGATCAAAAGGCTCTTTCACAGTAAGGGCTCAATTCGAACTAAAAATGTAGGGGCTGGAGAATGTTAGATGGAGTAGATGTTTGGCTCCAGATTTTGTCACTGGAATAGAGAATTATGCCAGAAGAAATAAAATAAAATAAAAAACCTGCCCAGAGAAAGAGAAATCAAGGAGAAATAAGGTCCCGTAAATTTAGGCCAAAAGGAGAATACTCTGAAATGATTTCCAACACAGTGGACACAATACGGATTATAAACCACAGCTGAATTTATGAAATGCTAGCCATACCCATAGCCAACTTCTGTTATGGTTGAAAATGTAAGGATTCAAAAAGAAGAAGAAAGTCCTTTCTTTGGGTTGGGAATAATTTTGATTCAACATAGATTCAATCAACCTAAGACCCTTGGAACTTGGCCAACTTGTTTACTTCTTGTTACTTAGAATTAGGTTGTAACTACTGTATTTTTAAAAGGTGTTCTTTTTGTGTATTTATGATGTCAAGGATCTCTTCACTTCTTCCTCTATGAAGTAAATCAAGTTGGTTCAGATTTCTTTCTGGCAGGAAATAAATATTAAATTATTCTACTCTCATTTATGAGTTGTATCTTTGTTTTATGTAAATGATACCCGGGGAAGCTTCATTAAAAAAAAAAAAAAAAAGAAACTAGGTGTTTTTTTCCCCCTCATATACCCTCACAATTTTCCAACATTTTTTGGCACCATTGCCCCACAGGAGACGTTTTTCAAAAAGGTTAAATAAATCTTATGCAAAACCAGTTCCCATGTGAGTGTCTGTCAGTGGCTCTTATATGAACCTACATCTGGCTTAAGCCACATGGGATGAATTATTTGATCCGCTGATTTCAGTTTCCCTCTCATAGACTCATCCATGTTGTCTAAGGTTCATGTTTGAAGTCTAACCACTGCACACACAGTTTAATTTTAACTCCGTATGGAATACTAATGAATTGGTATAACACAGTATATATTGCTACTACAGTAATGGCAATGATTACTGTACCAAGTAGCACCGTAGTGTAACAGTACATAGATTGCTTTGGATTTGGGACTTGGGTATACGGCATCTGGCATGGAAAAAGTGGGATATGAGACAAAGAAACAAATAAAATTACATTACATAAAATTAAAAGTATTTGTTCGGTGAGATCTACATTAAAACTAGTATTTTATCAAATTGTTAAACTTTTAAAATTAGCATTGGAACAAGTTATAAACCTCTAGATAATTAACATTCTCTTCATTTGCATATCTTTATTAATATTGCTAGATGAAGGAGATAAATTCCAAATATTGTTTTTTTTCCCTAGCATAAATATTTTGATACTTTTTGATGCCGTTTGAAGGGATTAGAAATAGATGCTTTAGTTTGCTACTCAAAGGCAAATATGGCTATTGATATAGTAAATCAATATTATAGCTTGCATGGTGTACATGGTGTACTTTCCAAAACTTCGAGATGCTTCAGCCAATATGGCGAAGAGAGAGAGAGAGAGAGAGAGAGATTGGTACATCTGTTTTAACAATATTTGCAGGAACAATAATGCATCTTTGTTGTGATTTGCAGCAGGAATTGTACAGGTTTAAATGAGCCTTGAGGGATGCCCAATCATGGAGTCCTTTGACGTCACCTCTGGAAAGAGTGTTACTGACCCATACTTCCAAAATAAGTTTTATTCCTTTCCTTGTCAGTAATTTGGGATAGATATTTAGGATACACCAAATATAAGTGGACATGGCTTTTCTTCTCTGGCTAGCAACCAAAAATTGTGGGTTGTTGCAGTGGTGGGATTTAAAACATTTTACTACCGGTTCTATGGGTGTGGCTTGGTGGACATGGCAGGGGAAGGATTCTGCAAAATCTCCATTCCCGCCCCACTCCATGAGAAAGTTACTTCAAAATCCCCAATTCCTCCCGATCAGCTGGGACTGGGAGGCAGAGAATAGATGGGGCCGGGGCCAGTCAGAGGTAGTATTTACCGGTTCTCCGAACTACTTAAAATTTCCACTACTGGTTCTGGTCAGAACTAGTCAGAACCTGCTGAATGCCACCTCTTGTTGTTAACAGATTCAATGTGTTAATGTACAACAGGCCTACACATGTCAGGTTGGGGCACAAATGTCTTTCAGCAAAAATGAGATGGTAATGGGGAAAATTTTCATTGAGAGAATGAATTGGGATTTTGCATCAGGTGTTCTTTAAAACAAAATAAAATTGGTTGTTAGAAAAATCATATTTGTTGATAGACAAATACAGAAGGCCAAGGTCTGTTGTCATCATGAATCAGACTTATCTACATAGATAAGTCAAAAGTAAAACATGTGTTGTTGTTTTATCTCTACTGGGTAAGATTTATGTAGAGAAATAACTATGTGGCGAATAATATTGAGACATAAAAACAAATCCAGCTCTTAATTCTAAAAGCTGGGTGGGTGAAGTGGTGGAGGCATCTGGCAAGAAACCAGGAGATCATCAGATATGAAGCCAGCTGGGTGACCTTAGGCCCATCTCTCTCTCTCTCTGAGCCATAAGAAGAAGGCAATGGCAACCTATTTGGCAAAACCTTGCTGAAAGGCCTGCAGAGATTAGTTTAGGCAGACTCAAAAATTGACTCAAATGCACACAGTTTCTTAGAAATATATAGTTTACTTGTCTATATATTTGTTGATTCAGACCAGGGGTGGGTTCCTGCCAGTTCTAACCTCTCCTATAGAAGAGGTTCCATAAATCTACAGTGCCATTTAGAACCAGTTTCAGCTCCCTCCCCCGCCCGTCCACATATCATCAAGATGAAGAGCGAGAGGAGGAATTCTGGGAGTTGAAGTCCACAAGTCTTAAAGCTGTCAAGTTTGAACACACCTGGGGGTTTTTTTCTAAAGGGTTAGGGGTGCAAGGGTTTTGTAACTTGACAGCTTTAAGACTTGCGTGCTTCAAATGCCAGAGTTTCTGGGCCAACATTTTGGTTGCTAAGCAAGAACATTGTTAAGTGAGTTTCACCATATTTTACAAGTTGGCCACGCCCACCCAGTCACATGACTACCAAGCCATTCCCACTCAGTCACATGACCCCACAAGCCACTCCCACACCGGTCACATGGCTGGCAAGCCACTCCCACAAAGCAGGCCACACCTACAGAAGAGGTTCTAAAAAAATTTAACACCCACCCCTGATTCAGACAATCCAGCCAGTAAACACTCAGCTTCATCCAGTTGCCCCAACTCAATCCCAAATTAAGGGATTACAGGGTAGTAAAAAGGGAACTGTGACCTGTAATGGTGATGTTCCACTTCTTGTGCATATTTAATCCATGCTTAATTTATTGGCATGAAAAAAATAAATCTTTTTACTTTGCTTAAATAACAGCTGCTGGCCATGACATTTCTCAGGTCCATGAAAGAAAATTGTCTCATGAAACAAGGTAGCCAAATAACATATCTTCTGTTATGAAGATTAATCCATAGAAGATGTTTCCTGAAAAGTGGACATTAGTTCTAATGCATTATAAATTACATAAGTGCAAGTTTTAATGCAGAGGAAGATAAGATCTTCCTATTTCTGTATTTCATAAGAGGTGATAGAATTTTATTCCTTCAAGTCCAAAATTAAGAATCTTCATAGTAAGTTTGCATCAAAAATTAAAATTTGCTACATTATATTCAAAAATATGAAAGATGAAAAGATATTGATATAGAGATGCGTTACTATTACAAATGCAATGCTCTTCTGTCTGATCTCCAATTTAGATATGGAGATCATTCATAGACCGTAGCTGGGTTAACAAATTACACTAAGTCATGTTTTATTTGACTCATGGAATAAAGTCTGACTGGAGTTGCCCAATATATGAAGCCAGAAGCCATGCATTACAAACCACAATTGTTGGGTTTATTAAATGAATCTTTATTTGTAGAGAGAGAACTTCTTACTTAAGAATCATGCCAAAACAATGCAATTTTTTACATGGAAGTTGGCAACTTGTGTTGAAAATGATTTATGATAGCCCTGTGTTTGTGGCAAGTGAGTCAGACAACATTCTTGTCTCAAATAGGCATCGCAGAAAAAGAAAATTAAAATCTCTTTCAAGCGGGGGTAATTGCTCTACTGTGTGTTAGTTTAGCTCCATCAATAATCCTCCTTTTATATGTTCTATTTATAAATGCATTCATGCAAATTTTATGTAAGTCATGCTATTATCATATCTGGATAAATAAAACAGCAAATGGAGAGAAGGGAGAGAGAGAGAAAAGGAGAAATCTAAAAGTACAATTAACAAAAATGATGAAAAATGATGAAGAATGGATTGCATGTTAGGACTATAACTGAAAGGAAGGACCTAGCCTTAAAGCAATGTTGCAGATGACTGAATATGCCTTATTTCACAAATTGAGCTGATGTCAGCAAGGTACATGAGAGGTTACAGGAAAGAACAATTACTATGTATATTTGCACTAAGCATTTGTGGTTCGGGGGAATGGGGAGGGGAACTCTTCAGAAAAGATTGCCAAAATGAAACCTCTGAATTTTGAGAAATGCCTCAAACGGATTGCTAAATTTTATTAAATTGAGTCTATAGTGACTACAAAATAAAGATTTTTTGTATGATAGATCATTCTCTTTATTAATAGCCTGGAGGATAGACATATCTATAGGAATCCTTTTTAGCTTTCTCAAGTTACTTAACTATTACTATATACGAGACAGAATTATTCTGGATTAAAAATAAAAGGAATTTTCAACAGTTGGACTTGTGACAAATATAACTTGAAAACTTTTATTGCTTCTTATGGGTTTAAAAATAGTTCATCATTCTCTCAAAAAAGAAGACTTCTAGTACATTATTCACAGGTTTATGATATCATATGGGTGCCCCAATTCTAGTGAGAATTACAGTGGTACCTTGGTACTCAACTGCTTTGAAACTCATTGAATTTGGTACTCAATGCATTTTGATGTGAAAATTTTGTCTTGGTACTCATCCTTTATTTGGTACTCAACGCCCTGGTTGGACCTGTTAGTGTCAGCTGCCTTGTGACTCACTACATTATTCTCTATGGGAAAAATTTGTTTAATACTCATCATTTTTGTTACTCCTTAATCCTCAGAACCAATTAATGATGAGTACCAAGGTATAACTGTATTGGTAAGTTGAAAGGCACTTTTCTGCAAATATTATTCTAAATCACTGTCTCTGGGCAGAATGTGAAAAGAAAAGAAACCACATCCATCATCACATCTCACAGGTGCTGTGTGGCTAGATGGGCGCTAATAAATAATGCAAAGAAACAAAGAAACATATAAATAATATATGCGTTGATTGCCACAAGGTTGTCCCACCTATTTTCTTTTCTTCAGAATAGATATTTATTCATTCATTCATTCATTCATTTATTTATCAAATTTATATAACTGCACAACTCACACACAGTGAGATGGTTGGTTCCATTAGATATAACAGTGTCAACCGCGTAGTCCAGTGTTGGTGAATCTTTTTGGCACCGAG
The DNA here is from genome assembly GCA_039707465.1 of Rhabdophis nuchalis. Classification (NCBI taxonomy): domain Eukaryota; kingdom Metazoa; phylum Chordata; class Lepidosauria; order Squamata; family Natricidae; genus Rhabdophis; species Rhabdophis nuchalis. The sequence continues at coordinate 25,962,356 of CM077648.1, forward strand.
TGCCAGAAACTGGAAGAGGAGCTGCTCGGTGCACACCAGATACCGGAAGATCTTCCCAGCATGTGCATGTGCACTGGGAGGCTGCTCTTCTGGTTTCCGGCCAATGCATGCACACCAGTCAGCTGGTTTTCACACATGCATGCACACTAGAAATCAGAAGACCAGGTGGCCAGTGAGTATGCGTGTGCCAGAAACAGAAGATAATCTTCCCAGCATGCACATGCACACTGGGTGGCTATTCATCCATTTTCTGGCACTCCCTCATGCGTGAAGACCAGTTGGTCAGTGTGGTGGAATCTGGAAGAGCATGGATGACAGCTCGCATGCCGGAAAGATGGCTCTGCGTGCCATTTCCAGCATGCATGCCATAGGTTCGCCATCACAGGCATAGTCATTAGTAAGAGTTCCTTTTTTATCACATAATAATATAAAGACAACCCTATTCATATAGATTTGTGAAATAGAGTCAGTGCAGATTAAAATTTTCCACTAGGAAAAAAAAAGTCCCAATTCCCAAAAGATATTGAGGTAGCTCTTATTAGTGAGGAAATATCCTTACCGCAATTGTAATGGACATTTTAAAAAAATGAGATTTAGAATTCTCCATTATAATGAAAGTCCTTAAAATTGCATCCAATAGCTAATGGTAGTCCTACATTCCAGAATTGATGAATAGGAATTTAAATGTTAAAACTTTTCTTGGTTTGGCATTTAAATATCTTCAGTTGGATTCTACCTGCCCTATTAGATAATTTAGAAATCCTTGTCGCCATTTCTGGGGTGTTATAGGATCTGAAGCTAGAAGGAGCGGCTTCTGTGTAGCAGCCTTGGACTGCCCTCCACTGAGATTGATCTGGCCTCCCTGATACTTTGTAGGAAGTTATGAAAAATACACCTTTTTTGAGGAGCCTTTTAGCAATGCATTATTATTTTTCTCTCCTACTTTGATTTTGCAATTCAGATTGACTATTGTTTTAACTCTGTTGCCTTTATTGCAACATCAGAGTCATGAGATTGTTACAGTATGAAAATAAAATAAATACATATTTACGCATATTTATCTTATCCTTTTTTGAACCAAACTGGAATTGGGGGGAAAAAATAGACCATTTTTTCAAATAATTGTTCAGGGGAAAGTGGCAATTTGCTAATTGGAATTAATGCCTGCAAAAGCTGACTTTTAAGCATGCTGGTCACTGAAATAATTTACATGTCTTTCCCTAAGAACTTGTTGGATAAGCATTTAGTCCAGCTTTCTATGTCACGCAGTAGCCCACTAGATCAGTTCAGGAAGCTCGCTGATAGCTCTTTCCAAATCTTCCATTTCAACCAGAACTATTTAAGAAATCTGTCTTTTATTCAGGAGATATTATACAAACATCTAGAATAGTAGCCATTGATAGCCCAATCCTAGACACAAGACACAGTTTTTTCCTGAACACCATCACTCTGCTAAACAAATAATTTCCTCAGTATTGTCAAACTATTCACTAAGGCTGCATTACTATTACCATTAGTCTTCTCATTGTTCCTATCACCCATTTCCGATATTGATTTATATCGATATCGATTGTTTCCTGATTGTTTATTTGTACCCTATGACTATCACCAAGTCATGATTCTTGACTAATGTACCTTACTCTTTTTATGTACACTGAGAGCATATGCACCAAAGACAAATTCCTTGTGGGTCAAATCTTGGCCAATAAAGAATTCTGTTCGGTATAATTCTATTCTATTCTATCCTATCCTCCATAAATTTGATTAATGCATTTTAAAGCATTTTAAGGCATCACTAGAAACTGGGAGACCATGAATTTTAGTCCCTACTTGCAAATAGCCAGCTGGCTGACCTTGTGTCTCAGCCCTAGGAAGCAGGCAATGGCAAACCACTTCTGAAATTTTGGCAAGACAACTGGCAATATTCATTCACTCACTCACTCACTCACTCACTCACTCACTCACTCACTCACTCACTCACTCACATACTCATTCATTCATTCATTCATTAAAATAAAACAACACAGATGACCATAACCACATCTGTAGGTACTGAATTCCACAATTTAAATTTTCATATGTAAAAAATGCAAGCTATTTTATTGAAGTTGAATGATTCTGGATTGAGTTTCAATGATAGACCCCAAGTTCTAATAGTGAGAGGAAGAAAAAAAAATCTCAGGATTTTTATTCTATGCATTGTTTTGAAAACTGTATGCGTCCTTCTTTGTTTTTACCCTAAAACAAAGCTTAGAATATTATATATATATAATGGTATAATATTCTAAAAGCTTAGAATATTATACCAACAAAAGAGGTTTTCCGTATAGGAAATTTCTGTAACACCCCTTATATTTTGGTAGTTTCTTGAAATGAAGGAAGATGAAAAGAGAAGGGAAAAAAGGAGGGAGAATATCCTTGTCAGCCTGATCCACTGAATTACAATGTCCAGTGCTACTTTGTTTGGTACACTTCTACATTTATCTTGTCAGAAGACATGATAAACCCATTAAAATTATTATTGGCAGAAAGCATGGGACTTGATTAAGACTTGGCAGACAAGGTTCCAAAATCTGTTCCTTTTCCTCCTCCTTTCCTCCCCACACCAGAGTGATATTAAATCACTAAAGCCACAAGAAGAAACTCAAATTATTTAAGTAAGACGGTACTTTCCATTTCAGCTTACCCCAGGCAAATTAAACAGCCCCCTTGAAACAGTGACAAGAAGACTTATAAGAGCTTAAGAGCACCAGACACCAATTACATTTTGAGAAGTAAATGCCATAATTAACAAGACATATACTTTAATCTAAAGTAACCCAAATATGTGGCTGGATAAAGAAAAAAGGTATAGATAAACTCTGTAATTATAATAAATCAGTGCACAGGGGAAATGTATACCTTTGAGGGATATTTCTTTATTCCACAATTAACGTGCAGATGTCTCTGTAAGCATTCTTCTTTTTGCCATATGTAATATGTTACAGTCCCTTTCTTTTCAATTTTGGGATTCAGCTATTGTGTCCTATGCCTTTACCAGTTTATACACCTGAGCATAAGTAGTAATAATATTCCAATATCCATGATCTTGGAAGACAAGAAAAGATGCTGGAAAAGAAAATAGATCTCCATTTTTTTTTTAAAAAAAAGACCTTTTCCTATGTTTAGTGATTAGTATCAGTTTTTCTTGAAACAGACTATAAAACACTGAAGCTATATATTTTTTACTTACCATTATTTGTGATGTTCAACCTCTATAATAATTCTAACGTTTTGTTTAAACATTAGTGGCTTTCTTACGGGTATTTCCACTGAACTCAAGGATGGGATAATGTTTATCTGTAAAAGCTATCCAGGACTATCTCCTTACTATAGTACTGCACACATTTTTTAAAATACATGTTTCATCTATATTATGCTACATATAAGAGCTGGAAGCAGATAGAAATAAGAAAATGGGAAAATTCCTTTCTGTGCTGTTTTTATTAAATAAAGCAGAGGTGGTATTCAGCAAGTTCTGACCAATCCTGGAGAACCTGTAGTGGAAATATTGAGTAGTTCGAAGAACCGGTAAATACCCCATCTGTTCTCTGCCTCCTGAGTCCCAGCTGATAAGGAGGGAATGGGGATTTTGCAGTAACCTTCCCCTGGAATGGGGAGGGAATGGAGATTTTACAGTATCCTTCCCCTGTCATGCCCACCAAGCCACACCCACCAAGCCATGTCCACAGAACCAGTAGTAAAAAATTTTGAATCCCACTACTGAAATAAAGCAAGAAAATGTAATTTGAAATCCAGGATCATATTCAGTCTCAAAACTTCGTCTATCCCTAGAGCCCCACCCCCAAATAATTTTGATTGTCAATATGACATAAGGAAGAAATTAAATTTGTGAGAATAGTCATGTGATCTGTAATTATATAGTTTGGTTACATGAAATCAAATTTTTGTTTTGTCCCAAATGTGTCCATGTTTTCACTGGCTTTACCATCTTATTAAGAAAAAAGACCTTGAAGCATCACAGAAAGGTCAACTGTAGCATACAGACTATAGGCTGTACGTTGACCAAGAAACAATCAGAATGGTACACCAATCAATAATTTTGGATTTGGTAAAAGCATTATTCTCCACTTATCTCTTTGACACATATCCATAGCCTGCTGCACCACCAGTTTTAAAATAAATAAATGCACTGTGTGGAGTGGGAATCTTATACATTTTATTGGACAAAAATAATAGTGAATAACTCAAATAAGTATCAAAACGAAATATCCATGTTCTAGCTCCATATTCTTGATGTTCCATATGAAGAATGGGGAACTATGTTGTTTATGTACAATTAACATATTTACCATAAGTGAGCCTATGTGTAACAGAAACAAAATGTATATTCTGACTCTGTTAATTCCTGACACTTTTTTTCTCATCATTTCCCCCACAACCTAACCTGTACAGAATTTCAGCCTTATATATAAAATGGAGTGGGAATCTATCATCACCAGATGGACTATCAGTGAACACCACAAGGATTTTCATCATTGTTTTGTTTTTCTATTAAGAACAGACCTTTGTAAGCAGACATAGATAAAACCACCTTCTTTTATTTTCATTACATTTTAAATAGGTGGTGTTGTGTGATTCTCTTTTGATTTTAGAGCCATGTGCAAAACCCAGACAAGTATAAAGGAGGAAGAAGAACAAGACTATTAAAAGGAAAGCTTTGTGGATGTAGAATGAACGTGTCAAGGTTAAAGTATTCCAGTAATCCCAGGGTCAGGAAAAAAGCCGCTGCTAATAAAGTCCTTCTGTGCATTTTATTCACTCCACTAAAGGAAGAAGGGCAGCCTGGAGACCAATTACAAATCACTCGTCTGATGTTTAATCCCTTTATTTCCATTTCCCATTAAAATGAACTATTTTGTTTTTTTGTCCTTCCTAACTCCCCTAAATACCAAATTCCAAAATGTGTATCCTGCACGGGGTATTTGACTTCAGGAAAAAGTTTAAATGGGCATCAAACCCCTATTACATTTTAAAGCTTTTGCCTTTTTTCTTCTTCCTTTGCTGCTTTCTGTTTCAAGAACACTTGCAATTTCAAACTCTTAGTAAAAAAAAAACCCCATAGCCTTTATCATTTCTTATGTGATGAGGCTCGTATGAGGACTAAATGTTCCCAAAGACAGTGTTTTTCAACGTTGATGACTTTAAGATGGGTGGATTTCAACTCCCAGAATTGCCCAGCCAGCATACTGAACTCCACAGATCTTAAAGGTGCCGAGTTTGAAATGTACTGATCTAAAAGAACAAGGAAAATCTTAAAATAACTCAGTGACAATTTGCCTCGAAAATGGCTAACTCCAAGGCTCTGGTGTAAGTCATTGGCAAAACTCCTAGTTTAGGATTGCCAGCAGTGGTGGGTTGCATTTTCATTTCATTTTCATTTTATTAAATTTGTATAAACGTGCCTCTCTCCCCAAAGGGACTCAGGGCGGTGCACAGGAAATTAAAATAGAAATATAAAACGACAATATACTAAATATATACTAAAAAACTAAATATACTAAAAAACAAATTAAATACAATACCCTGTGCTAAAATCCTTAAAACTCTTACCCATTAAAATCCAATTAAAACAATTTAGGGTTCAGTCTATAAACTTGATTGTGGGGATTAGGCCAAGCCGGCAAGATGGAAGAAGTACGTCTTCAGATGTTGGCGGAAGGAGCGGAGGTCTGTGATAGTTCTAAGTTTGGGGGGGTAGGTCGTTCCAGAGGGTTGGGCCCGCCACAGAGAAGGCCCTTCCCCTGGGCACGCCAGCCGGCACTGCCTGGTGGACAGCACCCGGAAAAGTCCCTCTCTGTGGGAGCGAATCAGACGAAGGGATGTATGGGGCAGGATACGGTCTCGCAGGTGGTACACCCTGGTACAGGCATACCGGAGCCTCTCTGGAGCACTGGATACGGTTCCAGTACAGTGCTCCAGAGGGCCCACTTGCCCGCCTGAGCTCCTTACCGGTGTTTTAAAGCTTTTGGCACTTCCGTGCATGAGCATGGTGCATGGCGCATACAGCACCTGCGCGATGCTCCGCCGAGCAGCTGGAGCATCACGGAGGATTGCGGAAGCGTCACTGGCAGCTACAATCCATTGCGCACAATGCTCATGTGGGCAACGCTGGGCCCGTTCCAACCATACCGGTTGGATTGCCAGATACCCAAACAGACAAAGGAGGACAAGGACAATTAGTATAAAGGAAGCCAAAAGTGGATGGAAAGGAAGACACACTAACTGTTTAACCTTCTTGGCATCTATGGCAAAAATAATAGCGAGATACTGCAAAAAAAAAGTATGCATAGGCCTATATGTATTTAGGCATTAGAGCAGGAATATCGCGCCTTTTCCCCCCTTTGCTAAACCAGGGGTGGGCATGGCAAGCACATGATGCATTCCATCCACGGGGCCACAAATTTAACAACCCAGCACTAGAAAGAGTGCATTTTCAAATGCAATATTTTCCAGCAACCTTTTTATTTTTAATATACTAGTGATAGTATAGAATCGACCATGACATTCTTTTCAAATGTCTGATGAGCCATGTGTTCTATATCCACAATGATCCCAAATTAGAAGGGTCTGGATCGAATCTGATTGCTGGAATCAAGAAATAAATTAAATAATGTAAATTTAGGCTGTCAAGTGATGTGGAAAAGAAAGAAGCAATACGTTTATAAGGTCATGATACAGGAATGTTTCAATGACTACTTTTGTAAAAGCAGTCCTCCCCCCCCCCCCCAAATATTTAAGTTTTCCTAAACATTAACAGGTCTGGAGATAATCTGAGGTCAGGAAGGTATGCTTAGCTCCCCACTGAAGAGGTATGCTAGGACTTGAGCCACTGAAGCAGTGTCCATTAATGGTCGGGAGCAGAAACCATTAAGCCACTCTGCTTCTAATTCCATGAATGAAGAAACTACTAAACTATCTCCACTGGGATTATCAGTAGTTAGGTAAAGATAAAGGTTCGTCTCGCACATATGTGCTAGTTATTCCCAACTCTAGGGGGTGGTGCTTAGTTCTATTTCAAAGCCAAAGGGCCAGCTCTGTCTGAAGACATCTCCACAGTCAAGTGGCCGGCATGACTAAATGCTGAAGGCACACGGAACGCTGTTACCTTCCCACCAAAAGTGGTTCCTATTTTTCCACTTGCATTTGTACATGCTTTTGAACTGCTAGGTTGGCAGAAGCTGGGACAAGTAACAGGGGCTCACTCCATTTTGCGGCGCTAGGAAGTCAAATCGCTGAACTGATCACCAACTCAGCGTCTTAGCCACTGAGCCGCCGCATCCCTTTTTATCAGTAGTTACATGATAGCAAAGAATGACATGTCCACATCACTAAAATCAAGGAAATATATCACCCAAAAGAAAGACCTCTTTGAAAGTTCTTTTCATTTATATATAGACGTGGAACTCTAATGATTTAATACAGAATTACTTTCAACTTGGCAACTTTAAGATGTGTGGACTTCAACACCCAGAATCCCCAAACTTCCCTCACAGGTTTTCATCATGCTTTATCTAAACCATATTTCTACAGATCTGCCTTTCAATAAAAGCATCTGTAATCCAGAACACATTGCCCCATATACTCTGCACATACTCAGAGGCATTCTCCTTTAACAAGTAACACATTCCTTTTTCTCTTTAGAGCCTGTGCCACAAAGACAGTGAAACCTGTTTCTTTTGAGAGTCAACTCAATGGGTGGAGATTCAATATTAAAACTGTCTTAAGACCTATTGTAATGTTGAGCTTTGTATTTAGTAGTGGAAATGCTTCTGTTTTATCTTTCCGGTTACAGATTTTAAAAGGGCAGGCATAACTCTTTACCTTGTTCATAAATTGCTTTCAGCCATAATATGCTTTATTAAGATATTAGCTTACAACACTGGGTGGATGCAACTGCAGCAGTTTGTAAATCTTGGCTTGTACCTAAGCATGTTGTATAAACATAAAACCCTTTAAAAAACCAATGGTTTGGTGAGTATAATGTGTGCGTTCATTCCCTATTTCACTTTCCTTTCACTCTTTTAAAGTCACTGCTTAACTGCTTCTGGTTGTCTGGTCATAATGTTTCTGATTAGCATCAGCAATTCTTAACATCTTACAAAAAACATCTGAACAAAGACAAAACACAGCAACATTCCCCAAAGCAATATCTTCCAGGAAAAACAGCCAGACGCCCATTAGCCTAAGAAATCAAGTAAGTTGCCAGGCATATGAACCATTTGATGGCTCATGGAGATAGTGCTGGACTAAGATCTTTAGCTAACTACATGGAAATAGCTGCAAATCATAGGTAGCCATAAACTTATCAATGCAAAATCTTGATGAGCTCTCGGCAAACCATTTATCGGTGCCCTGAGAAAAAATAAATCCATTGGCATGTAATTTGCTAAGTCTAGCTACTTGACTTCTTAATTGCTTGTCTTTCCACCCATCCACTCTTCTATTCCTTACCTCTAGTTGGTTAAAATACCCATTTTCAGAGAAATTATTTGAGAGAGAAAGCAGGAAAATGCTACCACCCAGAGATCCAACTTGTGAGGTTTTTGGATATGACAAAATGCCAATCCAGCAGCTTTACTTATATTCTTATTATTACTCTGTAAAAGTGAAATTTTATCACCTCGAAAACTTATTTACTCAGTGCACAAGTATCAGGCTCTCTGAAAATGTTGCTTTGAAGAAGAGTAGAATAGAATAGAATAGAATAGAATAGAATAGAATAGAATAGAATAGAATAGAATTCTTTATTGGCCAAATGTGATTGGACACACAAGGAATTTATCTTTGGTGCATTTACTTTCAGTGCACATAAAGAAAAATAAAATAGAATACATTCATCAAAAATCATAAGATACAACATTTAGTGATAGTCATAGGTTACTAATAATCATACTAGGAAACAAAACAATATAAATTGTAAAGATACAAGCAACATGGTTATAGTCATTAGTGGGAAGAGATAGGTACTAGGAAGGATGAGAAGAATAATAGTAATACAGTCTTAGTAAATGATTTGACAGTGTTGTGAGAATGATGGCATTCAGGAGAAAACTTTCATTGTGTCTAATTGTTCTGGTGTGCAGAGCCCTATAGGGTTGTTTTGAGGGTAGAAGTTGAAACAATTTATGTCCGGGATGTGAGGGATCTGTAGATATTTTCATACCCTCTTTTTAACTCATGCAGCATACATGTCCTCAGTGGAAGACAGATAGATAGCAATTGTTTTTTCTGCAGCTCTAATTATCCATTGAAGTCTGTGTCTGTCTTGTTTGGTTGCAGAGCCAAACCAGACAGTTATAGAGGTACAGAAAAAGAATAATAAGCTACCTAATTGTTTCAAAATTTGTGCCATATTCTGGGCATGTGGGGAACCTAGGAAATTATACTCAGTTTTTCTCCCCCTCCCCCAAAATAACCCCTCTGCTAAATGTAGTTTCATAGACTGTGCAGAAAAAAATGATTGGAAAAGCAAAAAAAAACTTGAGTCTCATATTTATGATAAGGAAATGCATTTATGCTATTGTGTCTCAAAATGGCTGAAAATTGGCTCATAATAGTATTAAGAAAGGCCTTCTGACGATTATTGAAGGAAATGTTCACAAGCTTTTTCTCTGCCTCCTGCTTCTTTTTGTTGCTTATCACGCATTTTCCCTCCATCATTTTTTGACTCTTAACACTGTGTGTCTAATGCTTCTTGCATTCCAGTGATCACTGGATGCCTGCAAGACAACAAACATTAATATCTCACTGTTACACTTGGAATGATAAGATGGAAATGAAGATTTCCACGTCAGTTGAGCAACATTTCTGGCTGTGAGAAGAAATACAGTGAAGTAAGCTCTAAGCTTTAAGTCTGTTTTCAGATAGGCTCGTGCAAGGCAGCGTTTTTTTAATCAGGAAAGATCAGCCATCACTCTTGCTGATTTTACAAGTGTTGCACAGAGGTATATTAAACAGCTAAACATAGCAGTAAAATTTAACAGCACATTGCATTCTTATTCAAGAAATATTCTTTATTTTCTTTGCAACACAATAAAATACATTTTATGAAATATTATTATCCTCAATATATATAAAAAGAGTGATTCTGTGTAAATTTTCTTTGAACATAATGATGTACTCACATTTAGCTGTATCTTTATAATTGGAGAGCTTATAAAATTTGGCAGCATATTGACCAATGTGAATTCCTAGAAAGTGAACATTTTCTTAATATGAAATAAGCCTGCTGTTTGACACTCCATTGTGCTATTCACTATGAACACACACACTGGAAGCCTCATGAACATTTGATTTGGAATTATAGCTCTTTAAAACTTACTTTCATTAGCTGAGATGCTCTGTACCACAGCAATCTATCCATACAAAATCATATCACTATTGGATCGGGGTGCCCTTTGCACAGTCACTCATGCCCTCGTGACATCCCGACTGGACTACTGCAATGCTCTCTACATGGGGCTCCCCTTGAGGTGCACCCGAAGGCTTCAGCTAGTCCAGAATGCAGCCGCGCGGGCAGTTATGGGAGCCTCTAGGTTCTCCCATGTAACACCGCTCCTGCGCGAGCTGCACTGGCTGCCTGTCATCTTTCGGGTGCGCTTCAAGGTGTTAGTTACCATCTTTAAAGCGCTCCATGGCACGGGACCTAGCTATCTGCAGGATCGCATTCTGCCTCATACATCCCTGCGGCCGATTCGCTCCCACAGAGAGGGACTTCTCCGGGTGCCGTCCACTAGGCTGTGCCAGCGGGCGACGCCCAGGGGAAGGGCCTTCTCTGTGGCGGGCCCGACCCTCTGGAACGACCTTCCCCCCGAAATCAGAACAACCACGGACCTTCGCTCCTTCCGACAACTATTAAAAACTCACTTCTTCCGTTTGGCTGGCCTAGGGTAATTTTAATTTAAATTTTAATTGTTAAGGGGTTTTTTAGGGATAGTTATATTTTTTATAGAAGTTTTTAGCGCAGGGTAAGTTTAATTTGATTTTAGCTTTGTATTTTGTTTGTTGTGATTTGTTTTTAATTTCCCTGTGCCCCGCCTCGAGTCCCTTCGGGGAGAGAGAGCGGGATATAAATAAAATTTATTATTATTATTAATTATTATTATTTGGTCTCAGGAGTTTTGCCCATGAATTATCATTAACATAATAATATATTTAGGTTGCTTTTTCTTACCCTAGGATACTTCATATCTTTTGACTAGAACCCCTGATGGCCAATGGTTAGGGATGATAGCAGTTGTGGGACAAAATATCTAATAAGTACTAGATTGAAGTCAGCTATATCGTTTGATAGGTGCATGATTCAAATAGAAAGCCATGCAGGTCATATACAGTAATTGCAACCACCCAGATATCATATGTTAATGAATCACTTCCTCTGTGAGAAAAAAAAAATCATAACTTTCAACACTAAGTAAATGATTAAAAAATAATAATGCAAAAATATGATGACCAAAGTATCATAAAACGGTGCCAATCAATAACCAAGCCATCAGCATATGAAAAAATTATTCCAAAAAGCAAAGTTCCTGTACTATGCCAGGAGCATAGTCAAGAACATAGAACTGCTCTTTACTTACCTGAGCACGTCACAAATATATTTGGCAACATTTTTTCTGCTGCCTTCCCATGTTATGACCTTCAATTCATTGCTAATCCCTAGGAAGGACACCTTCCTCAATGAAGTGAGGAAAATCTGTTATGATGCACCAGCTATTACATCATAGACAAATCACATAACCTGTAGTGGGTGAATTCAGAGTGGCTCTTATTGATCATTTTGGCTGATGTACTGTAGGCACTTCAGTCCTTGATTGGTTTTTTCTGATGCCACTGTGTTTTTTGTCTCTCTGAAGAATTAGATACTATGCTCTGACAATGTTGTGTGATGGCACTCCAGTGTTTAACTGGAGTGCCAAACACAGCATTGCACATTCCTTAATGTTATAACGTTTATAACTGGTTTAACACAAGGCTAAAATAGCAAAACAGGGTAATGGCAAGACAACTTCTTTAACCCTTTGTCTTCTGAACAGAGGAAGTCAGAATTTGTTTCCAGTATAAAGTAGAGTAAAGAAAAGGAGAGAAGTGTAAGTAAAATGCTGCTTGTAGCTCATCTACTTTCATAAATTCAATGTATGCTTTCATTTTACATAGGTAGAATGTAGTGTAAGAAAAGAAGGTAGGTGGGAACTTGTGATTGTGACATAACAGACAGATAGCTAATGCTGGGTTTGGAGGATGCTTGAATTCAATCCATTGACTTTTGATGTGCTGCATATTCAAATTTAGGATAACACTATTTATCAAGTAGCCAGAACATAAGCAATAGCAGCAGGATAGATTGGTTGCAATCCAGAGGTGGGTTGCTCCCAGTTCAGCCAAATCAGGCAAATCGGTAGTAGCAGCGGCTGGAGCGTCTGCCCACCCACCCGACGTATGCAAGCATGCCCGAACCAGTAGAAAAAAAATTGGCAACCCACCACTTGTACAATCACAAAATATTTTGAGCAAACTTGAACACCATCGGCATTGACAAAATCCCCTCAGTCAATAGCAAAAGGCAGTTTTACTTGGAACAATTTACATCCTGTGAAGATCATCATAGAATATCTGCCTACCCCAGGCCTTTGGGAAGGACTTGATAGGTGCATAAAAATGCCAAATATAGTCTAAACATCTGACTGACTCTGCACCCAGCTGTAATAGCAATAGGAGCAACAACAATACTTTGATTTCTTCTACAACTAAAAATGTGATCAAGGTCTAATGGCAGTTGCAGGAAGAACAAGAAACTTGATGGTTGAAAACACACTTCATTGCACCTTCATGCACTGAAACTGAAATTGAAAATGGACAGAAAGAAGGTCCTCCAAGAGAAACAAATTTCAAGGGGAGAAACCAGCAGCATCTGTAACAAACCATGATTACTCACACAGATGCAATAAGATTATTGTGCAAATGCTGCCCTTATGTATTTGCGTAATTGGTATGATATGACACAGACCTGCTGAGCATGTGAGAGAAGAAATGTTAGTACTAAATTTGTGGGGGTTTTTCCATTTTAGGGTTGCAGCACAAATAAAAGACTGGCAAAGCTTCGATGGTGTAACAACTGCCATCTTAATTCGTGAATTTATATCAGATTAAATCTGGCCTATCTCACCTAGATTGATCTACCTGGGATGACAGCAGTATCGTTTTCCTCCTCCTCCTCCTCCTCCTCCTCCTCCTCCTCCTCCTCCTCCTCCTCCTTCTTCTTCTGCCATATCCATCATTGGACGTTGGCGATCATGTTGGCGATCCTATTTTTATCAACAGCCACACACAAAAGTGCTGTTGAGTTTTGTCCAAACCACTCCCTTAGATTTTGAAGCCATGAAGCTTTCCCAGGTGACTTTATCACCTCCTCATTTCTGATCGTTTTATCTTTTTTATTTTATTTTTTTGACGCCTGTTATAGTTAACTTGGTATCTTCAGTGAGCAAAAGGTGGATGAGCCCTGCCATTGCGTGTTCCACTTTTGTACCAGTGTTCTGAATTGCTCTTCTTCATTTCTGTAGGATGCTGAGATATGAGCAATACACCCTTAAAGGGAGAGAGTTTTTTAGCCGTCAAAAGGAGTTTATAGAGGTTAAGTACCGTTTGGAGGCATCAGTCAAAGAGAAATGCTTGCAAGAGGCAAGGATGTTGAGAGACGCTCTTGCCAACGATGCAGCTTTTCTTTTTTACATCAGGATTTGCTTTATGAACCACACTGATCTGTCAAATCCCAACTCTGTTTATTCAGGGTGTTTTAAATGAAAGAAAGTATAAAATCTCAGCTAAGACAGCAATAAAATGGAACAGCTAACAACTCTGGCACGAGGATGCTGGCCTTTCCCCTTCCAACTCCATCAGCATTAAAAAGAACCTGCACATATAATTCAGTTAAATACTATCCCAGGATGTGTATTGCTCTACACATCCTGGGATAGCTCAGGGCCAACAACTTGAGAAAAGGAATATAAATCAACTTATATTTAAGAGTGACCAGAAATGCCATAGAGGTGAGTAAAAAAAAAACATTGCTGAGAATCTTCAGACACACAGACTGCAGAGGTGGGATGTCTCCAGTCTAGTCAGCATGGAAATGCAAATTTCTATCATTCCAGCAGGGTAGTTAAAAGTTTTGGAGATGAGAAACTTTTGTTATACATGAGATTGGTTTAAATTGGGAAACCAGCATGGGGTAAATGTTTAGACAAACTATTTTTTCCCTAAGGCCATGGGTCTGCTCAGATTCATTCCCTTGTGATATTAGTATTCAGAAGAAAATCCAATAAAGATCTAAGCACCTAGTCCCATCCTTATAGGAATCGATGCACCAATTTTAGCTTAATTCCTCAAATATGGCCACATGCAAAAATAAAGTACCTGAAACACGCTCTTTATCTAGAGCATGTATACCAAAGTAGTCTATTGTAATATCTATTCAGGGATTTGGACAACAACATACTTTCTTTATGCTGATTTCAGACCTTCTCTTTTATTTTAGGGGACCAGTTTTTAATAAGGAGCACACTCATTCATGCATATGCAGACTTCCGCCAGCGTCTTAAGACGCACCTTTTCCAACAAGCCGGCCTAGCATAACCTCCCGTTCTGACCATTTTTAGATAGTTTTATTTGGGGGATTTTATACAATTTTAGCACAGGGTATATTTAATATTTAATAGTTTTTTAAATTTTGTATCTTTGTCGTATTTGTTATGGTTTTTTTTTAATTTCCTGTGCGCCGCCCTGGGTCCTTTTTGGAGAAGGTGAGGGGTATAAATCTAATAAAATAAATAAATAAAAATATGTAAAGTTGGCAGTTACACGGAAGCCTGTCCTTTGTTTTTGTGTTGACTATTTGACTCCTGGAGACTGCAGGTTTTTTAAAGCAAAATTTCAAAAATGCTACAGTTTTCCATTATCTTGTTTCTAGTCTAAGACAGAGTGACCTGCCCAAGATCACCCAAATGGTTTTGTGCTGAGGTGAGACTAGGAAGCACAATCTCATAAATGTATTTTATTGAAATGTAGTCATAGTCGCCCAAGGTTGTTTTTTTTTTGTTAGTTGCGAAGTCATGTACAATCCATCGTAACCCCATGGACAACTTTCCTCCTGACCTTCCTGTCCTCTACCATCCTCTGGAGTCCATTTAACCTCACGCCTACTGCTTCAGTGATTCCATCCAGCCACCTCATTCTCTGTTGTCCCTGCCTTCTTTTGCCCTCAATCTTTGCCAGCATCAGACTCTTCTCCAGTGAGTCCTTCCTTCTCATTAGGTGGCCAAAGTATTTAAGTTTCGTCTTCAGGATCTGGCCTTCTAAAGAGCAGTCAGGGTTGATCTCCACTAGGACTGACCAGTTTGATTGCCTTGCAGTCCAAACGACTCACAGGAGTCTTCTCCAGCACCAAAATTCAAAGGCCTCAATTCTTTGGCGTTCAGCCTTCCATTTGGTCCAAATTTCACAGCCATATATTGCAACTGGGAAAACCATAGCCTTGACTATGCACACTTTTGTTGGCAGGGTAATCTAGATTTTCCATAGCTTTTCTCCCCAGGAGCAAGCGTCCTTTAATTTCTTGGCTGCAGTCCCCATATGCGGTGATCTTGGAGCCCAGGAAAGTAAAATCTGTCACTACCTCCACTTCTTCCCCATCTATTTCTCAGGAATCTTAGTTTTCTTAATGTTGTGTTTCAAACCAACTTTTGCATTCTTCTTCTTCACCCGCACCAGCATCAAGATCTAGCCTGGTGCTTTAACCAATACGCCAAAGAAGGCTCTCATTTTATACCTTCTATCAACATAATGTTGATCATAATGTTGTCTCCTTCATCTTCCAAATTTTGATTGGAAATTAATATATATAAATATAGTGACTTTGAATAGCATCTAATGGAAAAAACTGTGATATAAATCCCATTAATACATTTATTTGTATTTATTTGTAAATTTTATTAGCCGGTCATTTTGCCATACAGTAATTCTAGGTGACTTATCAACTCAGCTGTTACACTTATCTGATATTTTTCAGAGGGGGGTTTTTCCTTCCTTTATTATTCTTAACTCAAGTCAGTAAACATATCTAATATTCCTTCTTTCTCCTTTTCCTCACGACCACAGCCCTGGGACATGAGTTGCACTGAGAAAGAATGGGTGGTCCAAAGTCACACAAATGGCTTCCATGTCTAAAGTGGGACTAGAACTCACACTCCTAGTTTCTAGCATGGTGCCTTAACTACTAGACTAATCTGGTTAATAGATAGATGATAGATAGATAGATAGATAGATAGATAGATAGATAGATAGATAGATAGATAGATAGATAGATAAATAGATAGATAGATAGATAGATTTTATATGTGTGTGTGTGTGTGTGTATATATATATGTATATAATATAGATACATTGACCCTTTAAAGAAAGAAAAAACAATTAATTTTCTTTGCTGGATTCCCATTTGCTTCTTTACCCAATTGCACTTGACATAATCAATAAATGTAATTAATTTTAAAAGCACTGAGTCAGAGATGGGTTGCTCCTGGTTCGGCCTGGATCAGACCAACCAGAAGTAGCGGTGGTGGGAGGCTCCACCCACCCACCTGGACACTTCTGCACGTGTGCAAAAGCATCACACACCCAAACTGGTAGTAAAAAAATTGGCAACCCACCACTGCACTGAGTAGGTCTGATCTTTTGTTTAATTTGATACTATTGCTGGTGCCAAAAGAATAACTAGAATTATATATAGCTTTGAAAACAAAAAATGAACTATTCCATTATTTTTGTATTTATATTTGTACAATAAATATAATTGGCAGTTATATAATTTTGCATTTTCCCCAAACAGATGTGAAACTCTTTTAATAGGTATTCCTGTTAACATTTAAGACCAGCAATCACTTTAGACTGTAAATTCCATTTTTGATGTTTCTTGGCCTAGGATAGATTATAATTCACCTCCTGATTTCACAGTTCTTATTCCATAATTCATTAAGTCAAATAAATATTTGAGGATAAAAATCAATTTATAAGTAGTGTATTTCAACAACGTACATTTATGAATGCATGTTTGTGTGGGAAAGGTTGTTTATGAAATTCCTATACCACTTTGTGGGGAAGTTTGTGATGGTACACATACAATAACAGATAGATTAGTTGGGTATTGTGCTACATCACAAAGTAATTTCTTTGGCATGAGATTAGTATATTGTGTAAACTCACCCATTTTGGTTTATAAAACTCCACATCATAGTTTAGTCCACAAGCCATTGCTATGCAAGCCATGGACTGGGTACAAACCAGCCCAGTGGTTGATTTAAAATTAACCAGCATACTTCATGTTGACTTGAAATGCCTAGTTTTGAACATCAAACTTTTTCTAAATGGGCCTTTGCTTTCCTTACCTTCTTCAACCCATCCTCCACATCTCATGCTCTGAAATAGTTCTGGAGACTTAAAATGAGATAAAAAGACCATTTTGTTTGCAAAAAGATACGTTTCTACTACTGCAATGACCCAAGTACTTCTTTAAAAAAAAAAAACCACTGTATATATTGGAAATAGGACAGCAGAGATTCATGAATGAGCCTTAGTAAAATTGTCAGAGACCAGATGTAATTTGATCCTATCATCAGTATAAGTATAATAGGCTTTAAAGAAAATAATAGAGTTTAGCACTTCTAGGGTTAAAGGTGCAAATTAGTTTTCTTTAATCTATTTGTGTTTCAAATAACATGTTATTAATAAAGACGTATCAGGATAATCTTATATTCAGAGCTTTGTTTCATTTTAGTAAAAGGATAGCTCCATTAATAGCCTTGTCTTCTAACCTCCTTGTGCTCTTGTTAAACATTTCAGAAGAAGTCCTTTGGGACAAAGGAACAAGTGAAGTAATTTATTCCTACATACTTTTTAGTAGCCTCCCTCCCCCTTGCCCTGGCACACACACCTATTTAATTTATGAATTAAGCTCATTATTCAGTGCCATCTAGTGGAAATTGCCAGGATATTGTTATATTAAACCACCTTCCACAGTCTGGTGCCCTCAAATGTTCCCCAGTCTTCTGTCAGCTATTAGTTATTCTGTCTAAAGGCCATGGGGACTGGATTAACTGGAGAGGTCCTAGCTGAGCAATAATTATCTGGAGAGGTCCTAGCTGAGCAAGGCTGGATTTGGTGCTTGCCTTACAGGATTTCCTAATTAGATGGTCAAGAGTTCACTTCATAGGCATCCTGCTTCTCAACTGATTCTTGCTCAATCAAAACATTACCTCCATGGAGACCTCCATGTTATTTCTTGTTAATTTAAATTGACTTTTTCCAAACTGTATTTTTACTTCTTGGGTAGTGAGTGCCAAGTGGATTGCCATACAACAACAAGCAAGGTTTAAATATGGTTAAGTTATATTTTTTTTAAAAAAAATCTTCTAGGTGCTGTTACCTGCTATGATGTTCATCCCTAATTTGAGCATGAGTTTGTATAAAAATCCTTGTGCTTACCTCATCTTCCTATTCATTTTGAATATTTGGCTACTAGTTTCCCTATTTTTTTATGTTCAGTTTTGCATGCATTCATTTTATTTATTTCTCCTATTAATTTATACCCTGTTTGGACCTTTCAAGGCAGCTCATAAAAGAAAATATTTAAGAATGTATTGTTGAGTTTAACAACCAGAAGTCAGTGAATATAGCACTGTAGAAGGAATATAAGCTAGCAAAGGAGTTCTATAACATGACAGAAGAGCCAAAAACAACTTAAGAAAAGGCAAGCTGGGAAAATAGGACTTTCTAAAACACTTTAAAAGAGATTCAGATTAAGGCCCTTTGTGCCACAAATGTTTATTCCAGGTCTGGATTCCTTTGGCAAACACCTAGAAGCCTAACTCCCATCAATGAAATGCATTATTTTCATAGTGTTCCAACTACATAAATATTGCCTTGTGATCAGGACACAGAGTACATAATCATGCGCAACCACTCTTACTTTTATTTATTCATTTAAATGTTGCTAAGTTGTGTGAGTCTCAGACAAACAAGGAGGTCTTTCTTTGGCAAAGTATTGCTTCTGATTTGGCACCAAATAGAAGGCACTCCTCACGTGGGATATTGAGAGAGAGAAAAAGTCTCCCCTATCATCAGATACTTCACATCAGAGGATAGGAAGGATTCAGTCTCAAGCCCATTTAGGGCTTTAAAGGTAATTGCCAGTACTTTGAAGTGTGGTTGGAAATGGATCAGCAGCCACTAAGGTAGTTTCCCTTTAGCTGGTCCCAGCTAGTATCTTGGCAGCTGTGTTTTCGACTAAATCAAGGTTCAAAGACATCTTCAAAGGCAGACCCCTGTACAATTCATTGCAATACTGTAGTCTAATCGGGATGTTGCCAGGGCAAAGATCATTTTAACATGAGATCTCAGAAAGAGCTACAGCTGGCTGACAACCTAAGCAGATGGGGAAGTGCTGGGATTGGACGGCTGGACTCCTAAATACGCTCACAACGATATTCAGAAATATTACGGTTGAGTTAGACAGCTTGTAGCCCTAAGGCGCCATGCAACTTTCCTGCTAATATCATATGATCTTTGGTCTATTTTCAGAATAAAACATCTTAAACCATCCAGCAAGTAGTCTATTTTTCCTTAGCCACCTGATCTATATTGACAAGAGTCTCATGAGGAGTTGATTTGCCCATGCTAATTCTGATCCAATTACTGCTGCATGTTTCTTACATGCAGTGATGGGTTCCGGATTCCGTTCCAACCGGTACAGTTGGAATGGGCCCAGCGGCACCCACATGGATGCGCACAGTGCATACATGCATCTTAGCACCTCTGTGAGCTGCTTAGCCGAGCATCGCACAAGTGCTGTATGCGCTGTGCACATCTTATGAAAATCATAATTACAAATAATGTATTATAGTTGATGGCAGTTTGATATTTTGTCTTGTACTTATTAGAACCAGTAAACACGCTGAATTGAAAATACTATATTAAGTATAGGTGAGAGATAATGCTTCAGGTGTATGTGTGTGTGTGTCCATTTGTACACACCTTTAAATTCATTCTGTCTGCCTCTGGTACCTGCTTGAAACACTCCTCTCTAATCCTAGATTATCTCTGTACAGGGATTTTGCTTGTTCCTTTCAAATGCCAGAAGCACTTGTCAAATTGAAATGGGACAGACTTTTTCAGGGGGGGAAACACCACCTGTGATCACTTGTTTCTGCCGATGGGCAACTTATTTTATCACACTGAGAAAATCCAGAGCCAGCAGAACAGGAATGAATATTGGAAGAAGGTCTCTGTTCTTTAGTAAAAGTAGAGGTTTTATTGTGCTGACCTACAAAATTGATGCAAATTTCTCTCCTACATTTTTGCCAGCTATGTCCCCTCTTGGTATGTTGTTATAGTTAAGTGTGAATGTAACATGCAGAGTCCTTAATAGCCAGTGGAGGACTGTAAAGCAAGCACATATGGCTTTGTTCATTTAGAAATCCTCCCCTTGTGCTGGTGCCGCTTAATTGCACTTTTGGTTTTAAGAATAATTAGTCCTTATCTTTTCCAGGAAAAAATATTGTGCATTGCATTTCTGTAGCATGAAGTCCAGCTTATTTTTCTTTGATTTTTTTTTACAACTGACCTAACTAGATATCACACAAACAGCACCATCCAATTAAGTAGTCTTGAGACTCTTTGGAAAGCCAATCCAGACAATTGTATTGTGCTGTTAAGTTACTTTCCCTTCTTTGGAAGTTCTAAAGAAATAAAGTTCTAAAGAGGTTTGACAAATTCAGCATTCTTTAATCCTTCCATTTCTGAAGAGGCAGGCAAGTTGAGGAGGGTATGTTCACATGAATCCATATCTAGTGGCATCATCCCCAACTGGCTCTCCATGATTTTTGTAATACTCTGTAAGCCCCTCCATCTCAGAAATCAGGCTGTGACCATCACCCAGGGTCTTTTGTGCCTGGGAGAACTACAAGGTTGCTTATTTATTTATCAGATTTCTATTACCATTCTCACCTGGCTCTGGGTGGTTTACAAATATCATTATAAAATAATAGCACTTAGCAATAGCACTTGGACTTATATACTGCTTCACAATGCTTTACAGCCCACTCTAAGAGGTTTACAGAGTCAGCATATCGCCCCCAACAATCTGGATCCTCATTTTACCCACCTCGGAAGGATGGAAGGCTGAGTCAAACTTGAGCTGATGAGATTAGAACTGTTGAACTGCAGCTAGCAGTCAGCTGAAGTAGCCTGCTGTACTGCACTCTAACCGCTGTGCCACCTCAGTTCCATATAAACATAGAACTAAAATCATAATTAAAATGAAATTTGAAAACAAAGTTATAAATTTACAAATTGAAAGTAAAAAAAAAAAAAGCAGCGTTTCGGAGCAGTATCTCCATAAACTGTACCAGGACTTCTTGAACCTTAGCAGAATATTATTTCATGTAAAGAAATGAGGTTTAAGGTAAGTACATAATTATACATGTTTCTCAGTAATTGGATCATACCTGAGATTTCTAAGGCCAGAAGATTCAACCACCCAGTCCTAGCCTCTGGACTCATCTAATGTTTACCTGGTAGGGTCATGCCTTGGTAATCCCAGTCTTTACCTAGGTAATGATCTTGCCATCCTTTCATCCCCAGCCTGTGCTTTAACTAGTCTGAAATTGCCACTAGAATACCAGGATCAAGGCAATCTTTTTCCCCTTTAGCCCCTGACATGATCCTATCAAAATTTCAAGGTATGTAAAATCTATAAAGTTTTGTCATGTATTATTTTGAAAGAAACTAAACTGCTATGTGACAAGAAATGTGTTTTGGGAGTACCAGGAGACAAAGACATATCCCTTCCTCTCTGGTCCTTAGACAGTCTCCACCTAAGCCATGTCTCTCTTGGGACATTTGTTCTTTCCATTAGCACTTGATTTCCTGAATTCCTTTCACACCCATTATTCCCCTCTATTTTTTGACACCAACTTCTCTCAGACTATAAAGCAGGGGTCTCCAACCTTTGCAACTTTAAGTCTGAAGGACTTCAACTCCCAGACTTCTCCAGCCAGCTTTGCTGGCTGGAGAATTCTGGGAGCTGAAGTCCTTCAGACTTAAAGTTGCAAAGGTTGGAGACCCCTGCTATAAAGAAAGTAGACAAGAGTAGTATAAATCTGCAACACTATTTTCTCTGTGGAAGAAAAGGAACCGTACCTGAATGTATCTACTTCAACAAGTAGTCATTTGTGAAAGGACATTATTGTCATTTTACTATTTTTGATATAGCTATCCTGCTTTTGCTTATTAAAAAGCCCCCAAAATAGCGAGCTTGATTTTTATTCATTTATTTGGCAACCAGTAGTTTTCCTTCCCTTCTCCTTTCTTCTCTCCTTGAAATTAAATACTAGTTGCCAAACATGCTTCATTTTTCATGTCTTTCATGGCCTAGCTAGTCAATAATTATGACAAGAGCTGCATCTCTCAACTCTGGGGCTATTTTTGTTGTGGTGTCTTTCCATTGTCTGTCTTTATTCCACATTTAATTTGGGAGATACCAAAATGGGATTTGAAAAAGAAGCAGACATAACTGTCTGGAGGAAGACAGGAAAAGTTCTAAAGTCACACACATTTCCTGCTTTGGTGCCCTAATTGTAGGATATTTTTTGTCTACACAGTACTGGAAATTCTATGAATGAGGGCTCATTGGAGTCTAGGCAGTTGTCAAAGGATCCCAGGTTTGTTGTTCATCCATCCTTATAGTTACTTGACTTAAAAGTTAGCACACACAAACAAGAAAATAAATTGATAGGTAGATAAAGACTAGTTTGAGTCAGCCCATAGTACTGCCTCCCCCTAACATTAATAGACAATTTTAGTTCTAGGTGGAAACAATATCATCTTGATGAATTGCTCTTTTATGACTTTTCATAAAAAGCTCTCTCTCTGGGACCTGAAATATCTAAAAAAAAATTAACACAAATTGTTCTGCAAATGGAAAGACAAGAAGGATTTACTACCCAGCAAGGAATGTGTTTCTGAACAGCCAATCTTATATATTTAGACCAGCAAAGTACATAAACAATGTTATAGTATTCAAATTTAGAACGGCTTTGATGCTGGCTTGGTTTAATACATTGGCCATTTTGGAAGCCAGATATATAGAAATTTCCATATGTTGATCAATTATATCCATGTGGTGTGGGTACATAGAGTCTTTTGCCCATATTAAAGTGTACTCCTGCTTTTATAAAGATATTATCTTACTAACTAGAAGCTGTTTTATTTCCTGACCTGATAAAATACCAAGTCATTCTGATACCTTCTAGGGACAAGTTCTAATTTCTGATCAAAGAGTCTCTACCTCTCTGCATATTGTCAAACTCTTCTAGTAAGATAACAGTTCAGCAGACCAATTTCTTTACCTCAATATAATATAACTCTGTCTAACTTCGGAAGAATTCTAAATAAATGTATATTGATAGATGTCATTCCATTCTATTTTATTTTAATCAACATTTATCTTAGCTTTTTAGCTTTATACTTTAGTTTTAGACAAATAATATCCTGGTTGTGGGGTTGTTGTTGTTTGTTTGTTTTTTGACCCTACCGATGTAGTTTATAAGTACGGTAGTAACAACAGTGACAATAATATTCAGTAATCATTCTTTTAGCTTCTGTTTTATATCTCCTCCTTTTGAACCATTTCTTAATTCCTTTGTTCTACACCAGTCTTTTACTGAAATACAGTTTGGCTGACTGACTTTTGATGCTATCCTATAATTCTGTATTTAAATAATTTGCCTCAGAATAGTCACTGCTAATCTTACAACTGTAATTAAGCCATATTAGCATTAGGTTTTCCAACCTGACAAAACAAAGTATTCCCTCCCAGGAGGAACAATAACAAGTAGTAAAAACAACAATAAACAGATACATAAACATTTACCAAATGTCTTCTCTGCATCCTCATTTCAGAATATCATTCCTTTAAGCTGCCTTTTGTTGTTTCCTCAGAAGTCTCTTCTTGCTGAGGTAGATGCTGGGAATGCTAATAAAAGTAAAGCAAACTCTACACCTCTTCCCTAGCATTTGAGCTTTCCATTCATCATGAAATTTCACTTTTTTGACATCTAGCACTTCTCATCTTGTCTTCCCATTTGGCACAGCCTTCCCACTGTCCTAAGTGAGAACAAACAACCTTCCATTTGTCAAGACTTTCAGCACAAATGACCTCTCTTTTTCCTCACATAAAGATACCTATAGTAATCAACTGAACAAGATAATCTAAAGTGGATTTCTTTCAACCTATTTGACCAGGAGAATTATAGCATGTACTTAAATAATAATTGCTTTTCTTTCAAAGTGCTTCAATAAAGTAGACACCTTCAATTCAACTCCAGCCCTTAATGACTTACAAACAGACCCTTGTACAGTTTTCCTAGCAACTGTACGGAAGTCATTTATCACTACTGCTTTTAGGCATTTTCTTTTAGCTTCTTAGTCCAGGCTATGGCCCTAAACTTCCCTGATGGTTTCTCATCAACCATATTTAGCTTTTAAACCTAATCAAGGTCAGCAAAGTGTTGTCACCTGCTGAGTCTTCAAAGTACCACTTTCCTACAAAAATTGCACAAGGCAGATAGCAATCTTTCCCAGATCTTGCTTTTGTGTTAAGCTTGTGCTGGAAATTTGGAAAGTTATCTGGTTTTGATTCTTTTACTAAACCAGTTTTTCCTTT
Source organism: Rhabdophis nuchalis (assembly GCA_039707465.1). Classification (NCBI taxonomy): domain Eukaryota; kingdom Metazoa; phylum Chordata; class Lepidosauria; order Squamata; family Natricidae; genus Rhabdophis; species Rhabdophis nuchalis. Next base: position 25,987,191 of record CM077648.1, read on the forward strand.
TCTAGATGGTTACATTTCAACTCCTAGATCTGTAGCAAGCATTACCAGAGGTGGGTTGCTCCCGGTTTGGCCCAGTTTGCCTGAACCGGTAGTTGCAGCGGCGGGAGGCTCCACCCATGAGCACATGGATGAACACGAGCAAACTGGAAGTAACCCACCACTGAGCATGACCATTCTAGGAAGTGAACTCCAATGCATTTAGAATGTACCGCAGCAGGATAGGCTGTGCTACCTTTCAGATGTAATTGACAAATATAATAGACAAAAGTGAATGTTGCCCATCTGGCCTATGAGCCAATTATTATAATAATCTTTTTTCTTTTCCAAATATTTGCTCTTTACCTTACTGCCACTGTTAGAGATGATACCTTCCACATCCTAATTATTATTATTATTCTTCCTTCCTCATTAATTGACGAATCTAATAAAAATGTTTCTAAAGCTGTGGAAATAGACATGATTTATCTCGAGTCAGAGTAAGCATTAATAATACACTGGAGAATGAAAGGACAGTTTGAAAGCCTTAGAAAAACTCAGATCGACATCCTTAATGTAAAATCCAACACTTCCTTTGTCCATTGTGGAGCTTTGCTCAATATCTTCTTACTACAGGATGGTTTAAAATCTGAGCCTATCCATTAACTAATCAATGGTGTTCTTAAAACACATATAATATGCAGTCATTTCTTTTCCATGCATTACTTTGACACACCTTTGGAACTATAAACAGTTCCTCCCAATTCAGTTTAATCTTGGTGTAGTAGTGATTACTGATTTAAAGAGGATTTTTTGAAAAAGTTGAAAAAGAATAGCAATACCTCATTCAAAACCTATATAATTTAATATGTGCTATAAAAAAAAAGGACATAACTCATGCTATGTTAGACCCAAGCCATGTCTTCAGGAAAGCCATCAAGAATTGACTGTTCCAAAAAGCTTTTGGGGATTGGAATGGAGATAACAGCAGGGGGCAAATGACAGGCTGTTTGTGTGGTCCATTGGGATATTGATTATTATTGTTTATTACTTGATCCTTTGTTTACAGAGGTGTAGTATTCATCAGCGATAGCTGTGATTCAAGCAGCCTCAAATTTAAATAATAAAAAAGAGTCTTGAAGGAAGGACTAATACTTGAGAGACCATCTCATCCCACTGTGGGTGATCCATGCCACTCATGCCAGCAGAGGAGGAACGCTGCGGGGCCCGTCAGCCCTATTATTCCAGCTGGCAGGGTCTTACCCTCTGCAACATCTTGGCTCCCAATGTGAGGTTTTGTTTCCAACCCTCCTATCCTTTTGTAAGGGCCTCAAGACGTGGCTCTGCTAGTCAGCTTGGGGCGCCAGTGAGGGAACAGCACAGTGGAGGTGGCTGATCAAATAACAACAGATCCCACTCCTTCCACTCTGCCTCTGCCCCTCCACATGTCCTTAGATTTTAATGTTTGATTTTCATTTATTTATGTTTTAATTGTGTATGTATAGACATGCTTTTATGACTGTAATCCACCCAAAGTTACCCTATGGTAAGATGGGCGGCCAATAAAGGTTATGAATAAAATAAAATAATAGTATACATAATAAATATGCTAGAATAATAATAAATATGCTAGAAGGCTTGTCGATGCTTGTATTTTTCTATATTTTTCCTACATTTCAAATTGTCTTTAAAAGATGACAACTTGCTCATACATCTTTGCTCGTTTTGCTACTTCTCTCCTATTGTTGTAGACCAATTAGAAGCTTGGTTAGACATTATATAAACCACTTCAAAACATCCAGCACATAAAGAGATGGTTCTTACTTTATATTAGATTCATTCTTCCCACATGGAAGCTGTTAACAAAATGTTTTTAATGAGGTATCAACTCACGTCATAGTGATGTTTGTTAGCTCTTTACCACATGGATTTGCCCTATTGATTGTAGCTCCATATTGCAACTCCCACCATAAGGAATACATTGTGCTATTTTGCACTGTTTGTAGTTTGATTTACATAATAAATAATGTACAGATATTGTGATGCTGTATGAACTATTATAACAACTCCAGTGTTGATCTTATAACAAAGAGTTCATAATATAATGAAACTTTAATTCAATATAATATAGTTTAATCAAGTTATGAACTAATGATTGCTGATTCAGAACCATAGCTATATAAAATATTCAAGAGAGTGATGCAAAAAAAGTAGTACATAATTTACTTTACCTTGAGATGCACCCGAAGGCTGCAGCTGGTCCAGAATGCGGCCGCGCGGGCAGTTTTGGGAGTCACTAGATACTCCCACGTAACACCACTCCTGCGCAGGCTGCACTGGCTGCCTGTGGCCTTTCGGGTGCGTTTCAAGGTGTTGGTTATTATCTTTAAAGCGCACCATGGCACAGGACCTAGTTATTTGCGGGATCGTATCCTGCCCCATACATCCCTTCAGCCGATTCGCTCTCACAGAGAGGGACTTCTCCGGGTGCCGTCCACTAGGCAATGCCAGCGGGTGACGCCCAGGGGAAGGGCCTTCTCTGTGGCGGGCCCGATCCTCTGGAATGACCTTCCTCCTGACATTAGAACGACCACGGACCTCCGCTCCTTCCGTCAGAAACTCAAAACCCACCTGTTTCATCTAGCCGGCCTGGCCTAATTCCATCCTTCCCGCCTCAGTTTGTAATTTTAAATTATGTGATTAGGTTTTAAGGTTAATTTTTTAATTTTTATAAATTTGTACAGGGGATTATTTAATTCGATTTTAGTTTATATGTATTGTTGATTGTCATAGTTTTAATTTCTACCTGCACACCGCCCCGAGTCCTTTCGGGGAGAGGGGGCGGTCTAGAAATCCAATAAATAAATAATAAATAAATAAATTTTTATAATCAAAGAAGACTGCATTGGATAGCCATTTGTCTGAAATGGTATAAGGTTCCTGCCTACGCAGGGGGTTGGACTAGAAGACCTACAAGGTCCCTTCCAACTCTGCTATTGTATTGTATTGTATTGCATCCTTCCCCAAAACTCCATATTAATGCTTGATATCATAGTTTAAACACTACCCAGCTTTTCACAAACAAACTTGTATATTACTAATGTTGATGGTAAGTAAAACAGACAATTGGCCTGGTGTATAAAGCTCATAGAATGTTTGTGGTCTTATTAGTATTTTAAGAAAACCATACAATTTCCTTAAAATATATACATCTGAATATTAAGGAATGAACAATCAAGAACATTTTAATAGTTTTTCAAATCCCTTTCAGTCTCTCTTTTTAAAAAAAACACAATATAATGAAAGTCAGCAATTTTCAGAGCAATCCAATGTATTACTCTGAGGTAAATCTCTGTATTCAATTGAGCTAATTTCTAGGTTGCTATATATAGGACTGTAATGTTGATTTCTCAAATTGCCATAATCAAGTGCCTTCCTATTTGGTTTTCAAAATTTATGAGACAAAACTAGTATAATTCTGAGTCTCATTTTCTTTTTCACTTTCTAGATTGGTTGACCTAACACACAGAGGAAAATCACAAGAGATGAAAGCACATATGAAAAAAATGTGGTGAGGAGAGCCTGCTATTCTGTAATGTTCTCCTCCTTTGCTGAAGTTAATTTAGCTCCACACAAAAAATGTATTTGCTTTAAGAAAATGAAAACAACATGGACCATTTCAGATGGTTGCATGGCTTCCAGCTGTAAGTTGCAATGTGCAAATAGCGAGCCTTTTCTCTGATTTACTTTTAAAGACAAATGTTTGCCACCAAAAAAGTGTAATACAATGGCACATAGCTTTTTGAATTCATGGGCACACCTTTATAAAACAAAGTAAATGATACCATGGAGAAGCTGAGGATTTTTCTCCTTCCCAAGCTGTATGGGTCACGGTATCTCAAGTAATAAAACAAACTTTTTCTGTTATTATTGTAATATTTGATGCAGTTGAAAACTATAAGTGCAAAATGATGTGTCTGTGCTCAAAGAAAGAATTGTTCTTCAATGAATTAAATATAGCATAGAATTTGATATCTCAAAATACTGAGGTCCATCCATCACTTATAAAATACACTATATATTAAACAATTTAGAAGCAAATACAGCATTTCAGTGTATGAATGTATTACTTTCACTCTGTTTATTCCAATAGCTCAGCATATCAGCAAATAGTAATTAACAATTGAGAGAATTGTGATAAAGGCTTAGTCAACAAAAATGGTTAAAGCGAATGTGTCTTATTGCAGTGTGTGTATCCGGTCACTTTTATGGCTACTGTCCAGATACATTAAAGCTGCTTTGATTTCTGTAATGACAGTAAATGTTATCTGAACATTCTACTGTTCAGATGTGAGTAAAGGAGTGAGTAAAGAAGCACAGGATCTGGGCTACACTCTTTATTGCTGTTCTGACCGAGACTTCCCAAGAGCATGAAGCAAACTCCTTGTCCCGGCAAAAAACCCTTTTATTAATTTACAGTGAATTCTGCTCATTCACAATCTTTCAAAGGAGGATTTATGGTCACACACCTTATCTGGCTTGGAGAGCTGACAGGCCGATATCTGCAGAACTTGGCAAGGAGTCCCGGAGAGTCACTAACCAATTAGCGAACTAATTGTCTCCTGCAAACTCCACTGCCCTTTCGCTCTGTTATCCTCTTTTATTTCCTCTGGGAGGGGCCATTCAGCATCTGGCCTTTCTCCCAAGTCAACCCCTGCTCTTTAGTTTCTCTCTTCGTCTGGCAACTCTGTGCATACTGGGAACAGGCTCCAGCTGTTTGTCTGTCCCTCTGATGTCTGACTCTGAAGGCAGCTGATAGCTGGCATAAGGCCCTGGCCCCCTCTCTGCCTCCATCACAGAGCCCTCATCAGAGCCTTCCCCAGACTCCAGGACTGGCCCATGTTGCTTCCCAACCTCCTCACTGTCCAAATCTGCTGCCAGCTCTCCTGGCCGCTGGCGAGCCACAACAGTTGCTATGGTTGCCTGGATTTGTGCAATCTCAGTTTGTTAGCTTTCATACATTAAAAAAAAAGGCATTGCCATCTGAGTTGAGCTTCATCACATGGAGCAGTTGATGCTCTCCTCCATTTTCTATAGCTGGTATGGTACTTCATTTCTAGCTCTACATACTGTATTACACTAAATTATCATGTAGTTTTGGGTCTCTATGGATATGCGAATCCATTCTGATCTGTAAATCAAGGTTTACAGTATATCTCATATCCAGGTAGTCCTCGACCTACAAGCATTTATATAGTGAAAGTTATAATGGCATTGGGAAAAAATACTTATGACCTTTTTTCACACTTACAACCATTGCAGCATCCTTATCAACACATGATCAAAATCCAGACACTTGGCAACAGATTCCTATTTATGACGGTCGCCCCATCCTGGAATCGTGTGATCGCCTTTTGTAACCTTCTGGCAAGCAAATTTTATGGAGAAGTCGAATTTACTTAACAACCATGTTACTAACCTAACAAACACAGTGATTCACTTAACCACTGTGGCAAGAAACATTATAAAATGGGGCAAAACTCACTTAACAAATGTCATGCTTAACAGCAGAAATGTTGGACTCAATTGTGGTTGTAAGTGGAGGACTACCTGTATGAACCCACCTGCTATGAAAGAAGAATACAACTAATTAACTAGAGCTGCCTACTATCACACTGTGTACAGATGTTCATTAATATCCTTTCAACAGTAAATTTTACTTAGGGATACAAAGGGATAGAGGTATACTGTATGTCACAACCTTACATATTTGTATCACTGTGGCTTACTCACTGCAGCACCATTATAGCTAAAGTTCCCTTGATCTTTTCCAATCCTATAGATAAGAGCTTATGGGCAAATCTTCTGTTACCCATTAATGAGCACATACATTTCCTTCTGTTGTTTAACAACCCAGCAGGCTGGTAAGACTTAGAACTTCCTTAATATAAAAAAAAGATAAAAAAGCACATCAAATTCAAGTAAATTGGTGCAAGAGAACACCTTTATTTGATAGTAATTTGCCTTTTAGTCTCCTTGCTTCTCTTCTCTTTTAAATTTTATCGTGCCCTGGCTATGACTTTCGTACTTTGCTATAGAATTATTTATAAGAATAGTCATGTTGATATTGTGCTACTGAAATCAACAGAATATTTAGGATGCAAACCTTAAAGTAACCTTTGACTTGTTAAGAGTTGATTCAAATGTTTAGGAAGTACAACTTACATCTTAACAATTCAATGTCTTTCATTACAATGGCTTTAAAGAGCAAAATTACTAAAACATGAACATATTCAAAAAACAGTGGTTTCCTTTTCTGGATTTTTCTGCAGCTATTAGAGTGGGGGAAATATATAAGGGCTGGGTTTTAGTTCTTGTGCAAAAGCTTCTAAAGATGTATTCATAAAGAGATATGAGCATAAAAGATCAGTTCCCTGGGAAAATTCTGTCCATTGAAATCTATCACATCACCTGCAAATTACTTTCCCATGTAAAAAGAATGTATCTTTAAAATATTAAAATATGTGATCTCTTTCTTTCTAGGTTCCAGAGTATTCCAATCCCAGGGACCATTAGCATAAGGTATTTCTGTGCCCTGAAGATCAACTAAGAGCATCATCTTCATATCCCAGTAGTTTATGGTGGCAGTCCCAACCATAGCGACAATTCTGAAAACTTTTAGAAGTCTCGCCCTGCTGCCACTGCAGACTCCAACTTCCAATGTTTCTTCCAATGTTTATCACCAATGCTACATTAGTTATGCTGGGACGTCAGGGTACAAGATTAATCCCCATTGTTTTCTCAAGCAAAAATATAAACATAAGACTTGGCAAAAAAAAAAAATTGGGAAGATTTTGGAAGTAGAATAATGAAATCAGAGAACACTGTAGCATAGACATTAAGTTTAGGAATATGATCAGGAAGTTAAAATCAGCATTCAGGTATGAAAACTCACTGAATGGCTTTGGGCCAATCCGTATCACTCCATTTAATGTATCTCATAGCCCTAAATCACCTTACAGGGGAGATGGGTGGCATAAAATTAAGGAGGGAGGGAGGGAGGGAGGGAGAGAGAGAGAGAAAGGAAGTCAGGAAGGAAAGAAAGAGAGAGAGAGAGAGAGAGAGAGAGAGAGAGAGAGAGAGAGAGAGAGAGAAAGAAAGAAAGAAAGAAAGAAAGAAAGAAAGAAAGAAAGAAAGAAAGAAAGAAAGAAAGAAAGAAAGAAAGAAAGAAAGAAAGTTGTGGACATAAAATTGGAGGAGGGAGAGATGCTTTGCTTGTTATCATGAACTCTTAAGAGGAAATATATGACAGAAATCTGTTTAAAACATGAAATAGTTTGCTCCCTCAAATTTACGTTGCCTGTCTGCCAGGCAATTTGTGCTGGGTTCAGATGCAAAGCTATTTAAGTGGTCAGAAATGTTTTAAGCGTTTATTTTAAGCCTTTCTCTGCGTGAGAGCATACTGTGTATATCAGGAGCTGGCAATTTTTCAATGACAAGGACCACATTTAACATGGGGGGTGGGGACACAAGACTCATAAGATGGGTGAATCCCTTCACAGATGAGATGAGGCTGGATTTCCAAAGTAGATGAGCTTTCCTGGGTTTTGTAAATTTGATACGCCAATTTTAAAAGGTTTAACAGTTTCCCTGGTCTAGTTGTGACTGACTCAAGGGGATCCTCTCTGCTTCTCCACCAAGGAAGCCAGCATTGTCTGATGGACACTTCTTCACCCAGTGGCCCACATGAAAATACTGAACACAGTAACCTTCCCGCCGAAGCTGTACCTATTTATCTACTTGCATTTACATGCTTTTGAACTTTGTCAGGAGCGGGGATGAGTATTGAGAGCTCATCCCATTGCACATTGGGTCTTGAACCTGAATTATTGGCCTTCCAGCTGACAAACTCAATATCTTAACTGCTAAGCCATCGTGCCTCCACTTTACAGCTTACATTGGTGTTTTTACTTCAGAGAAATGTGACTTATTTCTCCAGGACTTTTATCATTCATATATGGAATACCTTTCAAGTGAAAATTATTCAGGACTTGTTTTTGATTTGGCTTGTTACAAAAAGTGTCTTGGGTTAAGGAGGAGATAGGACAGAGATCCCAAAGCCATTGCAAAAAACTTGGTAATTCATTTTTACTGGTCTTTCTTGAAATTTAGTGGAGCCTCATGAGACGAACCAGTGTTTGTATAGTTATAAATAAAAATACTGGTCATATGGGAATGTTTTCTTCCCATAGGTTGCATCTGCACATGAGATTGAGATTGCCAGACATGTGACATTTGTCAGCATTTGTCCTGTTATTGCCATGGAGCTGTCCTTCCAGCTCATGGACCTGCAAGAGGAAACCACCCAGACTGTCTGAGTGATGATGGAGAAGGGATAAATAAACCTTCTTGGGCAATGTTTTTTCCTGTTCCTGGAAGCTCTGTTTCCACAGAGGCATTTGTATCCGGTACTTTGCAGAGATCTTCTTTCACATCAAAGTGTCTTTCTTTAGGCTGCGCAGCTCAGGGCACAACCTCTGCTACTGATGGGAAAAGGCCTTATTCCAAAGGAAAAAGAAAGAAATGTTTGCTCTGAATATATAAAGTTCTCTGTTCTTTTGGTGTTTCAGCTATTCTTGCCCTATAAACGTTTCATGGCTTCTTCCAAAATCTAGTTTGGACACACTTTTCAGAAGAGGCTGGAAGGGCTATCCATGGCATCTAAGATTAGTCTTTAAACTATTAACTCAGAGCACCTGGCAAAGTCATTGCAAGACTATGACTCCATAGGGAAATGATTGTATCATTTCCCATACTGTATCATGATTACACACACACAACATACATATACAGAGATAGCTAGATAGATAGGTAGCTAGGTAGCTAGGTAGCTAGGTAGCTAGGTAGCTAGCTAGGTAGGTAGGTAGGTAGGTAGGTAGGCAGGCAGGCAGGCAGGCAGGCAGGCAGGCAGGCAGGCAGGCAGGCAGGCAGGCAGGCAGGCAGGCAGGCAGGCAGGCAGGCAGGCAGGCAGAAATTCAGCAGGTTCTGACAGTAACAGAAATTTTGAATAGTTCGGAGAACTGGCAAGGCAAATACCACCTCTGGCTGGCCCCAGAGGAGGTAAAACTATTTTGTGTTGCATTTTTACTGATAAATAATTGAAGGGACATTAGTATAGATCTATTTCAAGCTATTTAGCTCTCATCAGCTAGCCACACCCTTACTGGGATTCGAACTTGAGTTGTTTTTACATGTTAGGCAGTTATATTAACCTCTAAGCCACAAGCTCTCCTCCCTTATCAGCTGAGCCAGGGGAATGATTAAGTGTTTTGTCAAAGCACTTGATATGCCCAAATATGGGAGGCGAACTGGTTTTTCTGATGATCAGCTGCACCACGTGATTTATATTAGCTAGAAAGTAGGATTTCTTGCTTTCTAGCTAATCTAAATCGCATGGCACAGCAGATTCCCCCCCCTCGCTGTTAGCTTACTCGCTTGCCAGGCACGCTTAGTAGCAGGCTCTGTCCCCCAGATGTCATTTTGATGCTCTGCGCATGTGCGGAAGATCCCGTGCATGCACAGAAGTGAGCACGCGTGCATTCACATTGCTACTGAACCAGTAGCAAAAGTAAGTGGATTTCACCCCTGGTTAGAACTGAATGCTACATGAAATAAATATTGGTTAGTTGAAAATATTTTGGTGGAAATGTAGATAAAAGTTTACTTCTAAAGCTATCGACATGATGCCTCTCACTAACATTAAATCTTAAGTTTGGTAGCATTTTTAAATAAAAGATAAATAAAAGATAAAAGATAAATCTGCCACAGCTTCATTTCTGTACTCCTAATCTCCCCTTCAAATTTATCTCCCCTAGGAACAAACTGCCTTGGGTGTGAACTTTGAATTGAAAGACCCAAGAGTGCATGAGTAGGCAAACCTTTTTGAAAATGTTTTTAATCTGGCATCTCTCGTGTGTGTGTGTGTGTTACGTTTATATATAACAAAGGCAATGAAAAAATAGCTTTCTGCCTGGATGGCTCCTAAGGTGAGCCGAAAGACAGAAAAGGGAAGCAGTTTTGCTCCCTCCCATATGGGACATACCAGGGTGTTGTGACACTGTATGTATGTATGTATGTATGTATGTATGTATGTATGTATGTATGTATATATAGAGAGAGTATGACTAGCTGATGAGAGCTAAAAAGCTTGAAATAGATCTATCCTAGTCTCTCTGATTTATTTATTGATCAGCTCATAAAAACTAACACACATATTTAAAAAAATCACACAACGGAATTCATGGCTTTCTGTCTAGATGGTCTCTGGTGATGAGCCGAAAGGCAGAAAAGGAAAAAGTATGTCTCCTCCCTTAATTGGGGCCCTAACAGGGTGTTGTGGAACAAATATATATACAGCCCTGGTTCGAATCCCAGTAAGAGTATGGCTAGCTGATGAGAGCTAATAAGCTCGATATAGATCTAGTCTCCCTGACTTATTTATTGATCAGCTCAAAAACGTAACACACACACACACACACATATACATACATACATACATGCATACATACATACATACATACATACATACATACATACATACATACATACTTGTGTTACAACACCCTAGTAAGCCCCAATTAAGGGAGGGAGCAGAACTGCTTCCCTTTTCTGTCTTTCGGCTCATCACCAGAGACCATGCAGACAGAAAGCTATTTGTTTCATTGTCTTTTGTTTACATGTGTGTTAGGTTTTGAGCTGATAAATAAATAAACAAGGGAGACTAGGATAGATCTATTTCAAGCTATTTAGCTCTCATCAGCTAGCCATAACTTTACTGGGATTCGAACCAGGGAAGTATTACATGTGAGGCAGTTGTAATTGCCACTAGACCACTGGTTCTTATTACCCTGTCTCAGCTGATCAGGATAAGAACCAGTGGTCTAGTGGCAATTACAACTGCCTCACATGTAATACTTCCCTGGTTCGAATCCCAGTAAGGTGATGAGAGCTGATGAGAGCTAAATAGCTTGAAATAGATCTATCCTAGTCCCCCTTTTTTATTTATTTATCAGCTCAAAACCTAACACACACACACACACACATATATGTTGCATTTGTGCAGATAAATAAATAAACAAGGGAGACTAGTATAGATCTATTTCAAGCTATTTAGCTCTCATCAGCTAGCCATATCCTTACTGGGATTCAAACCAGGGAGGTATTACATGTAAGGCAGATGTAATTGTCCCTAGACCACTGGTTCTCCTTGAATCCCAGTAAGGGTATGGCTAGCTGATGAGAGCTAAATAGCTTGAAATAGATCTATACTAGTCTCCCTTGTTTGTTTATTTATCAGCACAAATGCAACACAAATGTAAACAAAGGCAATGAAACGAAATCAATTTAGCCATTGCGCCATTTCTGGGGAAGAACAGCCCAAGCTAGGTTTGATAAGGGAGAAAGGAATACAAACATCGATTAACGTGCCTGATGCAAGAAAAACAACAGGGCTAATCACAGGTGGGAGGCGAGTGGATGGACCTATCACGCGCGCAATGGCTAAATTGATTAACATTTTATAAAGGCAGGTATCCCTTTAATGGCTTTTACACTCTGACGATGTTAGCAGTTGCTAATGAAAGCTCAGTGAGCAATATATTTTAAATATATTTTAAAGTTCCAGAGATCATTATGTCAGTTTCATATATATATATTATACACACACACACATACATACATACACATACATCATGTTCTCTCTCCTACAGACATGTTGGCTTCTTCAGTTCTGAATTTTAGGTAATACATTTTTGTTCAGACTTTCTTGTGTCTTAAATGTCTTCCCACCTGCATGTCAAGTTGCTTTAGGCATAATCTACCTTTTCAAATGAAGGATTGCAAATAGGAGGGAGGAAAGCAAACCGAAACTTCTTCAATCACTTGCTGTGCTTAAAAATTCATAATAATTTCTGTAGCCAACGGCAGTAAAGCTAATTATTTAGTGTTCCAATCAGCCTCATAGCCTTCTGAGAGAATATGCTATGGAGCTGGTTATGCTGATATGTCTACAAGAGGGCAAATGCTTGAAGCTGGAGCCCAAGAGCTTGGTAGGCAGCATCACTGGAGGAGCTTCTCTGTAGCTTTGAAGAAATGTGCCATGGTGACTTGATAATACATTCAGTGAAGTGTTAGCTATTGGCAGACGTTTGCATTGCTCTTTAGGAAATCTGATCATTTGGAGGCCAACAAAGTTGGTTCACAACGTTTAGATAAAAGAAGAGGTCATTTGTCAAAACATCACTATGATACTAGGCTAAGCATAAAGCTTCCAGCTTGCAATAGGTTATGATAGGCTTCATCCAAATTGGAAGATATTCTGCTTTGTTATTGTGAGTATCTGCCCATTCATATTTGGATATATGCATGGCATATTAAGAACCCGGGGTGTGTGTGTGTGTGTGTGAAAGCAGCTGCATGATACCAAATATTAATTTACTCCAAACATTTGATTTTACAGTGGCCAACCAGATCTCCCGTTGTTGTTCCCTAACAAAAACTGTTTAGCTATTGTAACCTTTAGTCTTAGACATGATTTATAGTTACTGATAATCTTGTTTTCCACTAGTCAGACATTTTTTATACTGCATAAGAAGGTTTGATTTTGTACTTTAAAACTTCACCAGGTTATTCAGCAAACGCTTATCTTTCTAAATGGTGGAAAGGGAGAGAAACAATTGCCCTTGGTCCCACCTAAATTGTAATTCATTATTTGAAATGGAGAGATCAACATTTTTCATTCAAAGCAGTAAAAATACAATGCCTATATCAGCTTTCCATATATACTCCTGGTTACTGTGCTTGTAATTTCAATGGGGGGAAAAGTGCAGAAAAATGACACTGACTTTGGATTCAGGAAGAAAGTGGGATGTATGTTATATGTTAGTGTTTAGTTGAATGAACATTTTAACCAGGGGCATTCACAGGTTTTAAAAGGCCTGGTGTCTCCATATTATCCCCTTCCATTCTCTGCTTTCGTGAAACCAGAAATCTGGGAATTGAACCTGAGATTTTGTACATACAAAATTTATTCTGATGAATAAAATATCTATTCTTTTTCTACAAAATGAAGTGCAAAGATTCACTTTAATATTTCATTTCATATTTCATTTAACAACTTATTTGTTTGATTTCTATAGCTGCCCTTCTCAATAAGTAACCTAAATTTCAGTGAAAGATTTGCAAAATTTGCCAAAACATAGCTTCTCATTACAGCTAATTGCAAAAATGGCTAACTCTTGGCAGAAGCGCACATGGACAAATAGGATCCTGACCTGAGGGGAATGATAGATGGGAAGTATCAGCATTAGGTTAGAAACTGTGAAGATCGTATCTAACTTCCCTTCTCCAAAAGGCTCCTAGGCCTTTATCAGTTTCATTGAAAAGAAAATGATTTTTGCCACCATTTTCTTCCACTGTACCAGTGGTGGGATTCAAATAATTTAACAACCGGTTGTCTACCCTAATGGCCAGCTGAGTAGGCGTGGCTTGGTGGTCATGTGACTGGGTGGGCATGGCCAGCTCAAAGTCACTTACGTTGATGGGCGCTTTGCCTGAGCTGTTACAATGTAATAAGAATTAACTAGAGAGGCAGTTTCCGTAAGCAGGGCAATAAAGATTAGGCTAGAAACAACACCAGAATGTTTCCTTCCTGCCTTCCTTACAGGATTAGCCCTGTAAAATGGAAAAAAGCAAACGGAGATTTCTTCCAACAATCGGTTCTCCAAACTGCTTAGAAAGTTAACAACCGGTTCTCCTGAACAGGTACGAGTTGGCTGAATCCCACCACTGCACTGCCCTACTGTGATGTGGCAGTGAAGATAAGAACCATTGATGGTTGCTTCAAGCATCTGGGATTGAGCAACTGCACAACTGGTTTTAAGACTTGCAGTAAACAAAGAAATTTACTGATGACCTGATATATTCATATGGTTCTTCCAGTAACACTATAGCAGCATCAAATCTGAAAGCATCTGGAGTGCTACCCCAAAAAGTATTTATGATTACACAGCTATGGTGGTAATTACTTTATCTTATTGCCGCTATTCCTATTTCTTTGAGTGCAGTACCTGCTAACACCCATGGATTAGCTCGAAATGCCATCTGGCTGCTGAGAGCATAACAGTTCTTGATGAAAGTCATATTATCATAGAGATATTTAATATCTGCCACCATTCCTAACTTTATCCCTGACTTTCCATTTCTGCTCTGCATATACCACTATGTCATTATTAATTAAATAATTGGTGGTCGCAAAACGTAACACTTTGGAAGATAAGTATAGGTTGTGGATCGTTTCTTGCGTGAAAGTGCATTCTCAGTTTCCTATTAAAAGAAAACCTGTACTTGAGTACCAAAGACCGAAAGCAAAATAATTCCCGGACTGAAGATTTTTTTACATTTTTTTTCATCCTCTACTGCCCTCTGTTGACTTCCACTGAAACTAGATTAATTTCTTCTCAACTGTACAACCAAGTCAGATCGCAAGTTCTCAATATAACAGAGCCGTCCACTGGGAAATAAGTTATAAATGCTTTTAGATCAGAGCTGCATAACTCCGTGCCCTAAATTCCATGTGATGCTCCAAACTCTTGACTGAAGTCTTTAGAGACATTCAGATTTTGTAACCATGTAATAAAGATGTACGCAACAAGAAGGGGGGAAAGTAACAAGAGTTATTAAAAATGTGACTAGAGAGTACTCATATTAATTAGAGTTGTGCAAAGCTCACTCATCTGGGAACGAAACATTTCAGAAATTTCAGTTAGCTATCTGGACTGTGCCTAATTTTCTCCCAGAGTTAGGCTACCCCAGAGTACAGTGTGGCATTTCTCAGAAGTAGGTCTTTCAAATTAGAAGTAGCTTGAGGTGCACACTGGGTGGAAAGTCAAGTTCAGGACACTGTGAGCTACTTAAATATTTTTTTACTTGTGGAAAATAACCAAATGATCCTGAGTACAATATGGTCCACAAGGAGTTTCAGTGTGGCCTGGAGAAGAATAGATTATTCCTGAATCTTGTGCGGCCCTAATATTAAGTGTGATAAATATTACTCAATTTTAAATGCAAACAGAAGGAAATAAACTGAAATATTCTGTCCTGCTGGCTTTTGAAGTGAGAGTCCTGTCATGCCATTCAAGAAATGGTTCTGAATTTGGGGGGGGGGGGAATGCAATCCTTTTTTATGTGTAATTTTTATTCAAACTTTATGTGTAAATTTTATTTAAAATTTTAATAAAAAAAATTTATTGCACTTTTACAAAAGGATAAAACTCACACAAAGTAAAGAAGAAAAGACAAAAAGAAATAAATCGTAGAAAAAAGAAAAAGAAATAGAAAGGACAAAAAATAATAGTTGGTTCTTATATTCTTTGCAGCAGTTGTATCAGAGGTGGTATTCAGCAGATTCTGACTAGTTCTGGAAAACTGGTAGCAGAAATTTTGAGTAGTTCAGAGAACCAGTAAATACCACTTCTGACTGCCCCTGCCCCCATCTATTCTCTGTCTCCCCAGTCCCAGCTGATTGGGAGGAAATGGGGATTTTTCAGTAACCTTCCCCTGAAGTGGGTAGGGAATGGAAATTTTACAGTCCTTCCCCTGCCACACCCACCAAGACATGCCCATCAAGATATGCCACACCCACCAAGCCACACCCACAGAATCAGTAGTAAAAAAAATTTTGAATCCCACCACTGAGTTATATGTTTATTTTAACTTCTCTAAGGTTATATCATAATACTCTTTTTTCTATAATCTATCCTATCTAATCATTAAAACCATAAAATGCAAGTTTATTTTTTTCATTTTTGTGCAAAGAATCCATAAGACATTTCTAGTTACCAGTAAATGTATATGGTGTCTTTTCTCTAATCAAAGAAGTTAATTCATCCAATTCTGTAAGATCTGCCAATTTCACCAACAATTCCTCCTTAGCAGGCAGCGTTAAATCTTTCCATCTGTAAATATTTGAAATCTTTTTTTAGACATTTGCTTTCTTGAATAATTATTACACCTCATACAGACAATTCATAAAGTTACAGTTTAGGATTATCACAATAAGTTCTCTCTGGTGGCTTACAAGATAAGACAGCCTTTTGAATGATATGTCATATTTTAGCAATATAGAGAACTTTTGTAAAGAGGCAGCTGAAATAAAATACAGGTAATCCTTGACACAACCAGCTGCAGCAAAAAACAGCTGCAATGATCACTTCTCCATCCCAAAAACCAAGCAAATTAGGAGGATACTTTCTGGCACCTTTAATATCCCCAAGGCACTCTATAGCACGGGGGTTTCAAACTCAAGGCCCAGGGGTCAGATCCACCCCGCAGGGTACTTAGATCTGGCCCACAGGGTGGTCCTGGAAACAGCAGAGAACCGGCCTATGGCGGAGAGTTGCAGAAGGTCATGGCAGCCAAAAACAGAGCTCAGGAGCCCGTTTTCACTGGCAGAGCACTTGGGCTACCTCAGGTGCCCCTGACATGAGTGACATTGAGCTGGCCATGCCCATCCTGATCATACCACTCCCCCCCCCCGACCCCAGAGGTGGTTTGACACCCCTGCTCTAGCACCTTATGTCTATCTTTCACTTGTTCATAGCCAAATAGCTACACACTTCCAAACAAAAAACAAGAATGGCGCTATCTGCATTCTTATTTTCTAATTATGCTCACAAGTGGGTATTGTGTAGTTTATATGATATAGCCGTCAGTGGAGGCTATTTGTGTGTGCAGCAGCTGCTCGGTAGCATATGCTGGCTTTGCTCTTTATGCCACAACTGGACATTCCTAGCTGCATTTGGCAACAGCTTGAGGTGGACAGTGTTCTGTGAAATAATATTTTACCATACGGGGTCTTCTGATTTTCAGAAATCAAACTGGATCATACTTGGAATCCTGGAAAATGGTTCTATGACACAACTTCTAGATATTTTGGGAGTACAACTTCCAGAGTTGCTAATCAGCTCACTTCAGCCCATAACTTTGGGCTATTTGGCATTTGCTTGATATTGAAAGGTCTAACCTACGCAAACCATTAGAATAGAATACTAGATTAAGGTTTCTATTTAGCTAAGGAGTGCCATCTACAGGGGGAAAAACACTTCCTAATGGTATTACTTTAAGGAAAAGGATTGCAGACAGAATAATCTACTTCTTATATTAAAAGAATATAAGAGCATTACAATATAATGCAATAGTAAAGATTCTTTTCGGATCATGAGCACAGATCAGGTTTCAGTGATGTGCCAGAGTCACAATCCCAATGCAAGGTAGCACTTTTACAAAGAACTTAAAAGTAATTAGCTTGATCTTAATTTTATTGTCATTAAATTAAATACATTTGCAGTGCTTATTCCTTTTTTTTCCTTCCTGAAAGGGCCAGGACTTAAACCCAAGCCCTCTGTTGGGTTCTACCATTACTATGGTCTTTTTTTCATTTCCCCACATGTGCATCTCTTCTCTTTAACTAAGAACTGGATTCGAGTGTTATCCATGTCTCTCTGATGTCAATGCTCAGATGTGATGGATGGACCTAGAAAACTGGACTAAATGTTGCTTGTCCACTGGAATATAATGACAAATTACAACTACTAATCTCAGCCTCATAACAGAGATTCGGTGAGGTAGAAGCAATTATCTAACGATATAGTACAGCAAGAAATCCACATAGTAGGGGTGCATATTATATGCCACCCTCTTATTTTACTTGGTATCCACAGCATTTCTGCCAACGTTTTAGGCTTATCATCCAATTCCAGAGACTTGAATGATTGGTGTAAGAGAGGCTGGGAGGACACACGTTTCTTAACTAAAATTTTAGGTTTTTCAATTCTGGAAACCCAACCTCAAAAAACCATCTGTTATGCAAACTGATCTTTTGATTTTTCTATGCTAAACAATCCAGTCTTCTCCATCTTGTTGTTTGCCAGATGGATTGTATTCAGTGCACACATACATATATGCAAAATGGCTACAATGCAGTTCTCTTCCAGCCAGCAAATCCCATTGCTACATAAAGTGATGGTGATAGTAGTTGTAGCCTAAGTGAAGGATTGAAGAAAACTCCTGCAAGTCCCTTGGACTGCAAGGCGATCAAAGGAGATCAAACCTGACTGCTCTTTGGAAGGCCAAATCCTGAAGATGAAACTCAAATACTTTGGCCACCTAATGAGAAGGAAGGACTCACTGGAGAAGAGCCTCATGCTGGGAAAGATTGAGGGCAAAAGAAGAACAGGATGACAGAGAACGAGGTGGCTGGATGGAGTCACCGAAGCAGTAGGCGTAAGCTTAAATGGACTCCAGAGGATGTTAGAGGACAAGAAAGCCTGGAGGAACATTGTCCATGGGATCACGATGGGTCAGACATGACTTTGCAACTAACAACAACAAGTGAAGGACATCAGCTTTAATGTAGCAAGTACAGTTAATCCTTGACATGACCATAATTGGGACAACATTTCCATTGCTAAGCTTTTAAGTGAGTCATGCCCAATTTTATGATCTTTTTGTGACAGTTGTTAAGCAAAATCATTGCAAATGTTAAATAGGTCTGGGTTCAAATATAAGCTTACATGTTTTCTGAAAATACCTGAAGTCATCACTTCTGTCTGGCTTTTTTCTGCCTGTAAAATGTGTATAATGATTCTCACATTTGCTTCTAGCAGGAAATACATACTGTATACAGTATTTGTGAGGAATCTGAGCCTTAAAATAAGAATGTAATAATAATTGCCACACACACACAATTTAAATCTTGTGCATAAGATATTAATGGATAGTTTATGCATATATAATTTGAGATTTTTTAAATTGCTTTATGTCAGCTTAATATGGTCTTCTAGTTTACTCTATTGAATAATAAATATGATCTATAGAATGATCCTCATGCGTGCTCTGCTTTAAAAAATACATTTAAATGCCTAAATTGAGTCGCTATACCGAATTAATACATAAATTCAATTTACATGTAAAATGTCTTAATAATTTGAATGTGAATATACTTTACAATACTTTTAGTATATCATGCAGTGCTATTTTGTAACTTCAATTTCTTGCTAACAAGGAGTTCCTCTAATGAAAAAAAAATGATTTTTTCATGCTCTACCAGATGGTAATTTAAAGCATTTCAATTAAACAAACTATCTCATTAGAGGGCCTTGATAATGCAGTGAGTTTTCTTTGATATGGTCAGAAATATCTCACATGCTTTTGGGATGCAATCAAAACTCTCAATAAACTTGTTGCTAAAAGGGTAGCCTTGTACATGTATTTTCATAGCAATCAAATGACCTAGTTTTGAAGTGTTTGAAGCCATTTCAAGTAGAGTAGGAACAAATTAACCTTGTTTAATAAGTAGTGTTCAATTTGAGCTCTACTTCTGAGTTCTATATGGATGCCATTTTATTTCTCTGTTCTCTTACATAATACATACTTCTTGAGCTTATATTACAAAGAGTGATATTATGTGCTATCCCCAAATACTTGTACCGCAACATCACTGCTCTCAAAATACACACAATTCACTCCCCCCCTCCTTGTCTTCGTATTTCTTGCTTGTTTGCTTCCATCGGATGTATACAGTGATGCATACATTGCTTTTATTTTGCTCTTTAATCTCCTCGTGCCTCTTTTTTAGGATCTCATCAACTCCACTTAACCATGACTTTTAGTCTTTATTTTATTTTCTATCTACAGTGATCCCTCGTTTTTCGCGGTTAATGGGGACCGGAACCTTCCATGAAAACTGAAAAACCGCGAAGTAGGATTCGCACCGGAAACTTGAGTTGGTGGACTTCATTTAAAGCAAGCACTAGGGGGCGCTTGCCTCCTACCGATGCATTTTTTTTCCTGTATTTTTGAAAAACCCGCGAAGCACTGAAGCCGCGAAACATGAAGCCGCGAAAAACGAGGGATCACTGTATTCACTGTTTCTTTGCCTTTCTTTTTTGAGCAATTTGATTTGCATTTCCTTTTCTCTATACTAACACCTCAACATATTTCTTTCATGTTAGCCTTTCACTTTTGGAGTTCATATTCATTCAGTACCCATCATTCTTGAGCCTGTAGTTTGTTTTACCACACACACTTCTTTTTAAAAAAATATATTTGTCATTGTTTATATATAAATATATTGAATACAGTGTAATTGTACTGGCATTTCATTTGCCCCAAAAACCAAAGTGAAAACAAATAGCATATATACTATTTTAAACAGTGTTGGGGTGTTGTACAGTTATTTTTGACCATCATATTCTAGAATGTCAACTTATCTATCATTCTTATCTATCATTTTATTACCTGCATTCTAATATATACATAGTATCCATGTCCACACCGAACCTGATTCTTTCGCATTCCAACTTCCATCTTGTGTTTCTAACCATTGATAGAATCTGTTCCATGTAGCATCTGTATCTCCTTTGCTTTTTATTTTTAGCATTAGTCTATCCAATTCTGCACAGACTAGTATCTTTCTTATCGTCTCCTCCTCTGAAGGGGTGTTTTCACTCTTCCACTGCTGCGCATATACTATTCTTGCTGCGGTCAAGATGTGTAATATTAGGTATATTGTCCCTTTGTCATAGCCATCTGATATAATGCCTAATAAAAATAATTCTGGTTTAAACTCTATATGTTGTCTAATCATTTTTCTAACCACATATGAATTTGTATCCAAAATTTCCTTGCCTTTATACAGGTCCACCACCTGTGGTGGTAGGTGCCAGGTATTTGTTTATACCACACACATTTCTTAACCCATTATTTCACTGTATTCATGTTATTACTGTTTCTCCTAACACATGCAATTGTCATTATTAAGGAACAAAGTGGGTAAAAGTATTCCTTTACACACAACCATTTTGCTTCCTTAGACATCCATTCCTCACAACAGAGCAACAGATCAGACCTTGAATCTGATGCCTTACAAAATGTCTCCTTCTTTAATAAAGATTAGAACAAGATACACAAATTCATATATTTACTTTGATTTTTTTCACTATTTATATGAAACTTGTGGTTATTCACTCTATCAAACAAATTATTGCACATTAATTTTAAAGTGAAGGTACAGTAACTTGAAGATCCATATTCCTCACTGACATTTTCTACATATGAAAAGACTCAAACATCTGTGCCTAAGAAGCTTTTAACAACTGTTCTTTATGTTTGCTTTCAACAATCAAAGCCAAAAGATATATTATTGCCTTACAAAATATATTCTACTCTTTAAAACAGTTCTTAACCTGTGGGTCGAGATCCCTTTAGGGGTTGAATGACCCTTTCACAGAGGTCACTGTTGAGTCCTCGACTTGCGACCGGTCCCGACTTACGACCGGCCGCAGGTCTTCCACTCTTCCCTTTAGGACTATGGCAACAGACAGTAACAACTTCTAACTGTCAGCCGCACCTGATTGGCTCAGACGCGGCTGGCGGGAACTAAGTCCGGGAGAGCCCTGATTGGTTCCCCATTTGACAGCTCGCGTATAAATAGCTGTCAAACGGGGAAGCCCCTGTCTACCGCATTTTGTCCGCCTGTAAATATTCTCCGCTGTTCTTGCTGTTTGCGAATAAACGCATTCTACTTTAACTAGCCTGTGTCCGGACTCCCTCTCTATCTCAGAACTTAACAGTCACCTAAGACCATTGGAAAACACGTATTTTTGATGGTCTTAGGAACCGAGACACCAATTTTTTGGTTGAGGGTTACCACAACATGAGGAACTGCATTAAAGGGTCGCAGCATTGGGAAGGTTGAGAAACACTGCTTTAAAAGCATTCACTAAGCATTCCATTAATGTTCCTACACATGCTATTCCATTATATTCCATTCTTATTGTATTCAACCTTCAACTTCATATTCACACAGATGTCCCATAATTTAAGATAGTCACATTTATGCGAAATTAACAAACATGAAGTAATTTTTCTTTTTTTGAATTTATACATTTCTTAGTTACCTATTATAGTAACAGGGGGTAGGTTTCGATTTTTTTTACTAACGGTTCTGTAGGTGTAGCTAGGTGGGGGAACATGTGACTAAGGGGGCATGGCCAACTTGACGTCACTCAAGCACACTCAGTCACATGATGACCACCCCACCAAGCCACACCCACCGAAAAGGTGTCGAAGATTTCTGGGACTCTGACAGAGGGAAGGGAGTGGGAAGAGAGGGGGGAAGCTCCCCAAAATAGCCCACCAAAGAATTTAGGGTGTGGAAAAGCCATAAGTTTCCTAGAAGGAATTGAAGCATTCAACTTTGTAGCCGGGCGGCCACACCTGTGTTTAAATCCAGCAGGCGAGTTGGGAAGGGGGAGAGAACAACAGGAAGGAAAGGGTGGGAGATAGGAAAAAATGCAGGTGGAGTCGCTGGACTGTGCAAGCAGGGCGGGAGGGAGGGAGGAAAGTTCACCTGACCCTGGAACAATAATGATGTTCTTTTCAGTTCTCCAGCTGTCAACCCTATGCAAACATCAACAGCAAAAAGAAATTGAGCATCCACTCCATAAGCAAACCATAAGCAAATATCATTTTTTTTAAATTCCACTTACACTTATTAATACCTGCATTTTTGTCAACATTCTCAAATTATTTATGATTCCCTGTTCATCATTTTTTCACTAGAATTTTCATACAAATCTCTATAATTTTAACATTTTCTCATTTCAATTTCCTCCAAATAATTTCACCACTTTTATTTTTGAACTGTTCTCTCTGCTTTCAGCTCCTTGTTTAGTCCTTTTTCACGCATTTCCACATTTTTAAACAAAATTATTTATATTTGCATCACCTATAATGCAATGCGCTTGAGACCCCACACCCCCTCAGTGCATGTGTGTGCACCCCACACATGCGCATGTGGTCCCCATGCATGTGCACACATCTCCCACATGTGCCCCACCCCCCATGCATGCACAGCAGAGACCCCAAAACCAACTGGCCAGTGGGAGGTGCGCACACATGCACGGTGGAGCTGAGCTGGGGCGAAGGTTCACACGCCCTCAGAAAGGGCTCTGCATACCATAGGTTCACCATCCTGTCCCTAGTCCATTAACTCCTATACGTTTACCATCTAACTATCTCATTAAAAAATAATATGAATTGTCCAGTCGTAAGTGACTAATGGGATATTATTTAGAGTTGCACTTTGGGGGCTTATTCATTCTACTTTTTATAGTTTGCAAAGAGAATCAGTAATAACTCACTATGAAAATCAATGGCCTGACAAAAGTTATAGATATAATTCTAATAAGCATAAATGTTATTAGAGACTTGCAGTAATGGATTCATATGTTTCTTTTGCATTTTGCTGTTGTCATATTCTGCTTGGATCATTTCTTTCTTTTCAGATCTGCACAACTATCAGAAGATTTCCATACATATATTATAATGTAGACCCATGACTGTTGTGCAAGGTTTGCAACCAACCATATTGTGAAGTATGCAGATGATACAACAGTAGTAGGCTTTATTTAAGATGACAATGAGGGTGCTTACCATAAGGAAGTAGAGGGTTTGGTGAATTGGTGTAATAAAAACAGCCTCATTTTAAAAGTTGGGAAAACTAAATAGATCGTTGTCAATTTCAGAAAAGGCAGTCACAGCCACACTCCTTGTGTATTAATGGTACACATGTGGAGATGGTTAGAAGCATCAAATTTTGGGTGTGCAGCTAACAAGTAATCTGGCTTGGTCGCTCAACATGAAACACTGGTGAAATGTGAACAGCAATGCCTGCATTTTCTGCATCACATGATAAAAGTACATCTTCTTTCTCCTGTCCTTACCACTTTCTATAGAGGGACGGTCCTGTCATTTTGTATTACAGTCTGGTTTGGAAGCATTACTGCTTCGGACAGGACAGAGTGGTGAGAATGGCAGAAAAGTTTATTGGCAGTTCACTCCCGTGGTGAAATTCACGTTTTCACTACAGGTTCTGTGGGCATGGCTTGGTGGTGGGGTCCTGTGATGCCACTTATGGCCCTGCCCACTCAGTGCCACTTATGGAACTCAATGCCACTTATGGCCCTGCCCATTCAGTTACATGCCATTACCATCATCAAGCCATGCCCAGAGAACCCAGTAAGAAAAAATGTGTATGAGTCCATTCAAGCAGAGCTGCTGCTCCCTTTATGGTCCCACCCACCCACCCAGCCCCCTCCCTCCCTCCCTCCCTCCCTGGGTCTACCTGAAAGAGACAGGCTGCAGCAGCTCTGCTGTGAATGGAGGGAGAAACATTTGGATTGTCTCTGCTGCATTTAATGCTGAATTCTGTGGCAGAAACAATCCAAACGTTTCTCCCTCCCATTCACAGCAAAGCTGCTGCTCTCTTTATGGTCACCCCGCCCCCTCCCTCCTTCCCTGGGTCTACCTTAAAGGGACAGGCTGCAGCAGCTCTGCTGTGAATGGAGGGAGAGAAATGTTTGGATTGGGTGGATGGGTCAAGTGGCCAGAAGGGGTGAAGCTGCGACAGGCAACCAGGTGGGCATGGGTGGGGCCACCAGAGATTTTTGCCATCGGTTTGGAGAACTGATGCCAATTGTCCCTGCTGGTTCAACCAAACTGGGCCAAACCGGGAGGATTTCACCTCTGGTTCACTCATTTCTATCCAGGACATAGCATTAAGTGTTGCTTGAGCAGGATCCACAGTATTGTTTGGGACATTACACATCCTATTCATGACCTATTTTTCTTGTTACCTTCTGAGAGAAGGATTCATGGAATCCGAAGCAGAACATCCAGATTCAGTCACAGTATTGTTCCACACAGTATCAACTTGTGATCTTTCAAGCTTCCTCTTTCTTCTATGTATTCAAGATGGACAGTGATTAATATTTATATGTAAGGGTGTAGGTATCTACATAATGTACTTATATAGCATGTCTATATGTGTGCTATGTATGTGAACACTTTTGAGAGCAGGCAACAGAATTTCATTTTTAATGTGCGCCAGTGTGCCCATAGTAAAAAATGACAAAAAAGGTTATCCTATCCTATCCTATCCTATCCTATCCTATCCTAACCTAACCTAACCTAACCTAACCTAACCTAACCTATCCTTTTCTTTCTTAATGTTATCATCTTTTCTTCTCATCTCATCTCATCTCATCTTATCAAATCACTGTAAAGCTAAAACATACTTTAGAAGATATTAAGCCTACCCCGAAACAGAGGACACAATGTTAATTTCCTACATATTACTCTGATAATTGAAACTATCAATTCATGTTTCAGAGAAACACCAAAGGAATCACTATAGAAAATTATCTAATGGGTAGCACCAAGCTATATCCAAGCTAGGGTATAGGCAGTTCCCCATTACATTTCAGGCCCCTTCATTTGTATTTAAATGAACAGAATTTCCATCTCACATTGAACATATGTCTTTGGCTGCAAATATCAAGAAAATTGAGAATTGCGGATCAGACAGGAGCACAATATTGGCTGAGCATGCACTTCTGTGCAACATCACTGGAATCGGTTGATGAGAGTTTCATTAATTAAACTGGGGGCTATTTGAAAATGCCTTAAGGAATCCAAATAGTATGGTATAAAAATAGATTCAGAGGACAATTTAATTACATACAACTTTGCCATGTTTTTCAATGATTGCTTGGGCCTATTGCAAAAATGTTTACTCATGAAATCTGCTCTGGTTTGTCTCCTTGTTAATTCTCTTTAATGTCTTCAAGTTGGCCTTAAAATTACACCTGTTACAGAACATAAATCCAAGGCAGCAATAATTTTCTGAGTACGATTTAAGAAATGGAGTCACTGATTATTCCGAGCTTATTAGTGCCAGTTAGCAGGAGGCCTACGTTTGTTTTAGTAATGTCAGGTATTCTTCCTTTCATTAGCAAACAGCTCTAATAGAATCATGAAAATAGAATTCAAAATTCCCAAAATTCAGTATAAAAAAACAGAGTTAAAATTAGATGCCTAACAGATGAAAAATGAGTAATGGAAAAATAAATAAATAAATAAAAGGGAGGGAGGGAGGGATGGAGGGAGAGAGGCTTGAGTGTCATTTACAATTATTGCAAAAAACAAAGAGAAAACTCAAAATTTATTTATTTCAAGGCCAATGTTTTGGAAAACAATTTTTAATACATCTCCTTTATACTTATCCAATTTATGTTGCACTGATTCAAAGGCTTCCATTCAAATCCCACACCCGATATTTCAGAAGTGTAAATTTCATATTGTTGTTTGCATTAAAAAGTTCCATTCTGAAACATATTTTGAAGACTTGGAGGGATTTTTCAGAAATGCATTTCATTGCCACTGAAATTTCTCATTTACTTTTCTTTTTGTTACTATTCCTTCCATCTTTTAACTTTTATCAATGGCAATGATTGTGCCAAGGAGACCATTTGAAGGAGTTAAATCATAAAATTACAATCAGATCACTCTAATATAATACATTGGCACCTAAATCAACATGGATATGAAAACCACAAGAGAAGGACTTCTAAGGAAGTTCTAAAATAATATAGTTATTACATTCAAATAGGGTTTCTTTGTAGTTTGTGGACTAAACCACAATTGGCTAGACTCACACAACATAATCTAAAGCCAAATAAGTTGTATTATGACTTGGAGCAAAGTGTGGATCTAACTATTGTGGTTTATAAACCATAATTTGTGTCTTACTATGTGGCTACTTAATCTACTTAATGAATATCATATGTGTGATCTCAACTATCATTTTCAAAAATTAATTCAGTAAGAGCAATTATTCTGTTATGTATCAGTATTAGTATAGCTGTGGATAGTGTTTGATATCTTGCTTCTCTTGAATTGGGCGATATCAACAGCAACTTCAGTATGAGACCTGTTCATTAAGGAACACTATTAATTGTCCCTAATTTAGGATTCTTCCACCATTGTTGTCTTTGTTTGTCCTTCTGATAAAATCTTCATGGTAGCCTGAAAGAGGATACCGGTGGAATACTGTTTCACTGTGAGAGAGGAAAGGAAACAATCCTTGAAGCCTAGGTCACAGGTCAATCATGGCTTAGAACACGGGTGTCAAACTCATGGTTGTCATGTTGTTATCACGTGACACATCATGACTTTTTTCCCCTTCACTAAAATGGGCTTGAGCATGGGCGTGGCCAGCATGTGACATCTCTGGCAACGAGTTTGACACCCTGGCTTAGAATGTCTTTATCTTTCTTGCTTCATTAGTTGTCAATAATGTAATCCACAAAATAATAGATTAACTGAAACTAGTGTGTTGTTCTTAGTAAAAAGAATACTCACCAGCTTCATGAAATACAAGAAAAATAAGGCAGAAATATTTTCATAGAAAACAACTATTTAAGGAACTCATTAAACCTCTGAAAGCAAAATAATGTTTCCAACTTTTCAAGAATAGATATTGACACAACACTGCCTACTTTTCCTAACATTTAGTTTGGGAAGTCATGAAGAGCTTCACCATATTCTCTGTTAGGAAAGAATCTGTTCTTTATTTCTCTAGGGGCACTTCTGCTGCTCACAATTTGGGACATGATTTTAATATCATACACTCATGAAAAAATACATCTCTGAGGAAGAAATTTATGGTAAGGACACGTCAGTGTTCTTCTTTACCAACCATTTTATTCAAAATAAAATGAGAATCTTGACAAACTCTAACAAAAGGTAAAAGAAACAAAGTTTTTACCCTTATTTATAGGTCAAATTCAACGTACAATTAACCATCAAGGAGAAGACTATGCTAATCCTGGCAGTCTTGCAGCTGTTCAGTATAAATAGTGTAAAAAACCCACAAACTAATGTGGACTAGAACAACAGCTGGCTCTCAGATTCAGTTCCACCCCTTGTTAGATAAATGTCATGAATTGAAATCTACGTTTCTTCTGTCTCAGTCAGGGTGCACAATTGAGTTTTGTTGCAACTTCCTTGAAATGTCCTTAAATAAATAAATTGCAGATTATTAAACATTATTCTATCACAAGCAGTATCAATACATAATTTTAAATCGTGATGATTACAGCTATTTTTTTGCAGTTTCATTTGAAAAATTATTATAGTAGGTATGCCTAATATTGGCTTATACTTTGATGAAGCGTAATCTATTATCCATCCATCCATCCAATAGTTAAACAATTATTTGTATTATAATGCCTTTATTTATTTCAGAACTCTGCAAAAGTTTTACTGAAGTACAACAAAGCTTGCCTTTTCATGGATTTTAGTCAGAAAGTTTAAAGAAACCAATTTCAAATGTAGCATAGTGGGGGAGGGGGGGAAACCAAGCATAAATAGTTGAGCCCGCAACTCATTTACACTTCAAATATTCTTCTGAGTTGGTTATTCCTCAATTAATAAAATAGCTGGTGTATCCCTAAAGTAGTATAAAGTGACACACTGTGTGAAATCAATTATCCTTTCCAAAATCATTAAATCCAGTAGCCTGTGACTCCATCTCTGCTAATTCTGGTTGCAGCCTCTTTCGTCCTCCATTAACTCTGGTGCTCTTAACAGGCTGCCAAAAATAATTTCCCAGAATGTAAATAATTCAGAAATTAAAAATTAATAAATAATAACAGGCAGCTCCTGGGAGATAGACTGGGTCAATTAGTCAGTTCAGCATTCTGTTTCTTCACAGCAGGGGGATACCCATATTCGTTACTTGGCTCTGGCCTCCAATTCTGGGGTCTGACTTTACGTCTCTTCATTACTGGATTCAGTCAGACACAATTACCTCCATCACTATCTCCGTTCCTAACTTCAAAGAAACACACTTTTCCTTGTCTGCCATTTTTCCTCCTTGCAGCAGCCTCAGCTTGACGTCTCTGGTATGTCTTCCATGTGGACTAATTAATAAGACTTCAACTTACCATACTCGGTACTTTTCTTTGATGTCCTACCTTAGTCAATCATCCTATTTAATTAGAATTTCCATGATAACTTTACTTATCATGTGGGTAGATTAACAGCATTTTAATTCTCCTTTTTTACAGGGTAATTACATCTGCTCCTCTTTTTTGGATAAGAAAATATTTCAGCCCAAATGCATTAGAGTATATGCATTTGTATGTGACTGATTGTATTCTATGGAATTATCTTTCTAAGTAAAGAATACTGTAATTTTGATTTGCTAAGTAAATACAGTTGATGTGGAAATGAACACTGGATCCTTGTAATGTCACATAATATTTACTTGGGGATATAGTTGTTGGCAATTCAGTTAAATCACACCAACAGAAGTTGTTGCATGCTTTAAATTCCTAAGAAGTAAATAATAGTGTACGCTTGTTAAATATATTCTAGGCCTGTGATGGTGAACTATGGCATGCATGCCACAGGTGGCATGCAGAACCCTCTCTATGGGCACACCAGCCATCGCCCCAGCCCAGCTACACTGCGCATGCACGCACACCTCCCACCAGCCAGCTGGTGGTCAGATCTCTGCTGCAAAGATCTGGTGCTCCGTTTTGGGCCTGGAAAGCTTCCTGCACCAACCTAGAAGCCAAAAATGGGCGAGGGGGGATCAGGATGCATGCCCAAGGGGGCAGTGGAGTGCACGCACATGTGTGGAGTTGTGCACGCATGTGTGGGGGGAAGGGCATGCAGAGAGTGTCACATGTGCATTGCATTATGGGTGCGGCACACACATGCATTTTTGGTATGCAACAACAACCTCTAAACAGACTTGAGACATCTACCTGCTATATAGATTGTTGTCACCTTACCTACGTTCAAAGATGATTAACATCTGAGAACTTACTGTCTCAGACAGAAGATTCAGGATAGGATAGTTTTGGTTACCTTTTTGAAATTTTGGAATTATCCCATATAGATCTGTCTGGATTTTACTAGTTTAATGGATATATTAGATGATTAGATTATCACTAATTCATCTTGCATTTAATATAGTCTAAAACTCTCTGCTTCATTGGTGCTTAACTTTTCACATTTATTCTTAAAATGTTATTTTTGTATACATACAAGCTGCCTTTGATGCCCTTTAAAAGTCATAAGATGGGATAGGTCTGATTTCATAAACAAAAGATGAAACTCAAAAGCCTGTCTTTAAAACATTTTTGTCAGAAGAGCTTAGAAAGCTATTCCTTAATTCATTCATTATCTTGCAGGAGAAAATACGTTTTCAGATCTCAGCTAAAATAATCCTAACCTCAAAATACTTCACTGCTTCTGATATCAAACTCAATAATAAACTGATGTTAACCTGGTCAAAATTAGTCACACCAAAAGATCCAAAATGAAAACAAAATTAGAAGACAAAATTTAAGAGGGCAAAGCCAATATAGAAAACTACTTGATGAATACTAGAATATTTTTAACAGCTGGAGAATGGTAGTGATGTTAGGAAAGGATAATGATGGGGGGAAGAAAATCAGATCATGGAAATTGTTTATAATTGTTGAAAAAGTTCCCAAAGAACAAGCATTTGCACCCAGAAGGTTAATATTTAGTTCAATATTGGCCCCACAGGTGTCCAACAGGTGACATTGCCTTGTATTGAAAAAAGAGCCACCTTTTCCTGACTTTGTTCTGCTTATTTCAAATTGCAGCAAATTTTAGTCTTTTATTTTGCGATCCTGATGCTTGTGGGAAATCCATCTTTCTAAAGGTGAAAACACTCGTCTTTTTCCACTCCTGAATTCAAACAAACATTCAATCTTTTAGTTCAAAACCAATGCAAAACAAACTAGCAATCTAGCATTTTGCACACCAGGGCTAATTGTGTGAGTAGCTCCTGAAACAATCAGGATTCATGTAGGCCAGACCTCCCTTCTGAAAATGCCAGAAATTCTGGGTCACTCCATTTCAGTGAAGTTCTTATAATAAAAATTCTACAGCTACATGATTCCTTGCTCAAAATTCCTTGCTCAAAAGAAGTTAATGACAATCTTTGTAAAAAAAAATCATTGAAATTTATCAGTATTTAAAAGATTGCAAAGATTGTTTCTAAAGTTCTGGGATTCCACCAGTACAACAAATATAATCTTGAAATGGAAAAGTTCTGAAACAAACACAAATCTTTCCAAGAGAGGCTATCCTCTCAAAATCACTTCAAGACTGCAACATAAAATTGTTCACAAGGAAAACTAGAATTGCAGGGACATCTTTCGTGTCTTGGTAAAAGTCTGTGTGCATGACTTCCCCATCAGAAAAGCAGTGAATTAATGGAAATGGTACAAGGAAGAAGCCATTGGTCAGCAAGATCCTGCATTCCTCTTTCAACTTCACTAAAAAGCACTTGAATGACCTCACTCAGACCATCAGCTTAACTTCTTTCCACAAGGTCTTTCCATTAATCCCCCAAGACAAATTCTACTCGTCATGGATCAAGGCTGTCGAATCCAACCTTGCCAAACTAGGCTTCTCCCCAGCTTCAATACTCAAGATGGACTACGACCTAGGAAAGATAAACCTTGCGACAAAGGGTGGAGAGCATCAAGAGGCAGGCGGGCTTAGAGAAAGCTCTGCTGTTTCTGGCTCCAGATGCCATTAGATGTGTTGTTGCTCCTGCCATTGCAATAAAGTAAAGTGAAAAGCTATCTTAGTCAGTTGGAGTCAGCAAACCACTGGAAAGCATTTTCACTAGCAAGGTGGCATGCGCTTCCATCAGCCATCCTGTACGGAAAGTATAAAAGGATACCATTGACGGAAAGACTCTGTTCCTGCGGCTCAGGAAAGGTGGAGACTGTGGGTCACATGCCCCTTAGATGTTCCTTTTACACAGAGATTAGGAAAATCATATTCTGCCAATAACTGCTAGGTATCCTGGCCACTCTAATTCTACCTATCTTCAGTAGCTGCTTAAGGATGAACAGTCCATAACTACAGTGCTGGTGGCCAGATTCTGTGCAGCTTCATCACAAACATGTATCATCTCCACCATACTTAAGTTATATAACAAACTAGCTGCTGACCCAGCGTTGCCCAGGTGTTTATAGACGTCAAAGAGTTTGTGTGACAGGGAGCCATTTGTCTGACAGGGACCTTTCTTTCCCCATACTCCAATGTCCATCATCTCTGCCCTCTCCCTTCCCCTGCCATGTGATCCTCTTTCTCGCCCTGTCTATGATCCTGGCACTTTGCCCTGGAGTGTTTGTCTGACAGGGAATCATTGAGAGGGGCCTTTCTTCCTTCTACTCCCATGCCCATCATCCCTGCCCTGTCCCTTGCTCCTCCAATGTGCTCCTCTTTCCCAACCTGTCTACAAACCTAACACATTGCCGCAAATCCATCAGGCGCTTCTTCATTGGTCCACTGGAGGACAAACGTCACGGCTGGCTTTCCAGAGGAAGCTGCAAAGGAACTGACATCACAAACAATTGCCGTTCTAGGACACCACACTCACTCTGCTTAATGGGCCAGGCATTCCAGGGTTATGCTGGAACACACACAAACATACACACACACATACACACCAGGGGTGTCTTAACCACCACCACCCAGGTATTTGTTTCCAGAGGGTAAATCACTTGTGTACCAAGTTTGATTGAAATTGCTTGAGGTGCTCCAGAGTTATGCTGGAACATATATTCCCTTTGCACTGTTTAGTCTTTTTCCTTTTAGCATTGAACTTACAACAGGCCACCCAGTTTATGGACTGTAATTTTAGTATTGTTAGACCATGTATAATTGACAGAGTGGATTTTACATAGATTTTAGTTGTTATTTATTATTTTATACTAGAATTTTTAATTGTATATTTACTGAGCATTTTTATTTGTTCTGGTGTCTGGTCTAAGACTGTAATAATAAACTGAATGACCTTCTGAACTTCTGGAGGAATATTCTATGGAGGAGCCAAATGTAGAACTTTTCAGATTACATGGATGAGGTTATCTCTGGCAGAAACCAAACAGTACATTCCACCAAGCAGCTACAAGCACTTTGTAGCAGCTTTCAAGCAAAGAGATGTGACTATAGCAATAGCAATAAGACTTATATACCGCTTCATAGTGCTTTTACAGATCTCTTTAAGCAGTTTACATATTGCCCCGCAACAATCTGACTCCTCATTTTACCCACCTCGGAAGAATGGAAGGCTGAGTCAACTTTGAGCTGGTGAGATTTGAACTGCTGGACTGCAGCTAGCAGTCAGCTGAAGTAGCCTGCAGTACTGCACTCTAACCACTGCGCCACCTCGGCTCATCATCACGGTTTGATGATTCTGAAGCGCTTCATGACATGGACAACTTGTCAGCACTGAATGAAGCAATTCTTCAATTGGACCTATATCCACATCTGATAACACAAAATGGCAAAAATAAAGAAAAATTCAGGAAATCTCAAAGGAGACGAATTTTTTCTCAAAATTAGGTACAATAATATATTAGGTATAGTTGAAATTTTCTTCCTTTTGTTTTAATGTAGGATATCTGTCACTTGAACATGGGAGCTAAATCGATTTAACTAGTATCAGCACTATTGTTTAAGATATTAATATTCTAGAAAAAGAAAAAATATTTCTTTTAGAGATCATTTCCAAATTCCTTCATCAGCAATTTAAGTTTTGTTCTTTAACAACTGAATTATGTTACCCTTTTCTATTTAGGTCATTGTTATTTAATGTCATTTAATTGGGTCTCTTCCCTCTAGGGTTCAGGACCCAGAAAGGTCAAATTTAATACTCTAATTGCTCTGAAACTCATTTGTGGTTGAAAATGTTTTTCTTTTATAATGAGCTTGCATAATTTGTTTATACATATTTTTTTCTCATTACTTCAGGAGATAGAGATATGCTGGTGTTTTAAATTTGCATTTGAGAACATCCAGTAATTAACCAAAATAATAATTATATTAGTATCAGGCTGTGAGGATACTTCTCAGCAACATGTAAGTTACAAATTTATAAATAAGGCCATGAATACACATCAAAGCTTTTGGAAGGATACTATTTAAAAGATGAAAGCAGCAGCAGCTAATGATGGTGTCAAACCTTCATAAAGTCTGGAAAGTCAGCTTACTTTTGAACAACTGAAGCTCTGCAAATTTAAGGCTGCCCTCATATTTAGGATTCTCTGGGCCACAAATATGCAGATTTCCAGCAGATGACAGAAAAGTGCCAGAAATCTTCTTCCTGACATTTAATAGTAATCTAAATCAGTGATGGGTTCCGGCCAGTACACACCGCTACACCCCGGCAGCTGGGAGCAGCGACCACCGTACCGTACCAGTGTTTTGCTGGGCTCACCCGCCCACCAGCTCACCCGCATTCCTTACCTGCCTTTAAGCCAACTGGGCCATTTGTGCACATGCACGCAGTGTATGGCGCCTGCATGACCTCCACAGACTTGTCTTGTTTCATCTCATTTCGTATCAGAAACGCAGGAATTAAAAAGGGGGAAATTATTAATTTATATTTAAAAATATTAAGTACTTTAATAAAAGCATAAACTTATGCCAGGCCATATTGATGGTGGAGATACCTGTGGACAGCAAGTCATGCTGTGTACGTGTTGGTCCCAGGATTATATACTGTGTGCATGTTGGTCCCTACATTGTAAAAGATGGATAGTTGTTTGAATATTGCCACATTCACAATAAATATCCTTGTCCTCTGGGAGAAACCCCCATTTTTCCATGGCTTTTACTGTACTGCTGTAAAATGACTTCTACTGTACAGCATAGTGGAGTGGCCATAGTAATGGCTTCACAGTACTCCACAAAGGGGCTCCCTTTGGTAAGGGGGGAAATCCAACATTAGAAATTAGTTTGGTCTGGACATTTCCCCCCTATAAATAAATACCTGGGCAAGTTATCAGCTAGTAATATATTTAAGGATGCTAATAAATCTGGCCAATTATATTAACAGCCACTGCAAAAAAAAAATCACTCTAAGGATTATGTTCCATACCTATGATCAATTACTGTTATCTGTTTGCTCTTTACATGTGAAGAACAAGTAGTAATTTTTACACAAGTTATCTTTTTTATGGAGGGTGAGAGCTATTTATAGTCAGTCCGTATGATCGTCTTGCAGGGAATTAGGTACGAGTACTGTAGCTTTTGACTTACAACCATAAGTGAGCCCAACATGTCTGTTGTTAAGTGAATTTTGCCCCATTTTATGACCTTTCCTGCCACAGTTGTTAATTGAAGCATTGCAGTTGTTATGTTAGTAACACAGTTGTTAAGTGAATCTGGCTTCTCCTTTGTCTTTGTCAGAAGGTTGCAAAAGGTGATCACATGATCCCAAGACACTGCAACTATCATAAATATGAACCAAGCATCTGAATTTTGATCATGGTTATTTTGAACAACAGTCATACGTCACTTTTCTGAGTGCCACTCTAATTTTGAATGCTACAGGACTACCTGTAATTCCATTTCTTCAGCTTTTTTGCAGAGGTATCTGGTGTCTTTTCAATTCTGATTTTGTATGCAGGTGGATGGAGGAAAGAAACAAGGGTCAATGAAAGAAGCCAATAAAGCCCAAAAATAGAAGTTAAGGAGGATTACTATGTGTACATGCACTCAAGAGAGTTTAAACTTTAAACTTATTAGCGGTAATCACCCAATATATCAGATAGATAAGTAAAATAAGAGGGTTAAAAACGGTGAAACTCAAATGAAATATATTAGATGGGGAAATAACATAAGGAGACTTGCACTGATTTGAAACTGCTGTAAGAAGGAACATGAAGTTCCAATGTATTGCGTAAATGCAGTTTATGTCTAAGTTTTATTTGTGTCTAAGTTTTATTTGTGTCTATTTTGTATGCTTGAAAATTAACAAAGTTAATTATATTTTTTAAAAAAGATTTAGCCTGCCTCTTTTTCGATTTTCCTGGTCTCAGCCAGTCAGGACTTGTTATCTGTTTTTCCCCCCCTTAATGTACTGGCCATGTAATACTTTGCCTTGCTATGTCTCTTTATTATTCTCCATTTTGGTCTTTTATTCAAGCCAGTCTGGTCTCTTTTGTATTCAGTAAGCCTTCGTAGTGTGCTGTACTACAGTACACCACAAAGGTGCACCTCCTTCACTTCCTTCCAATTCCCCTTCTTCTTCTTTAATTATATAGTGTAACTTTTTTTTTAGCTATCTGGTATATATGCAATATTCCAGGTTCACCAGAGGTGGTATTCAGCAGGCTCTGACTAGTTCTGGAGAACCAGTAGTGGAAATTTTGAGTAGTTCGGAGAACCAGCAAATAACACCTTTGACTGGCCCGGTCCCCATCTATTCTCTGCCTCCAAAGACCCAGCTGATTGGGAAGGAATGGGGATTTTGCAGTAACCTTCCCCTGGAGTGGGGTGGAAATGGAGATTTTACAGTATCCTTACCCTGCCACGCCCACCAAGCCACACCTACAAAACCAGTAGTAAATTTTTTTGAATCCCACCACTATTCCTTGATAAATAGTCTGTCAACATCAATGCATGGAAGAAGGCATGAGTCATTGTCATTATTTTTCTGGCCTTACTTCAGCTTAAGCCCAGTCCACTATTTCAGATTTACAGTATATCTAGTGCAGAATTTTTCTGTTATTTCTATGCAGTTCTAAATGCTCAGTTATTCTTTCAGTTTCAGTTCCTCTTTGTTTTTAAATGTAAGGATAAAGCTAAGAGGCTGCTGCTTGATTTGGAAATAATAATAATTGAACAAGGCTGGCTTCTTCTACAACCAATTCCTCCTGATCTGTCTCTTGAGGTACTTCTGGCAAGGCTTCAATTACTTTGTCCTGGATATTCATAGAAGCCAGCAGGAATTTATTAAGAACTAATCACACAAAATTACATAAAAGAAACCATCACTTTTCAGAGCATAAGTTTGGCTTATCAGTGTAATGCATTAAGCATACTATACAGTAGCGGGTTTCAAATTTTTTAGAACCTACTCTGTAGGTGTGGCCTATTTTGTGGGCGTGGCTTGGCAGTCATGTGACAGGGTGGGAGTGGCCACCTTTTAAAATGTGGTGAAACTCATTTAACAAAGCTCTTGCTTAGCAACCAAAATTTTGGACTCAATTGTGATGATAAATTCTTTCTTTCTTTCTTTCTTTCTTTCTTTCTTTCTTTCTTTCTTTCTTTTCTTCCTTCCTTCCTTTCCTTTCCTTCCTGTTGAGTCACTGGCAGCAGCGGGCCCGATTTACTTCCAGGTACTCCGGTGGAACCCCCTCTCAACGGTTCTCTAAATTTCACCAACTGGCTCTCGCAAGTAGGTGCGAGCCTGCAGAAACCCACCACTGATACTATACCTTAATTTCAGCAAAATAGAATTGCCTATGACAGTGATCACTAACCTTTTTGGTACCAAGTGCCCAAAGTACGCACATGTGTGCGCACACACACAATGTGAGGGGGCCCTGCGCATGCAACCTTCCCCCCACGCATTTAACCCACCCCCACGCATATGTGCGGCCTCTCTGGCATGCAAATTGCCTCCCCCTCATCCATTTTTGGCGTCCAGGTTGATGCAAGGCTTCCAGGCCCAAAACAGGATGCGGGGGGGGGGGGGGAGGCGCATGCATGCACACCCCCAAAATCAATGCGAGCACCCTCCATACATGTGCCCTACTCCCGTGCATGCACAGCAGAGACCTGAAGACCAGCTGGCCATCGGAAAGTGCACATGACATGTGCAGTGGAGCTGGGCTGGGGCGATGGCTGGTGTGCCCGCAAAGAGGGCTCTGTGTGCCACCTGTGGCACTCATGCAATAGGTTCGCCATCATGGGCCTATGAAATCCCAGTAAACAAGATGTAAAATGTGGGCTGAACTAATATCGAATATTGAGCTTGTTGAACAATTGTGTCCAGTATACCTATCCAGGTTCCAGGTCAAGTGGAACGAAGATGTCAAATGATTTTGATTGTGATCCTATTATAGGTCTTGTATTCTTTCATCTATTTATAAAGGATTTGGATGAGCAGTATGAAAATGATTATCAGATTTATGTATGATATAGAAATGGCAGGGCGAGGGAAACACAGTAAATTCCTTAGAGCAGGGGTGTCAACCTCATGGTGTCACATTGTCATCACCTGGTGTATTGCAACTTTTTTCCCCTTCACTAAACCAGGGTTGGCCATGGCCAGTGTGTGATGCATCTGGCCCATGGGCCGCAAGTTTGATAGCCCTACCTTTGTGGAAAGTATCAATATTCCATAGGCTTTTGACAAATTCAAAGGACAGAAAACTATTACATTAATTTCACTACAAGTGTAATGTCTATTTAGCTAGGGAAAAAAATCAAAAGCATGAGGATAGATTGGTAGAACCTATAACTGTTCACCAGTGTCTTGGTGGATCACAAGCTGAACACGAGCCATCAATGCAATAGGGCTGCAATAGGATTATACAAAATACAATCCTAGGTTACATAAACAAAAAAACAGTATCAAGATAAAGGGAAGTCATTGCTCTTCTCTATTTCTGTGCTAGTCAGACCTTATCTAGAATACTTTGGGAAACAGAATTTTAGGAAGGATGTACCTAGCCTGGAGCATATTCTCGGGAAAACTATGATAAAGCTTTGGAATTAAAATAAAACACCTCTTGATGTGTTGCAGATGCCATAATGATTAGATAATTGTAGGTTAAATAGGTTGGAGTTAATCAGTTAATCATAATAATGATTATATTTTTGCCTTCAGGTCAATGTTAATACCTGATGACTGCAGCTGTTTTGGCAAGGTTTTTTGGGAGCATGGTTTGCCATTCCTCTTTTCTAGGACTGAGAGTGACTGGCCCAAGGTCACCCTGTTGGCTTTGTACCTAAGGTGGGACCTAGCACCTCTTAACCACTACTACACCAAACTGGATGTTTATCAAAGAGACATTTAATAAATATCAGTAAAATGCAGCTCCTTATTTAAGACAGACCAACTGAACTCAAGGATGTACTTCTCAATAAGTATGGAGTATGGAATGGTGGCTCAGTGGCTAAGACGCGAACTTGTCGATCAGAATGGTTGGCAGTTCGGATCCCTAGCGCCACGTAATGGACTGAGCTTCCGTTACTTGTCCCAGCTTCTGCCAACCTAGCAGTTCGAAAGCATGAAAAATGCAAGTAGAAAAATAGAGACCACTTTGGTGGGAAAGTAATAGTGTTCCATGTGCTTTTGGCATTTAGTCATGCTGGCCACATGACCACAGAGATGTCTTTGGACAGCGCTGGCTCTTTGGCTTTGTAACGGACATGAGCATTACCCCCTAGAGTCAGGAATGACTAGCACATATGTGTGAAGGGAACCTCCTCCCCTTTTCAATAAAAAAATGTTCAACCTCCTCCCCTTTTCAATAAAAAAATCAATACACTGGTCCTAATAAAACAAGAAATTAAAATTAAAATTATTAAAACCTAGCTTGTGAAACCCTACCAACTATTTATAGCTACGGTTTTAAAAAGTCTTCATTTGCAAATTATTTCCAGTGCAGTTTGTGTTTCCTAAACCTAAGCAAGGTTACAAACTGATTAGTACTTGGAAAGGGTTTTTTCAGGAAATCCTCGAGCTGCAGGTTACCTTGGTAAACCGAAAGATGAGACCTTCACCCTGCAAGTTCAGACGTTGTATTAAGCGAAAGCAGAAATTACATGCAGGCGGTTATTAATACGGGCGGTTATTACCGCTTTAATACTATTCTAAAACGTAACACCCACTGCGTTTTAATAGAAATCCCGCCTATTCCGATAAGCTGAACAATTCAGTAATCTAAAAGTCTTGTGGGTTGCTTTGGCCAAAGAAGCACTAGTTTATATTCATAGTTTAAAACAGAGAGGTCTTCAAACTTGGCAACTTTAAGACTTGTGGACTTCAACTCCCAGAATTCTCCAGCCAGCACACCCGCACTTCCGGCTTTGTACGTTCCACGTTTCAACTTTAACCTTTCCCCGCTGCCGCCTTCTTTCTCTTCCGGCGCAAGCTTCCGCTTAAGGTTGGTTCTTCTTTTTCGGGAGAAAGAGGGGGGGGTTGATTTTAATCGGTTTCCATCCGTTGTGTAGAAAAATTGGGTGAGCTCAAAGGTTTGCTGTGACGCGGTTGGGAGTTTGATGTGAAGAATGGAGGGCGTGTGGGTTGCAATAAATGGAAGAATTAGGCGAGGAGGAGGCCGCGATGGCGATCGCAGGAAAGAGGCCTTTCGGCCTCCCCTTGGATTAATAATACCTTCTCGAAACCTGCCCGTAGTTATACGTGGTCTTGAGTCTCTGCAGCGTAGCTACGCTGCTTGTTTCATGGCTACAGCATTGAGCAGTTTGCAGCATTTCTGCAGTAGATTTAAGCCTTTTAGGATTGTGACATCATTTGCCACCTGCCCAGAGATATTTTTTGATGATGTTACCTAGTTTTGGTAACGAACCGTCTGCAAGAAAACAAGCAAGCTCAGAGAGCACTAAGGACCCTTCAGAAATATTTTCCCAGAACCAAGTTTGTTAGAGACGTTTTTTTTCTCCCCATGAAATATCTTGGGAGGACTGTTTTGGAGATAAGTACGTTTGGATTAGAAGAATCTGGGTGCAAATCTTTGCTTTTCATGTAAGGGTGAAGGCTTTGAGATTCAGAGAGCATCAGCTGTTTTTAGCAACATACCGAATGTGACAGGCATGCTTAATAGTAGTGGTATAAAATATTTTGACCGTATGACAACATATTGTCTGTCCACAAGAATTTAAAAAAGTTATTTGTGCTTAATGTCAGCAGCATGACTTTTACAATTAAGAGTGCAAAGCAGCATTACATGTGATGAATTCTAACTCTTAGAATTCCCAGGCTGTATTCCCAGAGATTATAGATACTGTAATCCAAGTCAATGGGACATTGGAGATGGCTGGTATATGGCTAAATCTAAATGGTTCTAGTCCAGCAATGACCCTTCTCACATTCCATTCACTTTCTCTTGTTTTAGGCACTGAAAATGGTCCAACGCCTGACATACCGGCGTAGGCTGTCCTACAATACAGCCTCTAACAAGACCAGGCTGTAAGTCCAGTGTTAAACTTCTTGGTTATTCTCTAATTGAATGTCTTTTGTTTTGAGTTTCTGATCATACTAAGTATTTGTTATCTGGTTCATACAGGTCTAGGACACCTGGAAATA
This sequence comes from Rhabdophis nuchalis, assembly GCA_039707465.1. Classification (NCBI taxonomy): domain Eukaryota; kingdom Metazoa; phylum Chordata; class Lepidosauria; order Squamata; family Natricidae; genus Rhabdophis; species Rhabdophis nuchalis. Next base: position 26,028,256 of record CM077648.1, read on the forward strand.
GGATTGTATATCTTTATACTAAGAAAGTTGGCAAGGCACCAAAGTCTGCATGCGGTATATGCCCAGGAAGACTTCGTGGTGTAAGTTTCTCTCTCTCTTAAATAAACTAGCTTTGTATAAAGAACAAGCTGTAGGACACAAGACAATTTATATGAGAAAATCAGTTTGTGTGACTCTGGACACTTAGGTTTTTTTCATTGTGAAAATCTATATTTCATATTGGTAGTGGGTTATCTTTGCTTTGTGTGTTTGTATACTATAAACATATAGTAATATATATATATCACTAATAAGTGTTTGGTAATTCACTTACTATGATAACTTACTATTCGCATGACTACTTTTATGTTCCTTTCTATTGATTTGTATTTAATAGGTATTATATAACTTCAAATTTAGCAGCAGTTTTAACTTTCAGAAAATAATGCTAAACCATAACACAGTGTTTCTCAACCTTGGCGACTTGGGGAATTCTGGGAGTTGAAGTCCACAAGATTTAAAGTCGCCAAGGTTGAGAAACACTGCCATAACATGTTTGTTGAGGAGCTAAAAATACTTGGCTTGCTAGAATCTCCTCTTTTATGGCAGCATTTTTCTTTTTCCCCAAGCTCTTTAAAAGTTCTTTAGAGAGAACATTTTGAAGTGATGAGGTAAATGCAATGGTATATTCCAGCGGCACAGATACCTATTTGTTCTGTCACATTTTCTTATTCTTAATCATATGTTATATGGCCAGCTAAAGATGAATGTGGGTGGCATAAAATAATCCAATAATTTATAGAGCACATAAAATATTAAAAAGCATCAAAATTAAAGATTACTAAAATTATGCAAACCCTAGGCATGAAAGAGAGTGAGTATATCTATCTCAATAATGGAGCTATCTAAACATGTTTCTGGTTCCTGGGACCCCTCCAGCCCTAGTAACAAGCAGATCTTCAGGGTTTAGGGAACATCATGAGGGGTGGATCCAACCTAACCCCTGGTGTGGTGAGAGAGAAAATGTTCCATGAAACAGCTCACTTCCTGGGATCTACCAAATGATCATCCCTGACAGATGATCCTCAGCACATCTTCTCTATCAGATGAAATGGGACAAGCTGATGCAGTCATTTCATATGTATGAAACTATTATATTGGAAGTAATTTCAGGAAATGTGGGTTTATCTGTTGCAAGAACATTGTTAGGAGCCAAATCCCAATTTTGACAAACTTAGTAGTATTTTAATGAACTACATAGCAAAATATATCATGCCTATCTTAAATCCCCATTTCAGTGAATCTATTCTGAATGTATTTTCTTTTTGGTATTAAACAATATAGTCTTTGAAATTAAAACAAGCGTATGCATTTATAATACTTATTCAGAAATCTTTTGTCATATCATTATGAATGGGTGATTTATATAAGCACAAAAGTTATAAGGGCTAAATTCTTTTTAATCTGGTAAATTTCAAGGGTGAGTTACAAAAAGATGAATTTTATTTTCTACAGGTCCGCGCTGTTCGTCCAAAAGTTCTTATGAGACTTTCGAAAACAAAGAAACACGTTAGTAGAGCCTACGGAGGTTCTATGTGTGCTAAATGTGTTCGTGACAGGTAAATGATATTTTGAATACAATTTTGCTGAAATGCATAGGTTAATTTGAATGTATCCCAATTACATGTATATTATAGTTTGTTCTCTCAGTTATCCACAAAACTATAAATGAGAATATAGTTTAGAATAATTGCCTACTTTAGAATAGTTTTAAGGCATGTTGATGTAAAGTTAATTGAAATGTTCAAAATAATCTAGAAAGCTCAATCCATCTACCTTGCTTTATTTTACCTTTCCATAAACAGTTGGAATATCTTGCAACAGTAAGCTTAACTGATCCATTGGCATGGGGGGGGGGGATACATATATTGTAACTTGTGATGGCAACTTGATGCTAAAGAGTCTGTTTTATTTTTAAAAATGTCCTTTGTAAACTTAACAGAATTAGAATTAGAAAAAGAGCTACTGTTTCTTCCTACTTCTTCATAAAGGCTTTATTTTAACATGACATGTAGATTGGATCTACTAACAAATATTAAATTTTCAAGTGATGCTTGTTATGATTGTGATATGGTTTTGTTGCTGAATTATAACAGTGCTTTGCTTTTTTTTTTAGAATCAAGAGAGCATTCCTTATTGAGGAACAGAAGATTGTTGTCAAAGTACTGAAGGCACAAGCACAGAGTCAAAAATCAAAGTGATGATTTGTATTTTCACCCAATAAATGAAGATTTAAATAATCAATGAGATGATTTTTCCTGAATATTAAACTATTGGCAACAGCAAAGATATGAGATCCTAAAATAGGGTCCTTTTGCATTCATTTTTGGTACAACTGCTTCCAAACCAATTTACAGTTAATCTGCAAAACATTTTTATTTTTGTATTGTGCTAATAATGGTATTTACAAAGTCAGAATAATTTACAATTAATAATCAGACATGAAAGAGCCATTGGTGTACAACCCCCCCCCCCACACCCAAAAAAAATCAGGAAGAGAAAATATTGTAGGTGATTGAAAGCCTGAGTATCTATAATGGTGCCTGATTTTTCAGGTATATGTTTAAGGTGAGTGGTATATAAAGTTAAAAGCATTTAGAATGCTGTACTGGTAACTAGATAAACAATCACTTCTAAAAAGCAGTTGTCCAGTTAAATAATTATGATTGGGTAATGTAGGTATAAAAAATATTGGAAATCATATTTACTTGCTGTTAGGTTTATCACAAATTAATTTATCAAACAACTGGAACCAATATTGAATTGCATACCTTAAGTATAGTATTTATTTTACCCCACAATAATCTTGTGAAGGGTGGATGGACAATGACTGGTATCAAATCAGCCAGTAAATGCTATAATTGAGGATCTCCTTAGTGGCAGTTCAGCAGAACCTCTGAACAGTGTTAAGTATAACTAATTACCTAGTTAAATATTCAAAACTCGACTTGTTAGAATGCCTTCCCAAGTATTCATTAACTGTAGAAGACTTGCTGACAGAAAGTGAATTAATTTTCAAATGTATGTATTGTGAATGAGCATTGATAAGTGTGAGGTAACCCTTCAAATTTTAGGTAAGTAAAATCCTGCCAGATAACATCATCTTTTCATTTAATTACCCAGTCTCCTGATTCTCAGATGGAGAAAATTACAAGTTACGATACACAATAAGAACTGGATAAATTTGTTTTTATTCCTCCTGTACCAAACCCACATAGTTCCTATTGTAGTTTTTATAGAAATCATGCTTCCTTAGCATAACATTCCAACTAGTGTACAGCTATGGGAAATAGAAACACTTTTAAAAATTAAAATGAGATTCAAAAGTGTAGTAACTATGAAGATAGAATAACCTGTACTTTTTAAAAAATTGGAAAATTAATCTCTTTCAAAACATCATCTTGATTATACATTCCGTATGTTTTGAGAAAAATTCCTACAATGATGTATCGGATGCATTTGACTGCATCTAAAGTTGGCAAAAAGATTTGAATCAAAAATGCAAAGAACATTGCTGATCATTTCTGTGATCTTCAATTACAATTTCTAATTTTGTTTGATTTTCTGAAGAGAGCAATCTAAATGTTTCATCATTTTTGATGTGGATCAAGTGGCTTATCAAACAGAGAAAGTGGAATAATAATGAATTTACTTTCTTGAATCTGTTTTAAGGGCCAAGTGTTTAACTTAGGGATATTTAAACAATCACCCTCAATATTGTAGCCTTGAACTATTTTGAACTACATTTCTCAGCATTCTTGACAATTGGCTTTGTTGATTCAAGTTTATGGGAATTCTTCAAGCAGCTGAAGAAAGCTGCATTGGTAAAACACGTTTCAGATCCAACACTGTCATTTGTATATTTCAGAGGGAATGAATAGCACACTACTTTGATAGCTTCAGTTCGAACTATTTTTTTCTTGGCTGCTCTGAGCTATTAGTGTTTGCATAAGAGACTAATATACTGAACTCATACATGCACAGTAGGACAGTCTTAGTTGGGATTACAGCGTTGTATCTGTAGACTTGAGTTCATACATTGTGCTATTAGATTAACAAACCACAATGGTTCACTTTACACATACAAAATCAGAACTAAAAAATGAAAGTGTCATGATGTGTGAAACCAGTCTCATAGTATCTATCAAAGGTAAATTTAGAATAAAAATGCTGCATATAAATTCTATCTACCATTTCATCTTGTGTGTGTAAATGATTAGGCTGAGTGGCATGAATGAAAGGGGGAGTAATGCCAAAATTGTGGCTACTGCTAAAGAAAAGCAGAATTTAGAACTCTAAAAATCAAGGGCTACAAAATCAGGGATTTAAAATAAAGCAAAACTACTAGGTTTTTAGCTGCTGAGCACACAAAAAACCTGAACCACTTTGCAGTCCCTGGAGGAGATTCTGGACACTTATTCAGCAAATACATTCCAAATCCTCGAGACAATCATTAGGGAACTTACCCAAAATAATAGCAGGGTTTTAAGAGATTTATAATTCTCGGGTGAGAGGGTAGAGAAGGGCCAAGGGAAATTGGGTGAGAAAAGAGCTGAGTTAATGTTGCGACTACAAAATCTGCATACATCAGAATCCCATTTGAGGCTTAAATAACGTTATCTCTCCATGTGATTTATTTAATTAAGGCTTAGCATATTCTGCAGAAGAAAAATGGATAAAATAAAATAAAAATGGCTAACCAAAGTATAGCTGCGCATAAGCCCAGGTTCTGTGAGAAATTACAACTACAGTTGTCTAATTGAAATAAACATTATTGTCGCTGGCGCACAATTGCAGTCTCTGGCCGGGGCGGGATCTTTTCAAACCTCCTTCCATGATCAATACACGTTTAAACTACAAGCTTCACCATTGGCTGGGCCCACTTTGATTGTGGGCGCGGCTTCTACGTCATCTACTTCTGCCAGGGCCACGTTTATTCATTAAATGACCACGTCGAGCATGTTAAGGTCCTGGAAGATTAATATCGGGTTAAACGACCTTCTTTACGACAGAATGCCACCTGGTAAAACTTTTCTACCAGTAACCTGTCATTAAAATCTCTGCCCTTTTTCGCCCATCATTTTATTCGCTTCTTTTCTCTTCTTTAACAGTTTCCGCTACAAGCGTTTGTGTTCGTTCCCTTCCAGGACGTACACGTTTCGGCAGTTCCGTTACAGTATGTACGGTGGCCGCGATAGGTCAGCCCAGTAACCGAACTCGGTGGACAGGAAGGTAGTGGCTACGAGAGCAGACGAGGCTGGAGCTGGGATCGCTATGGAGACTCTCTACCGAGTGCCGTTTTTGGTGCTGGAATGCCCCAACATAAAACTGAAGCGGCCGAGTTGGGTGCACATGCCCTCGGCCATGACGGTCTATGCGCTAGTGGTGGTTTCTTACTTCCTCATCACGGGAGGTAATGTCGGAAACCGCAGAGGGCTGAAGCCGCCGGGGTGGAGCGCAGTGAGTCGTGTCCCCCCCGGTGAAGGGGCTCAGGAGCCGGCCCCCAACCAGGCTGGATCATGGGAGGAGATGGGAGAAAGGGACGGCGAGGGCGACGCCTGAATACCCACCGTGGGCGCCGCCCTCCGCCTCAGACAATAATAATTTAATTTATTAAATTTCTAAACCGCCCCCTCTCCCCGAAGGAACTCGCTGGGGACCCCCATTTGACAAGCTGGGGACCCCCATTGAAAAATGAAAAGAAGGACTAGGGGAGACACGACAGCAGTGTTCCAATATCTCAGGGGTTGCCCCAAAGAAGAGGGAGTCAAACTATTCTCCAAGGCACCTGAGGGTAGAACAAGAAGCAATGGGTGGAAACTAATTAAGGAGAGAAGCAACTTAGAACTGAGGAGAAATTTCCTGACAGTTAGGACAATTAATCAGTGAAAAGCTTGCCTCCAGAAGTTGTGAATGCCCCAATCCTGGAAGTCTTTAAGAAGAGATTGGACAACCATTTGTCTGAAATGGTATAGGGTTTCCTGCCTTAGCAGGGGGTTGGACTAGAAGACCTCCAAGGTCCCTTCCAACTCTGTGATTCTATTCTATTCTTTCCCTCTTCCCTTCTGCCCCTGCCTGCTCCTAATGTGATTCTGCATGTGGGAAACACTCTGTTGTTCCCTTGAAAAGCCTTTCCAGGCGACGAGTCTGTAGAGATTCTTAGTCGTCCAGGTCATGGTTGTCCCAAAGGTGACAACACAGATAAACCTCCAAGCGGCGTCAAAGACCTTCTAAAAGGATGCAGGTGACCAGCTGTCTGTAAGAAAGAGTATTAATCCATCCATTCCCCACCACCAGAGCTGAAGAAGCTTCTTGGATGAGAAGCGAAACGTCTTCAAAGAAAAAACAAGAAAGGCCAGTTGCCTCCTGAAAAAGCACTTTGGGAACAACCATGACCTGGATGACTGAGAATCTGTACAGACTTTTAGCTAGGCAAATTGGGATGAACACCCTTTGAATGGTGTGGGAGTAAGAATATATTTCCAGAGGAAAAAATTGCAGACTACAGGAAGCAGGAGCACTACTCAAGTGATCCTGAGAACACAAGTGCTTCAACAACCCTCTAAAAGGACGCAAATGACCAGCTGCCTGCAAGGAATAACAAAATCCTTCCTTTCTCCACCATTCTGTCAGAGCTGAAGAAGCTTCTTGGATGAGAAACAAAACTTCTTCAAAGAAAAAACAAGGAAGTCCAATTGCTTCCTGAAAAAGCACCTTTGAGTTTTCCAGGCAACAGGCTTCAGCTGTTTCTTAAGCTTGTGGTATCCAGGCTGCAAAAATCCCGGTGTATAACTAGAAGGGTCTTTAGCATCCCTTACAATTCTCCTACTCTCTTCTTCTCTACCATCATCCTTTCCCTTTTTTGCAGTACCTAAAAGTTTGCAGGAGAGCAATGAGACCTTGGTGACTTTGGGATAAGACACTCTCAATCCTAAGAAATCTTGTCAAGAAAACTTTAGGGACTTTTGTCTGTGAAAGATCCTCAGTCATCCAGATCATGGTTGTCCCAAATATGTTTTTTGTCAGGAGGCAACTGGACTTCCTTGTTTTTCTTTGAAGACATTTTGCTTCTCATCCAAGAAGCTGCTTCAGCTCTGATCGGGAATGGAAATATTTATATTCTTTGCAGACAGCTGGTCATTTGCATTCTTTTTAGAGAGTCCTTGAGGCCACTTGGAGGCAATTGCTAGAGTCTAGTCTAACTAGAATGCACACTCAGAAAAGAAGTAAGAATTGCTGAGCCAGAGGAATTCCTTGTAACAAAAGGAGATACTGCTAACTTTTGGTTTACTGTATTGTTCTTTAGTTACTTATTGTTCACTTCTCCATAACTTTCTATCCTTACAAACCCTCCTTGCCTTGGAGGGAGCAAATTGGAGCTTTGTACTTGGGCTGGCATGTCTGCCAGAACTGGGTGGCAGAACTGTAAGCAACTAGACATGTCAGGAAAGAGATAAAAGAAACCTTTTACCTCTTAGTTGCATTCTCGTATTTTCCTATATTTTTGCAGCCCAAGTCTGAACAAGTCTATTCTATATAATCAGATTTGCTGATGGATGGAGCAGGGAATCGGCAGATGTAAAAGGGTCATTATAATCCTAAAAGAAAATTAATTTCAAGATTACGTGTTTTCAATTACGTGTTTGCTTACTTAATTTTGCCACCTTGGATTTTGTTGCATTCTTAATATGTTTGAATACATATATATAACTGCTTCTATTCTCTGTGTTAAAAATATAGTGAAATGTATTTGAAAATTATTTAGAGATCCCAAACTCTATTAGTCCAGAAGGTAGACTTGCTAAAAAGGGGGGGGGGAGGGGTATCACCCACGTCTAGCTGATCTTGGGCAAAGAAAGTTTCGATCCCACTGTGTCTATGAAGTAAATCCATGGACATTTTTGTAGGACAGAAATGTTCCTGCTAAAAATAGGTTGAAGGAAATTTGAAAAGTGACTAACCAATAAAACCTTGGTGGAGGGTTTGTGTGTGTGTGTGTGTGTGTGTGTGTGTGTGTGTGTGTGTGTGTGTGTATGTATATATGTATGTATGTATGATGGTGTGTACCATATTTTTTGGAGTATAAGACGCACCTTTTTTCCTCTAAAAAGAGGCTGAAAATCTGAGTGCCACAAGAGACGCCTAGAGAGCAGGTGGAGATCGCCACGCTCTGAATCTGACCGAACACAGGTGAGAGCCCATTTGAGGACTTACCTTGTGGCGTTAAGAGTGGCCAAGCGTCAGTATTGTGCCACTCTTATTGCATCCGCAGATAACCGCCCTGCCACCCTGTTTGGGGTAACCCGCTCCCTCCTTCAACAGAGGCCGCAGGAAGCCCCTTTGCAGGGTAGAGCAGAGGAATTTGGGGAGTATCTGCAGGACAAAATCGCTCAGATTCAGAGCGAGTTGGTCCCCACTAGTGGTCTGGAGGGGACGTCGGAGGCGGGTCTTGAGGTTCCATTCTGGGAGGAGTTTGACTCTGTTACTTCCGACGATATGGACAGGTTGCGTAGGCGACTGCGAGCTACCACATGTTTACTGGACCCGTGTCCCTCCTGGCTTGTACTGGCATCCTGGGAGGTCACACGAGGCTGGCTCCAGGAGATAGTCAACGCTTCTTTGAGTGAGGGGTTCTTGCCGGCCGTCTTGAAAGAGGCGGTGGTGAGGCCCCTCCTAAAGAAGCCTTCCCTGGACCCAGCTTTGTTAGTTAACTACCGTCCCGTCTCCAACCTTTGCTTTCTGGCGAAGGTTGTAGAGAGTGTGGTGGCACAACAGTTTCCACGCCACTTGGAGGAAATTGATTATCTGGACCCGTGCCAGTCCGGCTTCCAGCCCGGCCACAGCACGGAGACGGCATTGGTCGCGTTGGTGGATGATCTCTGGAGGGCGAAAGATGGGGGTTACTCCTCCATCATGGTCCTATTAGACCTCTCGGCGGCTTTTGATACCATCGACCATGGTATCCTATTGCATCGACTGGAGGGGTTGGGGCTGAGGGGCACCGTTTTGCGGTGGTTCTCCTCCTACCTCTCTGGTCGAGCGCAATATGTATTGGCAGGGGGGCAGAGGTCGCTCACTTTTGGGGTGCCTGGGGGGTCGGTCCTCTCGCCTCTCCTGTTCAATGCATATATGAAGCCGCTGGGCGAGATCATACGTGGGTTTGGGGTAGATTACCATCTGTACGCGGATGACACCCAGTTGTACATCTCTACCCCAAACCACCCCAACGATGCCGTCGAAGTGATGTCCCGGTGTCTGGAAGCCGTACGGATCTGGATGGGAAGTAACAGACTCAAGCTCAACCCGTCCAAGGGGGGCGTTTCACCAGGTTCGCCTGGTGCGCCAATTGCGTCCCCTATTGGACCGGGACGCCCTTCGCACAGTCACTCATGCGCTTGTGACATCCCGTCTAGACTACTGTAACGCTCTCTACATGGGGCTCCCCTTGAGATGCACCTGAAGGCTGCAGTTGGTTCAGAATGCGGCCACGCGGGCAGTTTCGGGAGTCTCTAGATACTCCCACGTAACACCTCTCCTGCGCGGGCTGCACTGGCTGCCTGTGGCTTTTCGGGTGCGTTTCAAGGTGTTGATTATCATCTTCAAAGCGCTCCATGGCACAGGACCTAGTTATTTGCGGGATCGTATCCTGCCCCATACATCCCTTCGGCCGATTCGCTCACACAGAGAGGGACTTCTCCGGGTGCCATCCACTAGGCTGTGCCAGCGGGCGACGCCCAGGGGAAGGGCCTTCTCTGTGGCGGGCCCGACCCTCTGGAATGACCTTCCCCCTAACATTAGAACGACCACGGACCTCTGCTCCGTCCGCCAGAAACTCAAAACCCACTTGTTTCATCTGGCCGGCCTGGCCTAATTCCATCTTTCCCACCTTAGTTTGTATTTTTAAATTCTGTGATTTGGTTTTAAGGTTAAGTTTTTAATTTTTATAAATTTGTACAGGGGTTTATTTAATTCGATTTTAGTTATATGTATTATTGATTGTAATGGTTTTAATCTGTACCTGTACACCACCCCGAGTCCCTTCGGGGAGAGGGAGCGGTCTAGAAGTCCAATAAATAAATAAAATAAATAAATACATCGAATACATTTTTTGCCTTCTGAAACCCTGCCCCCTTCACCAAAATGGCCGTGCGCATACCTTTGTGGAGGCTTCCAGAGAGCTCCTGGGGACTAGGGAGGACAGAAATGAGCAAAAAACAGGGCATTTTTGCCTCGCCAGCCCCCAGCAGCACTATAAGCCTCCATAAGCCTATGCATGCTATTTTTTTGACCAAAAACTGGGCTGTTTTCACGAAAGAAATGTGCCATTTTTCCTCGTTTTGCCCCCTCTCAGGAGCATTCTGCAAGCCCCCTCCAAGGCTATTCATGCTTTTTATTTGAAAAAAAAATGGGCCCATTTTTGCGAAAAACGGGCCGTTTGGGGGAGGTTTGCAAAGGGCAAAAAGGGTTTTTTTCCCTTTTGAAGAGCTGTTTAGTTAGAGTGATTGATGAGAATTACGTTGGTTAAGTACTGTTCCTGCAGAAACAAAGATTTGTTCCAAAGGTGCTCAATGATTTCCTTCTCCAGCACATGGGTAAATACACCTGGAAATATCTACCTACCTACTCTCTTTCTCCCTACCTATCTACTGTATTTCTCTCTCTCTTCCCTCTATCTACCTACCTTCTCTCTCTCTCCCCCTACCTATCTACTGTATTTCTCTCTCTATTTCTCTTTCTATCCCTCTACCTACTTATCTATTACACACAGTCTCTCTCCCTACTTACCTACCTACTGTATTTCTCTCTCTCCCCTCCCCCCCTCTATCTACCTACCTACCTACTCTCTCTCCCTCCCTACCTACTGTCTCTCTCTCTTTCTCTCCCTCTCTATCCTATCTATGTAACTACTTAAAAAAAAATTGCCTCTTCAAAACCTGGGGTGTGTCTTATACTCCGGTGTGTCTTATACTCCAAAAAATATGGTGTATGTGTGTGTGTGTGTGTATGTTAGATTTTTAAGGGATGATTTAATAATTAATTAAGAGACCAGGATGGATCCATTTCGGGCTTTTTAGCCCTCTTCAGCTGGCCATACTTCTTCTACTGGGATTTGAACCGGCACTTTCCAGCACATGAGGCAAGCCTCTCTATGCCTTGAGCTAACCAGCTTCCCTGATTATATCATCCTTTTACAGGACTCTTATTGATGAGAGAATATTTTTACAGCTCCTGTTTTTAGGCCCATTTTAAGGGAGGAGACAAACTTGTCCTCCTTCTCTGCCCTTCGACTCAACCTAGAGATCATCCAGACAGAGACCTATTAAGATTGCTGCTGTCTTTTTTAGATATGTGTTAGATTTTTAAGGGATGATTTAATAATCATCCCTTAAAAATCTAATGAGCTATCCGGTTTAATAAGAGTCCTGTAAATGGCTGATGTAATCAGGGAAACCGGATAGCTCAAGGCATAGAAAGGCTTGCCTCATATGCTGGAAAGTGCCGGTTCTAATCCCAGTAGAAGGAGTATGGCCAGCTGAAGAAGGCTAATAAGCCTGAAATGGATCCATCCTGGTCTCTTTATTTTCAGCCCTTAAAAGTCTAACACATATCTAAAAAGTTTCACACAGCAGCAAACTAATTGGTTCGCTGTCTGGATGATCTCTAGGTTGAGTCGAAGGGCAGAGAGGGATGACGTTAAGTCTCCTCCCTTAAAGGGGCCCTGAACAGGAGCTGTGAAAATATTCTCTCATTAATAAGAGTCCTGTAAATGGCTGATGTAATCAGGGAAACCGGATAGCTCAAGGCATAGAAAGGCTTGCCTCATATGCTGGAAAGTGCCGGTTCAAATCCCAGTAGAAGGAGTATGGCCAGCTGAAGAAGGCTAATAAGCCTGAAATGGATCCATCCTGGTCTCTTTATTTTCAGCCCTTAAAAATCTAACACACACATACACACACACACATATATATATATATATATAGAGAGAGAGAGAGAGAGATTAGATAGATTAGATAGATAGATGATAGATAGATAGACAGACAGACAGACAGACAGACAGACAGACAGACAGACAGACAGATAGAAGCATTAGAACCTGAGATCAGGAAAAGTGGTGGTTTTGAACTTTAAGAACTACTGTGTTTATAACTATTAGCAAGAGAACAACAGACTTGTGAACTTTGCCTTCCTTTTTGGAAGAATTCTTTTATAAAGAATTATTTTTTCTTTATAAATATTTTTTCCTTTATAGGAATAATTTATGATGTGATTGTAGAACCTCCTAGTGTTGGTTCAATGACTGATGAACATGGACATCAACGGCCTGTGGCATTCTTGGCATATAGGTAAAATGTAATTAATATTAAAAGTATATCAAAATATTAAAATGCTATAGTGTCAAATCTCTTGACTACTAGAGAGAAGGATTTTTAGTAGCGTATTTTCATTAATTGTTATTATAAACATTAATTAAACATGAAACTCAGTCAACTAACATTTTAAAACGTATCACAAATGTTATTGTTATTATGTGCAAAATTAACCTTGAGAGGATATTTTTCTAGTGTGTTCAGACAGATTTCATTTCCTTCTGGATTTCTTACAGATCATATTTTTCAGGGGAAGGGAGAGTCGGCAGTTTTGACGTAAATTCTCGAAGTAGAAGTAGTTCAAAGTGTTCCAAGGGTGATCTGACCTTTTGTCTAAAATGTCGTATTTGGAACACTTTGAGCCACTTCTGGATGATTTATTTCAAAACATTTCTAAGTCTTGGAACAGCATGGTCCAAAGAAAAACAGCACAACAAAGCAGAACAATCCAGAATTTCCAAAACAGTCCAGCCAAGATTGAACAATTTTGTGTCTCTGGAGACCTTTCCCCCCTTTCCAATGGACTGGAAAGTCTTTGTTAACTGCTTATTACATTATTTGTTTACCCTGGTTTGTTTTACTGCTCTTTTTATTTGGATTTATGGTGCATGGATTGTTTTTGCTCCTCTTTCTAATTTTACCTTAGTTCCTTTTTTTCTTTTTCCTGTTTTTATCATTTTTTGAATGACTAAAGAAGATGGGGATAGCAGTCTGTGGAATATGGTGACTGAAGTAGATATATTAAATGTGTGCGATGGCAGTTTCCTAAAATGTTGAAAAGTAAATTTGGACTCTTAATTTTGTGATCCACACTTCAAGATGGTGGAATTGGTTCTCTAAATAATAAACGTTTGGAAATAACATCTATCCCATTTTTTTCAACGGATTTCTCAGCTAGTTTTAATGCCATTAATTCCCTAATAGGTCAGGACAAAAGGCACGTATCCCTACAAGTGAATTTGTGAACATTGTTATTTTGCCTACCCTGAATTAGATGATATGGGGGTCTATAGGTATACTTGCATGTACAAATCCCATGTAAATTTCTAGGCCACTCTAATGTTGATTGTTTACTGATTTTATATGCAGAGTAAATGGACAATACATTATGGAAGGGCTCGCCTCAAGTTTTCTCTTCACAATGGGTGGACTTGGTTTCATAATACTGGATCGTTCCAATGCACCAAATATCCCAAAGCTGAATAGATTTCTTCTCCTTTTTATTGGATTTGTGAGCGTCTTATTGAGTTTCTTCATGGCAAGAGTCTTTATGCGAATGAAATTACCGTAAGTCATTTTTTTCCTCGAATTCTTTTCTCCCTCATTCTTAATATTTGATTAAACCAAAATTAAAATTAATACATCAAAAGAATAAAACTGGCCATAAGTTATTTCAGATTATTTTCTGAAGACATATTTGGACAAAGATAAGCAAACACAAGTCTATTTGTGGACATTTATTGGGTAGGACCAAAGATTATTACATTTATGAAATTGTAAAAATCAGTTGGAGAAATCAACCATTAATATCTAGGGTAAAGGGATTAAATATTTTGAATATGCTATCTAGTATTTTCATAATACTTTAAGATAATTCAGTGTTAGTCCTGGATTAGAAACTTTCAAATTAAGAATAAGATTATAATTAGTAAAGAGATTCAATCTAATAATTGAAGTAACAGCCAACAAAACACATGCAATTGGTGATTAATTTGCATTCTATCCTACTACATACTCACTACAATACATTACACCAGGTGCATGGAAAGTCCTCTGCAGTTCCTTTAACAGAAGTACATCTTGCATGTGACCTTTTTTATCCTTCTAAATTATTTCTGTATAGATCAGTGGTTCCCAACCTTTTTTTGGCCATGCCCCACCCAAGCATCTCTAAAATCCTGATGACCCCCCTCCCTTGTGACATATAATTCTTACTTTACTCAAAAGTGATCTCTACTCACGTGGAGGAAGCCTAAAAGGCCATTAAACAAGTTTAAACAAGGTTCAAATTGCCCCCATTAAAAATCAAATTCCCCCCCTCCCCGTGGGGCATGGGCCCCACATTGGGGATCACTGATGTAGATTAAGAATGACTTTGTGGTCCTTCACATCAGTTCTACCTCTGATTACTGGTACTGACAGAATAAGAATTTAGCATTATGTAATGGACTCAACTGTGAACTAAATGGCATTACTTTTATTTCACATTTCCATTCAAAATTTTCTTTGTCTTCTAGGGGCTACTTGATGGGTTAGTGCCTTTTCTGATTGCTGCAGATTGAAGATTGTATTTCCTTCTCATTAGGAAGAAGAATGGATAGCAAAAATCCATAGCCCCATCATCCCTATCTAAAGACACAAAAGAGAGAGAGAGAATGAGTAGACTTGCTATAGGATTGTTTTCTCATTTTCTCCTTATATAAACAGGATTTATTGCAGGCAGTTACTTTAATGAATGTGTCCCTATTTTTCTTCAGTATTTAAAAAGCAACATTCTCATGTTATCAGGCCTAAATGTATTATGTTGGTACAATAGCATCACAACTCTACAATCCTGCTCCCTATTCTTCTCAGAGTAATAATTCTATACTTTCTTGTAATACCTTAGCTTGGTCTATTTCCTTGTGAGAGAATCTCTTTTGAAAATGTGAAGGCAACATTAACTTTTTCCATATTTATACATAACAACTCCTGGTCAGTGATTGCCATTGTATGTTTAGGAGTTTGATCAAGAAAACAGAAAAGCAATTAGTTTTTTTCTCACCTTTGGATAAGCCAACCCAGAGGGCAGAGCAGATCAAGTACTTACAAGATATGAAAGAGAAGAGAACTGGTGGATTGTGGAGAATGCCTGCATGAGTGAGGGTGCCACCTCCCTCTAGCATTACTGGCAATTGGTGCTTTAAAATATTCCAGGTAATACAGTCTTCTAGCCACTTGCAAAGGCACTGAAAAATAATTGTTTCTGCAACATGGATTTGTATCTGTTGTGTTATGAAGAAAAGATTACACTGACATTCATGTTAGTAGATGAATCTAAACATATGCAAAATAAAACCCTGAATTGTATGATAGTAATTGTTTCTTTAAAATTTTTGAAAACATTAAAACATTTTTCTATTAAAACACTTTGTATATTGTATATATTTAGTGCTACATTCCTAATAGTCTTGTGCTTTTCTAAGTTTTTTACATTTCATAATACAGGTGTGGCTTTTAGTAATATTCTCATTTTTATAGAAGAGGATAAGTGTTTATGAAGGCCATGTAGTGAATCTGTGGCTTTAGGTAGTTCCATAAACGTATTATTTCAGATGTAATATTGTACATGTGTGCGCACTCATCTGCGATGCAACCCAGAAGAGGAGCTGCCCAGGACGCATGTGCGTGCCAGAAAATGAACTTCCAGTTTCTGGTACACGCATGTATGCTGGCCAGCTAGTCTTCCAGTTACTTGGCGTGCATGCACGTGTGACAATCAGCTGGCCAGTACGCATGCTCACGCTGGAAAACAAGACCAGCTGTAGCTGTTTCAGTTTCTGGCACAAAGGCCAGATGGTCATTACACACGCATACATGCCAGAAAACTGGAAGAGGAACGGGTGATACTGTGCATGCCAGGTGACATGGCTCCGTGTGCCACCTGTGATGCCACAGGTTCGCCATCACAGACCTATACCAATTTAAATAAGTGACTTCTAGACTCTTCTTTAAAACCTCCAGTGATAGAGCGCCCACGATTTCTAGAAGCAAGCTATTCCATTGATTAATTGTCTTCACTGTTAGGAAGTTTCGCCTTAATTCCAAACTGCTTCTGTCTTCCAACCATTGTTTCTTGTCCTGACCTCTGGTGCCTAGGAAAATAATTTTATCCCCTCTTCTTTGTGGCAGCTCCTCAAATACTGGAACGTTGCTATCATGACTTCATACTTAGGCAGATGGCAGATTGGCTCATCTTGGCTATTTTCAAAAGCTAAGGAGACTTGGTCCTGGTTTGTACAAGTGGTCCTTGACTTATTACCACAATTGAACCCAAAAGGTAGTAACAGGGTGGTTAAATGAATCTAGCTTCCCCATTGACTGTGCTGTCAGAAGGTCACAAAAGGTGATGCGATGACCCTGGGAGACTGCAACCATCATAAAAACAGGCCGGTTGCCAAACATCCAAATTTTAATCAAGTGACCATAGGAATGCTGCAGTGGTCGCAAGCTTGAAAAACGGTCATAAGTCACTTTTACCAGTTCCATTGTAACTTCGGTCACTAAACAAATGGTTGCAAGTTGAGGACTACCTGTACTTGGATGGTGACTGATATTGATTAAATTGGAATGTTGAACAAAACATCCCATGAGAAGGCATTAGCAAATGATTTATATAATGCTACCATGAGATACTTGAATATAGCCACTGGAAGTTGAGGGCCCTTTTGTATAATAAAACTATACCATATTTTGGTAGACTGCAGTCATCCTGCTTCTAAGTCACACCATTAGACACAAGTGCCAGAATATGGTGCAATTTTGGCTTATCCTTTTTATTTCCATGCTCCATCTTTGGAACATAAAAATGCATTTTTGCTGACTGGTTTCTTGTTCACTTCTAGTGAATTCAGTGGAAGCTTGTCATCATATCTGCACATTAAACAAATAAGATGTTTTCAATTCTGTTTATGGAAATACCTGGCTGGTAATTCACACAGGGTATTTTTTATAGTTTGCATTCATCATTATCAATCTGTTATTTAAAATGAATCCTCTAATACAGGGGTGTCCAAACTTGGGAACTTTAAGACTTGTGGACTTCAACTCCCAGAATTCCCCAGCCAGCCATGCTGGCTGGGGTATTCTGGGAGTTGAAGTCCACAAGTCTTAAAGTTCTCAAGTTTGGGCACTCCTGCTCTAATATGTAAGATGAAATAAAATGTTGTACCAGTTCATCAGCAGGTGGCACTGTCTGCACAGATTATGTAAGTGGATAGTCTTATTATATATACAACAGTGTGAAATCACAGCTGCGAGTTCTTTAAGTTGGATTTGGCCTTCTTACACATCAGGTTCTTCACACAAATGTAGGATGTTGTAATGTATCGGTATAGTATATGTGTGGATCCAAGCAGTGTAATTGACAGTGCTTTTGTAATTGACAGATGGAAATTTTTGTCAATGCAGTTTTTCTAAGTGCTATCCAAGGT
Source organism: Rhabdophis nuchalis (assembly GCA_039707465.1). NCBI lineage: Eukaryota > Metazoa > Chordata > Lepidosauria > Squamata > Natricidae > Rhabdophis > Rhabdophis nuchalis. The sequence goes on from CM077648.1 coordinate 26,045,855, forward strand.
TTTCTGAGACCACCACAGCTGATTTATGCCATAGTCTTTTAATTTTGATTTTCAGATCTTGATAAACTGATCTCACCATTTTTTGTCTTCTACTGTACTAGCCCCTGATATTGCCATATTAATTTCCCATATTGTCTTCTTTTCAACTACAGTTAAAGTTCAGCTTGCGTCCATTTAATCATTTCAGTAGTATACTGCATCTATAGGTATGACCAGGGATTGATGGCTTTGATGCTGTTTCCTCAGTTCAATTTTGTCTTTAGCAATTTTCTCACTCTTTTGATGTATTTTTTATTAATCACATTTTTAACTTGTCCATGCTTGATGCTATCCAACAGAAAAATGGCCAGATACTTTATCCACCTATAGAGTCTCACCTATGATACTGGGATAAGCAGGTGTTGTCTAATGTTATTAAAGATATTGTCAAAGGATGTAAGCTGTTCTACACAAAGGCCTTTTCCAATTGACAGATGGAAATTTTGTCAATGCCAGTGTTGTTCATGTGTTACTAGAAGATATTTTGGGATTGTACACAAGGTGCCTATTACTATTGATACTACCTGTCTCTTGCCATAGTTGTTCTACCTCTATTTGCAGGTCTTTGTATTTTGTGATTTTCTCCAGTTCTTTCCCATCTCTTCTGCTGACCCCAGACTTTTTGACATTCTCACTGAAAATCGTTAAGTAGAGTGTTGTATGGCAGGTCCTTGTCTGTTTAAAATCTAAAACCCCAGAGTACTTTAGCGTCTTCATTTTTTTGTGGTTTTACCAGTTTTTCCTTGTAGGCAAATAGTATTGCTTGCAGATGTTCCAATTTGCTGTTTTTGTAGCTTGTCATGTTATTGTTTCCAGTCAATATGTGTGATCTTGTAGCAACTAACTGACTGGTCTTTCTGGTTATTATTCATATAATAACCAATAGACAATAATCTTTATTGTCATTGTACTTAAATACAACGAAATTGGTTAACCACTGAATCCCTAAGTATTCTTACAGGTAAGAAACATAAGACTAGATAGATAGATAGATAGATAGATAGATAGATAGATAGATAGATAGATAGATAGATAGATAGATAGATAGATAGATAGATAGATAGATAGATAGATAGATAGATAGATAGATAGATAGATAGATAGATAGATAGATAGATAATCAACTCAAGGTCTATGAAAATACATATAAAAAATAAAATTAACAAAACCAAACTGTAACCAAACAAAGACGGGGTCACAGCCTAAATGCCTTTCAGAAAAGCTCAGTACGAGCAGCTTCCAGAAGAGTGTTAGCATTGGACCAACCAAATGTCTACTCAGAAATCATTCAAAAGAACCAGTGCAGCCACTCAAAACTGTCATGTCAAAACCTTAGCCCCCTTCCCTGAAGTGAGGTACTGAAAATTATTTTTCCCAAGAAAATCATTGGAACTGATTCCAATGGGAGAAGCCATGTAGAAATTTAGAGGTTAATATCTACTGATATTAACCTCTGTGACGTGTGCCCAGTGGTGAACGCCAGTCAGCAAATGGACTGCTGCATTTAACTCTGCAGTTTCCAAGTGATCTGCAAAGACCATCCCATCTAGAAGGCATTGCAATAGTCCAACTGCAATGGGTCCAGTTACCGTAATCATCTTACCAAGTGATTACGAAGACATAACTAAGAGTAACTAGATCCTTCCGTTCCAGGCCCCAGCTTCCATCTCCTTTTCCTAAGAGCAACCCATGAGTCAACAAATGGCAGAACCTTAGCAGAAGTTCATTTCTTCATTCATGCATTCATGTATTCATTCGTGTATTCATTCATGTATTCATTCAATTTTAATATCTTATGAACACTCCAGGTTTTGGAATTTTTGTGAAATTAACCCACATTTTACAATTTATGGATTTTATTTTTGTATCAATTCACACTTTTTTTTTTAATGGATAACAATAGTCTTTCGCACCTAGATGGTTTCTTCAAACTACAACCTGTCAAGCAGATTTCATCTACAATTATTGGGAATGGTTGATATCATTTCTCGGCATAAAGGTGATGCATAAATTGACATCTTCATCATCATTTCTTTTTAACGGAGTGAGCAGTCATATTGTACAATCTTTATATGGCTTATTTTATTTTAATAGATTATACATGAATCCAATCAATTGGTTAGTTCAGGGGTCTGCAAAGTCGGCTCTTTTAAGACTGGTGGACTTCAACTCCCAGAACTGGGAGTTGAAGTCCACCAGTCTTAAAAGAGCCGACTTTGCAGACCCCTGGGTTAGTTCAATAACCAGTGGCTGATACATGTATGAAGTAGGTCTCAATCTACATATTTGATGTTTCCTCATGTAAGCAGACAGATTTTATTCCCAAATATCCAACTAGGTACTAATAACAAGCATTCCCTGATAAGCAATTATAGACATAAAATTACCAACTAGAATTATAAATAGCTTTATTAATCTATAATCTCTATTTTTTTGACTTTTGCCTCTCTGAGGTATATTGTATGGTATGAAATTCTTGTAACTTTCAGAGTCAAATGAAGGAGAACTTAGTAATTGCGTACAACATGATGGAACTGATAATGGGAGAAAATATATTGGTAAGATTGCTTTCCCCAATCTAGTGTCCTTTGAAAATCTATGCTGATTAATAATTTTGACTATTCCTTTGCATCACAAAAATGTTTAGAGAAAGCTGGTATCTAATTACTGCTCTTCACACTCCGTTGTTTCATTTGTTAAAATGTCCAATGAATATTAAGTACTTAGAACAATTAATGAGTAGAGTGAGATTTATTCCTGTAAACAAAGAGATAAATCCTCAACACTTGTGTAGAATCTTTTATATGGAGTGATCTGCTCTATTTCATTTTATATTTCATACAACAGCATCATTTGGTTTATGTAAAATCTTTCATGTTTAGTTTGTAGGGAAGTCAGGTTACTGCAATAACTGGGATGAGAAGCATTAGATAGATTCAGTAATGGGAACAGCAAATTTCATGTCATTATAGAATTTGGTACTACCAAGGTAGCTAGCAGTCCACTTAATGGGGAAAACATTTTCCACGTGATGCATACATTTTAACATAGTTTTCATATCTAGTTATGTCAAAATGCTCTTACAAGTTGTCAGTTATAAGTATCAGCTTTCATAAACGTCTGTCTCAAGCCGATTACATGACTTGCCATTTCATGAGGGGCTTCAAAATACTTGACCTTTTAAACAGTAATGTATGGATCTCATGCAGGCTGCAGGCTATTACAGCTAGATTATTTATGAACATCCTGTTAGCAGCAAAAAAAATGTATTGAAGGTTTGTATCTTGAAGTGTAAAAGAGGAGACTTGCAAATATTGTTTCAGAGAACTTATAAGTACTGAAATTCCTTCTTTGCTATACTATCATTAAAAAAAGAGAAATCTTATCCATTTTTTTAAAGTTATGTTGTGTATGTGTTGATGTTGGAAACACTAAAACCCTTGATTTTTAAGAGGTGAGCGATTGGTGATTTTGGCAGGCTGGGATTACAGTCTGTTTTAATTGGTTTTAATTATTGAAGAAAAACCAACTGGGCACATTTTAAATCTCGGGGATGAGCTTTGATTGATTCCAGACATGTATAGCAGGACTGTGTCTCTAAAGAACTGTGTTGATCATAAGTCCTGTGCTTCTAGCAACAATCTAAGTGTTGTGGCTTATCGGCCACCCAGCCCCTCCACTAGCCGAATCAGAGGAGGAGGAAGCATAAGAGTGAAGGTCAGCATCAAGGCAATCTGAGGGCTCCAAGGGGGAAGAGGGTGTGAAGCTGGCAGAGAGAGACAGAGGCAGAGTCTGGGCAATCTATCAGCCCTCAGATGGAGAGTCAATAGCCCCCAGATGGCTGATTAGGAAGAGGAGGAAGAGCTGGGTCCAGTGCCTGCATGCAGATGTGCAGAAGGCAGAGGAGAGGAGAGGAGAACAGTGGAAATCTGTGGGCCGATCCTTGGGAAGGGAGAGCCACCACTACTAGTGAAGCCCCATCCTAGATCTGGAGATAAAAGGCAATGGGGGGAGATGAATAGATGTAGCAGACTATTCATCTCCCTACTGGACAGACTTGTTAGCCTGCGGTGAGAGAGAACCTTTTTGCTGGGGCTGTTGGCACTCCTAATAAAGTAATCTTTGAGTTAACTTCAGAGTGTTTGTCGTGTTTGGGGAACTAAGTTTACTTTTTCTTGGCCTCCTTTCTCTCTTGTTTGCCCAGAACACCTCCCTGATCAGACTTTTCTGCTGCACAGTGGTATATCAGTTGCACTGCATTGGTTACAAATACACTTCTTTTTCCACTTCTATCAACGTGTGCTTCTAATGCTCACTGACGTGAAATAGGGTGGCTCTGAGGTCAGGGAGCTCTATTTCATAAACTCTCATGTTTTCAGTGTCAAGCTACATCGGATTTCTTTTTTGACCCATGCTTAAAAGTGTCAAAGTTTTTAATGTTTCCCAACTCCCAGTCTTGTTATTTCACAGCTGAATCATTCCTATTTCTGATCCAGCTAGAAAGCTGAAAGCCAGCTATAGGAATTGAATGGGTCCTTTTGGAGAAGGGCGGGATATAAATCAAATAAAACTAAAACTAAACTAAACTAATTTAAAACACAGTAAGGATTCCTTTATGATCACCAATGTTATTTTTATTGCTGCTGCTGTTATTGTTATCTGTGGTTAATCTTTGGTGAGATTCACAACCTTTGGGGCTGGTTGGTAGCTCAACAGCTCGAGTCCTAACCAAGGACCTGGGAACTGTCAAGGTAACGTCGGAGGATATAAGCTGTTCCAAGCAGGGTGGCCCTTTGTAGAGTCAGAATGCTCAAGTCTGGCAAACCTAGAACCTCCACATAGCGAGGCAGCTCCCTAGGTATTGCTCCAAGGGCTCCAATCACAATTGGGACAACACACAACTTCCTCCTCCATAGTCGCTCAACTTCAATTTGCAAGTCCCGGTATTTTGTGATTTTTTCTTGCTTATTTTCAATTCGTACATCACCAGGTATTGCAATGTCAACGAACCATACATTTTTCTTTTCAATTATTGTTATATCAGGTGTGTTGTAGGACAAGTGCCTGTCAGTCTGAATTCTGAAGTCCCACAAGAGCTTGACTTTCTCATTCTCTAAAACTTTCTCAACCTGATGTTCCCAGTGCTTTTTGCTGTACTCAAATCCAAACTTCTGGCACAATTTCCAGTGAATGATCTTAGCAACACGGTCATGGTGTTGTAGGTAGTCAGTTTGTGAAATTTTGCTGCACCCACTGATCAGGTGGTCAACTGTCTCATCTTTCTCATTACAGAGGCGACATTTGCTGTTGGTGGAAACATGTTGAATTTTTGCCTCCATGCAGTTTGTGGCTAAGGCTTGTTCTTGAGCTGCCAAAATAAAGCCTTCTATTTCTTTTTTCAGTACTCCCGATCTTAACAAGTTCCAAGTTAGTTTTTCGTCAGCTTTGCCTTCAATACTTTTCAAGTATTGGCTATGCATAGCTTTGCTTTTCCAATTTTCAGCTCGTTTCTCAATTACTTCTCTCTTATATTCAGCTTTTGACTTAGTTGTCTTTAAAAGGCCACCTTTATTTACTTCCTTAATCATTGGTTCTTTACTTCTGGATGTAATCATTCAAGCTGTGTCTTTCTTCTTCCACAGTCTGCTTTATTTGTAGGAGTCCACGACCACCTTTTGCTCTTGGTAGATATAATTGGTTAACATCACTTTTAGGGTGCAAAACATGATTCATTGTCATACGCTTCCTCGTTTTTCTGTCCAAATTGTCCAACTCCATCTGGGTCCAGTCAATTATTCCTGCAGAGTATCGAATCACAGGTATAGCCCAGGTATTTATGGCTTTTATGATGTTTCCTCCACTCAATTTGGACTTTAATATCTTGTGGATTCGTTGAATGTACTTGGTTGAAGTTAATTCCTTGACTTTATTATGCATTAACTCAGAGGCCTCTAAAATCCCCAAGTACTTGTAGCCTTCGTCTGGTTTTACTGCCTTTATCATTTCTTCATTCCCAGGGTCTATTCCATCATCTTCTATGACCTTGCCTGCTTTGGTTGCCATTGTTGCACATTTGTCAATTCCAAACTGCATACCAACGTCTTGGCTAAATTCTTTTGTGCTTTCAATTAATAAAGTCAGTTCAGCTTTTGTTTCACCAAACAGCTTCAAATCATCCATGTACATCAAGTGCGAAATTTTCAATCCTTTCTTTGCAAGTTCGTATCCACAGTTCACCTTCTTCAAAATGATTGTTAGTGGTAGCATTGAGAGTATAAAAAGTAGAGGTGAAAGGGAATCACCCTGGAAAATGTGGATGGTTTTTTCTAGAATCAGAATGTTCAAGTCAGGTAAAATTATTATTATTATTATTATTACTAGCCGTTCCTGGCCATGCGCTGCTGTGGCCCAGTCTAGTTAAATGGCCAACCAATCTGTGTGTACACACAAACATGTACACACAACCAGCCTACCTACTGTATTTCTCCCTCTCTCCCTCTACCTACCTACCTACCTACCTACCTACCTACCTACTGTATTTCTCCCTCTCCCTCTCTATCCCTCTACCTACCTACCTACTGTCAGCCTCCGCTTTACTGCTTGCTTCGGCTGCCATTGAAACAAGGAGGGAGGGGCTGTGGGCATTTGACATTATGTGTGCTGGAGGAGTTTGGAGCCAGGATTTGATATCGCCAAGACTAACGGTCTCGCATTCTATTCTGATGACCGTTCTGGACGTGCTGCCCACCTGACATCGTGGATGATACGGTATTGGACATTATTGTAGGGGTCATGGGTTATTAGGGATGGGTCATGCTTTGATATGTATGCTTCGCGCCCAAATTCCTCATTCCTTGCTTAACTTTCGCTGCTGTCCTTTCATAATCAGTAAAAGTAACCTTAAACTTTCACAATGGGTTTGAGCGTGGTCTTTCTTGATTAATGGAAGAAGCAGGCTTGACACCTACCTACCTACCTACTGTATTTCTCCCTTTCTCTATCCCTCTACCTACCTACCTGCCTACCTACCTACCTACCTACCCTCTCCCTCTCTATCCCTCTACCTACCAACCTACCTACCTACTGTATTTCTCCCTCTCTCTATCCACCTACCTACCTACCTACTGCATTTCTCCCTCCCTCTCTCTAACCCTATAGCTGCCTACATACTACTGTATTTCTCCCTCTCTCTATCCCTCTACCTACCTACCTACTTTATTTCTCCCCCTCTCTCTCTCTCCCTACCTCCCTCCCTCCCTACTGTATTTCTCCCTCCCTCTCTCTATCCCTATAGCTGCCTACCTACCTACCTACCTACCTATCTACCTACCTACCTTATGGACAGAGTATTTTATGTCATAAAGGATGACATAATACCTGTGGCCCACTGCTCTCTCTGTATTCATCTACCTATCTTTTTTTACAATTTTTTACATTTCTGTTGTGTGTACCTGGCACAGGTGTGACATCTACACAATCTATATAGATCATTGGTGCCGTACTTGAAAGGAACGTTGTGAGAAAATTTGGAAGCGATTGGTGCAGTACTTTTGGAGATTAGCGGTTTTGAACAAATTCTTGTTACATCTTTATTTATATAGATTATATAAATAAAGCACCAAGCCGGAAGCACCAGCCTGAAGATGATGAATGAGACTTCATCGAGACTTCATCGAAACGTCATGAAGATACTTCCAATTCTACGTGGGAGAAAACCCGAACAACCAAAGACCTACATACAAACACCCGCGAAAACCTCAGAAAACATATATAGTCACAGGCTTGTGTCTGTGACTGCCTGATGATGACAAGTGAGATCTTGTCGAAACGTTGCAATAACATTTCTATGCCTTATACACGGGAAAATCCCCGAAGCCAGCTATGCCAGCATACCTACATCCGTGAAAATCTACGAAAACATATATATATATATGTTTGTTTTCGTAGATTTTCACGGGTATAGGTATGTAGATTTTGGTTTATTCGGGTCTTTTCCCGTGTAAAATTATATATATATGAGAGAATATTATCACAGCTCCTGTTCAGAGGTCCCTTTAAGGTCATCCCTCTCTGCCCTTCAACTCAACCTAGAGATCATCCAGACAGAGAACCAAATAGATTACTGCTGTGTGACATTTTTTAGATATGTGTTAGATTTTTAAGGGCTGAAAATAAAGAGACCAGGATGGATCCATTTCAGGCTTATTAGCCTTCTTCAGCTGGCCATACTCCTTCTACTGGGATTTGAACCGGTGCTTTCCAGCATTTGCTCAAGGCATAGAGAGGAGATGTTGTTGCAACGTTTCGACAAGATCTCACTTGTCATCATCAGGCAGGCTTCTGTCTGTCACAGCCTGCCTGATGATGACAAGTGAGATCTTGTCGAAACGTTGCAATAACATTTCTATGCCTTATACACGGGAAAATCCCCGAAGCCAGCAATACCAGCATATATATATATATAATTATTTTGTTGTTGTTTTTGTACTGCCTTTAACTTCTGCAGCTTGTGGATACACTCCTGGGGTTGCCTGACCTTTAATCCTCTGGGGGGGTTTTCTTTTAGGAAAACGGCTACACAGTCATTTCTCTGTTGTGGCTTTGAGCTCTTATGTTGCCTAGGAACCAATAAAGAATACACAGACACACCCTCTACCAGCATCCAATCCACTGATGATGATGCCACATGTTTGTGCTTTGTCCTGAGGTGACCTTTCTATTTCTACAGAACTTTGTGCAATTTCTTTTTTTTACTCCTTGCTTAACATGCAAAGGGTGTGCCCAGTCCATGTTGTTGATCAAATGAGCATCGGTAGGCATTGGATAACATCAAACTAGCTCATGTTTTTCTACATTGAGTAATTTAGTGGGAATTAAGGATAGGGCTTAGTGTGGGAAGGGAGATTAGCTCAGCTGTAAAGGGAGCATCAAGCAGGCTACATATGAATTGATTGTGAGAGAAGAATCCTCCTGCTTTATTCAGGCAAGAATAAAAAAATGTTTTTTTCCAAGATCCAAAGGAGGAAAAGGAAGAGTTCTCAGTGTTGAAGAAACTATTAGAAGATCCCTAAAGAAGTACTATTCATTCAGCAGTGTTTGATACTGTTTTTCTAGTCTTTAGGGACAAAGAGTTGGGTTTTAATTCCTGAAAATGAATGGATTGATTGAATTTATAAAGTCACTCATTTCAACAACAAAAATGAAAACATAAAATAAAACGAAGTAGAAAAATACAAAGTATATCTCAGAATCAAATAATATGGTAGCCCAAGAACCTGAAGAAAAAGTCAAGTCTCTTTTCATTTTAAATATATTTGGAGCAATATTAGGGCCAGTAAGTCAGAAATACTGCTACATACTGGCTGTGTTTGCATAATCACAGAACTATATTATAATATCTTGTGTGAAAGCAGCCTTTATGGTCCAGGCTATGAGGCCCATGAAACTGGAGTACTTGAATAAAACATTAATAATGAGTAAGCATGTTATAGATCACAAGTGTAAACATACTCCTTGGCAAGCTTAAGGCCTTTTGCCTTTTTTACCACATACTTTTACCTTTCCTAATCCTGAACTATTCTGTCTCATTTGCCCTGCTTTGGCCTGTAGTGGCATAATATTTTAACAGATTAACAGAGTTGGAAGGGACCCTGTAGGTCATCTAGTCCAACCCCCCCCAAGCAAAAGACCCTACACCAGGGGTCTGCAAAGTCGGCTCTTTTAAGACTGGTGGACTTCAACTCCCAGAGTTCCCCAGCCAGTTGAAGTCCACCAATCTTAAAAGAGCCGACTTTGCAGACCCCTGCCCTACACCATTTCTGACAGATGGCACAATTGTGGTCCTCTTGGTTTTGTTCTTTAAAGCAGGGGTCTCCAATCTTTGCATTTTAAGTCTGAAGGACTTCAGCTCCCAGACTTCTCCAGCCGGCTGGCTGGAGAATTCTGGGAGCTGAAGTCCTTCAGATTTAAAGTTGCAAAGGTTGGAGACCCCTGCTTTAAAGTCCAGTATCCCTCACCATTACCCATATTGGAAAGCACCTTAAAAGGCATCCCCTTTTAAGATTAGGCTGCTGAAAATGTATCGGTGTGACTGAGCCTGAGATGATCACATACAGGAAAAAAAAAACTGGTGCTTTTCCGAGCAGCAGCCAAAAGGTCAAAGGACTGAACACTCAATACTACCGGGAACAGCTTACATTACAAAATTACAGTGGAAGAGAAGCACAAAGCACTTCATCGGGCTGCTAAAATAGATTGTGACTCAGAGAAGCTCCCCTCTCTTTTGCGGGAAAGAAATAAGAAGCTACTATGTAATTTACTTTTACCTGCTATTGAGTACCTACAAAGGACAAGCAGGTCAGATGGGTTCATTGTCAAACTTGGATGAGTTTGAAGAATTTTGTGGGTCTGGCCTTTTTGCCTTCAACAATGTGCCTACTGTACTTGAATCTTGGAATTTAGTTAAACTGCACATATTTTAAGGCTACAAACGCCAGGTTTAGTAACAGTGGCAACTGCAAGAATTACTGGTTTGTTTGATTTTTTCCCCTCAGAATGACAAAACGAGAGTTCATGTGTCATGCTACAACCTGTTTTGGATTTGCATGCCACATAAAAGTAGACATAGAAAACAGGCAGGCCTATAGAGGCAGTGCTTCAAAAATATCTTTCTTCAACCAACATGCAGCGTATGCTAAGAGCATGGCAGGACTACTGCTGGACAGCATCGAGCGACTTGCCGGAGTGACTTAGGATCTTCCCTGCCAACTTCTCCATTGAACTTGCTTGGGGAAAACTGATAGGGAAGTCTCAAGTGGTGCCCATGGGGCCAAGGGGCAGTGACACTGTAGCTGTTGCCAAGTACCTGAATCATGGTCACATGACTGTGGGGGTGTTGGGACAGTGAGAGCTTTGAGGACTAGTTGTAAGTAGCGCCTGTTAAGCAGCATCGTAACATTGAACAGTTGCAAAACACATTGTTGATAATGTAGGACTACCTGTCCATAGGGGTATGATATACTGTATTTTTTGGACTATAAGACGCACCAAGATTTTGACGAGGTAAGTAAGAAAAAAAAGTTTTTGCCATCCCTCAGCCCCCAGCAGCATTCTGCAGGCTTCAGCTGGGGCAAGGCAACCTCCCCTCATTGGCCTTTCCCCAGCCCTGCTGAAGCCTATAGAGGGCTGCTGGAACTGATGGAAGGCAAAATAGCCTCTGTTTTTGCAAAAAAAAAAGGCCCATTTCCCCCACCACCACCTCCGTTTCTTGGAAAAATGGCATTTTTGCCTTGCCACAGCCCTGGTGAAGCATACAGAGACCTGCTGGGGGCTGAGGGAAGGCAAAAAAACCCTTCAATTTTGTAAAAAATGGCCCGTTTTTCACCCTTTTTCGCAAAAATGGGGGCATTTTTGCCTTGCCCCAGCCCTGCTGAAGTCTGCAGAGAGCTGCTAGGGGCTGAAGGATGGCAAAAAAAAGCCTCCGTTTGTGTGAAAAACAGCCTGTTTTCGCAAAAATAGGATGCAGGGGTGGGGCTTTGGGAGGCCAAAAATGGCTGTATTTGGTATATAAAACATGCCAACATTTCCATGCTCTTTTTTGGGGGGGGTGCATTTATACTCCGAAAAATACAGTAATACGCAACAGTATATACTCATTCTGAGAGCCTAAAGAGTTTTGACAGAAATGTTAAAAATTGGGAGTTCTTTTAATACTCTTATTTGCTTTAGCAATAATATGAGCTGAATGACCAAGCAAACCTTCTTCCCTAAACTCCAAAACTTTAACCTTAAGACTGTCTACTGTCGACCTCACTGCATCCCTAAGAGGTCTCTAAGGGGCGTGCATGAGCGCACCAACGTGCCTACCGTCCCCACTTATTCGTATCCATTTCCTGTATTCTTAATCATGTTTATACTGATATATGCTATCTAATACATGCTTGACGAAATAAATAAATAAATAAAATAAAACTTTCCGCTTGTTAATTGTACTGAATGGAGAATGGGTATATAACATTTGTGTAAATAGATACTGATATAGATTTATGTGGAACATGATTCTTTCCTTTATATTGACTAAGAGACTGTATTGTACATTTGTCCACAAGGCCTGCACTGACATTCTAAGAAGCACCAATTGCAGTGGTGTCTCGTCTGTAGAGGTTTTCTTAGAATCCTTTATGTGTTTGTTTGTCACATTTGATGGGGGGGGGGGGAGTAGCACGCAAGCTAAATTATATGTTAGTAGGGTTTTAATAACATCCACAGTTCTCCAAAGTACTGCTTCACAAATATTTCTCAAAAGTAGGGAAGAAAGATATGTGTACTGTAACAACAAACTATTCTAATTATTTTCATTTTGATCAAACAATATTTTAATTAATAAAAAAACCTTATTTGTGTAGAACAGGGGTTCCCAAACTTGGCAACTTTAAGACTTGTGGACTTCAACTCCCAGAATTCAGCTGGCTGGAGAATTCTGGGAGTTGAAGTCCACAAGTCTTAAAGTTGCCAAGTTTGGGAACCCCTGGTGTAGAACAATGCCTTGTGCTTATGTAATTCTATAAATGGACTTAGTTTTAAACAAGCACAAAATTTAGGATTCCGTGCAAAGTTGCACATATGCCAAAAAGGAACTACCTTTCTCAATTGTGAAAACCTTCAGCCTATTTGTCAGTGAAAGATTTCATTGATTGATACATTTAAAAAAAAAAAACATTGCTTATTTGGTTGAAACATTTCAAAAGCATCATGTTCTATATATCAGGGGTGTTAAACTCGATTTAATTGAGGACCCCATCAGGGTTGTGTTTGACCTCGGGGGCTCAGGGTGGGCATGGCCAGCTCAACGTCACTCATATTGGGGTTGCCTGTGGCAGCCCAAGTGCTTTATCAGCAAAAACAGGCTCCCGAGCTTCAATCTTAGCCATGACGGCCTCCTGCAACCCTCTATCACAAAAATGGAGCTTGCAACTAACACGTAGCTGTCTAATTTTTCAAAAAATTATCACTGTAGCAGATTATTGGTATTATTTTTTGCAGATTTGCTCCAGGTTTCAAAGAACAACCTTAATAATAACAATACTGCTGAAGTGAAAAAAATGTGCCAAGGAATATTTTCTACATTAATAATTGACTTGTTTTTTTTCCCATCAAACCATTTTCTGTTTTGTACTCTGCACATCTTCCAAAGTCCTTTCTTGCATTCTGATGACAGTACCCTTGTGCATGCCTTTTACTTTTGTTTCATAGATTGGTTTTAGCAGTTGGCAGATCTTGGCAATAGGCTCAGAAATGCATTCACCTATAAATTCTTATTAGACTAGTCCATGCTCATTAGGGACCACACTTCAGTTATATAGTTATTGTAGAGGTCAGGTTGAGCTCCATTGGAATATTAATTTTTTCTTCTTCTTAGCAAGACATTTACAAAAGCAAAAACTGTTGGATGGCATAAAATCCACATAGCAGAGCTGGAACAATACATGTCTGACACTATGAAGCTGCAGTTCAAGAGCATTCAATTTTTTCTGGGTTGGTTCTTGCCAAACAAAATAGCTTATTCTGTCCTGAAGTAAAATAAAAGCTGCACAGTCAATAAACAGCTTGCAGTACAATCAACATTCTACAATCCTTTTCCTGTTATACAATAATGGGAATAACAGGCTTCCTTCCTATTATATAATGTACGATATATGTATTGTTGTTGCAGATGTGTTTTTAAACTCTAAACTACAAGCGAGTAGGTACTTCTTTACAGTGCCTTGTCAGAAATTGAACGACTGGTTTAACAGGGAAAGTATTTAGGTTCATTTCAGTTATGAGCGGTATTGATTTCTTGGGCAAAGCTGGTTACTTTCTGCCTCAGAGAAATACAGGTTGATGAAAGGTGAACGTTGCTTTGACAAATCATGGCTAGGTAGGGGACAACTGCTTGTTATAAAGGGTTTAAGTAATACCAGACAGCATATTGTAATATTTACACAGATGGTTATAATGAACCTCATGAAGTTTGCCTTGTGAGGCAGATGTTAAAGAATAGCTATTATGGGTAAGAAGTTAAAATCCAGCAAAGAACGTATGATGACACTGGGTTTGCTAATCAAACCCAATGCATCAGAAAAATATGTGTGAGGATAAAACAATACTGTATTGGAAGAGAAAAAAGAAGAAAAAAAGGAATGACACTATCCTGTTAGGGCAAAAATATCAATGCTTTATTGAGAATAATAAAATAATAACGAAGTAAATTCTGAGCCTCTTGAGGTAAAATCCATTTCAACTTTGGTTCTCTGATTTATTAGTTCTGTCACTATCATTTTTATATGTACTTTCAAAGTTTATATTTTTATATACTGTATGTCAACTTTTAGCATACCATATATTTGCTGTTGATTTATGTTTTAATTTTATTTTAATTCTGGCAAACGTCCTTGAAACAACAAGTTGTATATCAGGGGGGGAAATGTAACTCTCTTTTTGACATAAATTTCATTAGGGAGGAAACCAGGAACTTTTAAATAGCTTCATTTGTTTGAGAAAAAGGTCACCAACACAAGTAGTGACATGTAAGGAGGCAATAAATTTAATAAAATAAAATAAATAAATAAATACAAAGAGCTCAGTATCACAGAACTTATGTTTTCAGACTGTATACTATACCTCACTAATATGGGTGTAAGCACCACATTTTGTGAGATGCAATGGAGAAATCTTATAGAATCTTATCTAATTAAATGTAAGAGGCAAAGCTATTGTCACTGGGGGTGGGGTGGGAATTGGATGCATTTCTTTTTCAAGTGCTAATTGGATCACAGACATGCCTTGTAAGCAGAGGAGAAAGAAAAAACAGTTCCTTCTTTTATTATTTATAGCAAAGCTAGAGATTAATTATAGGTGCTACAAGTCAAAGGACTTTTCTTTACTGCTGAGTTGAAGTGTTATCCATCCACCTTGAGTCAGCAGAAAACTATACTGGAATGAAATTTGCTGTCTCTGCTTTCAACCCCTATTCTGCCTCTGTATGACTGTTTCAGGCCACCTGTAGTTATTTGGCTTTCAACCAAAGTAATAGGTGGCAAAGTGACAAAGGCTAATAGTGACCTTGGGTAATCCTGAAGTAAGGGAGTCAGAAGGAACACAGTAGTATTTTTTCTGTAACATCTTTAATTAAAAGGCATATGTTTTTGCAAATTGCAATTACTTCATTGGATGCATGGAGTAGTTAGACTGATGTAAGATTTCTCTTCCTGAGGAAAAAAAATCTCATCCTTTTACTTGTCTCCAAGGTGCTTTTTTCAAAGGCAACTGGCCTGTTTTTTTCCTTGCAGAAGAAGAAAACATTTTGCTTCTCATCCAAGAAGCTCCATGGTGGGATGGAGGGAGTTATGGAAGGATTAGTTCCAACATGATGGCAATGGGGGTTGGAGGAATCATATTTCTTTGCAGTCATCTGGTTGTTAGCACTTTTTTCTCACACACTTCTGCTAGAGAGAAGTTCCTTGAAGATGGGCTCCAGGAAGAGTCCAAAAGCTCAGAAGATAAAACCTCTGGTTCCGGTGACCAAACCAGATTGGATCCTGCAACGTTATTCTGGACCACATAGGTTCACCCTCCTTTGTGTCAGCACTCTCCCTGAGAGCTCTTGAGGCCAGTTGGGGGTTTATCTGTGTCCTCAAGCTCACCTGTGTCAGAGTGCAAATAGGTGTGGAACTTTCTTGGAACTGCAATGGGTGTGGAACCTTCTTGGAACTGCAATGGGTGTGGAACCTTCTTGGAACAAATAAAATGAGTTTGGGAGGTTTTCAGAACAGAGCCTTCTCTCAACAGACGGGGAGGAATCCGACACCACATATTTCCTGATCATAACAAGAATCTTGTGAGGGAAGAGAACATTGTTTTATTCCATTTACCCAACCTTCTGACAAAGATTTAAAAACAAATGTGCCAGCCAGGTTTGTAGACAGTTTGATTATCAGAATCTAAAACAGCAAAGCTTTTCTTGTGAAACTCTTCACAATGTATGAGTCTGCAGGAGGCAGAATGACTAAAATAGATTACAAGTGAAGCCAGAGGGAAATATAAAAGAGCTCACTTCCTTTTTCCCCCAAAAAAAGGAACACAAATAATTTCATGAACATGTTAAATTTAATTTTTGTTCTATTTTGGCCTATGAGTGAAAATCGAGCTAGTTGCTCTACCTTGAATATTTGCAATTCACAGCAATATGGGTTTGAACTTTGAATAATAATTCATCCATTCCAAGCAGCTGCTGTCCATAGGCATTAACCATGTTAATTTATAGCCATGTGAGTTTGGGATGGGAGTAAAGATCAACCCAAAAAAGAAAGTAACATTACCAAGTATTTATTACACATTGATGGCAAATTATTCATTTAAATACACAAGGATTCCATGGTTAAATAAGTTTATTCTTTGAAATAAACAAATAAAAAAACTACCTAATGATTCATTAGAGTGATAAAGAATACTGATAACATTAAAGAAACAATTGACAAATATCTGGTAAAATGAATACAATCAATGTCATAGTATATCAAAATGTTTAGTCAAGTTTAATGAGGTTTTATAATGTTACGATACTAATACAAATCCAATGTTGAATATAATCCATATTATTTTCCATATTGTATACATAAGGAATTGCAATTTATTTTCTCTCTCATATACACAAATACAAATACAAACACAACCAACCTATCATCTGACTCACAAATCAGAAGGCTTTTTGGTGGGAATTTCCTAAGTCTTAAAAATGTATCCACCCTCACAGATTCTTCTCACAGATTTGCTCTTTTGTTCGACTACTTTTGAGATGTACAAGTTATATCTTTGTAAGGCATAGGACTATACGTTCACATTAAAATGTGAGGCGTCATTAATATTTAAATTTGCTCACTGAAATGTCCAACAGAACAGTCAAAATATATCCATGGCATCTCAAGTAAAGAAGGCAATACTAATTTTGTCTAAGAAAATAGTATTGTAAAACCTGATGCTCCAAATGTTGATCATAGGTAAAAATGGGTATTTCTGTATCATATATAATGAATTATAAGAAAGAGTAGACGGAAGCCATTTTTCTTTAAACACCATCAGCTACACAGAAAATCCTTTCGTTTCACGTCCTAATTCTTTTACAAGGCACTGCATGGCTTTCACCAGAAAACCCATTTTCATATCTGCAGATGGTTCCATTCATTGGACTGATGTTTTCATTGTTGGATTCTAACTGGGAACTCCCACAAGTAGGCAACTGAAAGAAATTAGTAAATTGAGGAAAGAAGCACAAACGGACTTAGCCAAAACTATTTCTCATTCCTGTTTTTCACTCATGTAGTTCCAAGGGAGGAATGCAATTTGGCCTGATTGATTGGATGAATGAGCTGATCAAAATATTGATATTCAGAGTTTATATGTCTTCCCATTTTGCAGGGTAGTTATTGTGTATATATACAGTATGTATGCGTGCATAGACACAAACACACACAAACATATTACAGAATTCATGTTATATAGAAAATATATTTATAAAATGGGAATTTTTGAGAGGAGGAAAAAAAAAAAGCAAGAAAACATATCCAGTATTTCAAGATATTTTTGTAGATTTTTATTTGTGAACTGATGGACTAATGTGTTGGAATGACTAATGAAAATATATAAGAGAAAGTGACAACAGACTGTAAATATTTGATCGAATATCACTGACTGTACATGTATTACTGTAATTATGTAGAAAACAAAGCAATGTAATAGTACAAAATTTACTTTTTCCAAACTTACTTTTCTTTTAGACTGAGTATTTGAAGGTAGACTGTTTTTAGCCTTAATCTGAGTTGCTTCTTCTAAATCTAGAACACAAAATAAATTCATTTCCTTATGAATAAACTGTTTGAGTGTAAAGAAATATAAATAATCTATTACACAATTCCACACATGAATCTTGAAGATCACCTAATTCACTTCCATTTAGTATAAGGATTGTAAACTTGAAGTCTGATGTATCTGGAAATAGCAGGTTGGACAAATCAAATCCATGCAATCCTTTAAATTTGCTTTTTTTCAAATTTTTTATTAAATGTATTAAATTATTGGAGTTTGTAGTCAATAACCAGTACTACTTCCTAGCTTATCAAAGCTGTAAAGCAGTAAAGTTGTTATCTAAATTACACAAAGAGTTTACCTGAGAGCTGAAAGCTATTAAGTATTGTTTATTGGATCAGACTATATATCAGGGATGGCTAATCTTTTCCGGACCTAGTGCCCAAAATGTGTGTGTGCGTGCATGCACCCAAACCCCCCAAATGCAATGCAGTTGTGGCTTCTGCACATGCACCCTGCCATTGTGTATGCGCTCCACGCATATGCCCCACCCCCTCATATGCATTTACCCCCGCACACGCCCACTGGCGCATGGCAGAGATTGGACGACCAGCTGGCCAGCGCGGGTACATGCATGGTGGAGGTGAACTAGGGCAATGGCTTGTGTGGCCAGAGGTTCGCCATCATGGCTATATACAATCTAAGACCCTATCTACAATGATTATGCAGATAGTTATGAAATTATTTACTTGTTTGTCTTAAGGATCAAGTCTTATTTTTCCCCTAGTTTGGACTAGCCAGATTCTCCATGGAATAGAGCTATGGATTTCCATTTTTATTAATATAAATAGAAAGCGCAACATGCTCAAAATCCATATAGAAAGTGTGTTGCCTGGTTACATTTCTTTTCAGTAATATTCATCATAGTAATAATAATAGTATTCTCTAATAGTAATCTCACAATAACAGTATTTTTCCCTCATAATATTAATACATATTAATACCAATAATAATTAATAAAAATTAATAAGTTACAGTAATCAACTCTAATAATAAAATTATTCTTTATCTTATAATTTTAGAAGTTTTAACTCCTTTTTCTCTTATCTAATCATCAATAAAAAGCCTTGGATTTCCTTTTTACACTGAGCAAACTATGGCCACTGCCTGTATCCACCTCCACTCCTTCTCCTGTGTGGGTCAATGATTACATACCGATCTCTTCCTAATATACAGTGGCATATTATTAGAGGGTAGCTTTTTCAATAAACCTAGGCAAAGTCAATATTCTACTCAAATACTTTACCTGTAAGGAGCTCGTCAATTTGATCAACTACAAACTTTGCATCTTCCATGCTGAAGCACATGGGTGGCTTAAACTTCAAGACATTTCTGTAAGGCCCATCTGCACTCAGAAGGATCTTCCTTTCTTTCAGCCTAATTAGGCAGAAGCAAAAAAGTTACTCTTGAACACAAAGAAAAAATGTGGTGTTTAATTTTAAGAAATTACTTTAAAACTACGTTTAATCTGGGTGAATTTAGTAACATTTTTGTGGTGGCAGTTTGAGAATACATACATACATACATACATACATACATACATACATACATACATACATACATACATGTAAAGGTTCCCCTTGCACATATGTGCTAGTCATTCCCAACTCTTGGGGGCGCTGCTCATCTCCTTTTCAAAGCTGAAGAGCCAGCACTGTCTGAAGACATCTTCGTAGTCATGTGGCTGGCATGACTAAACACTGAAGGGGCACGGAATGCTGTTATCTTCCCATCAAAGGTGGTTCCTATTTTTCTACTTGCATTTTTACATGCTTTCGAACTGCTAGGTTGGCAGAAGCTGGGACAAGTAACGGGAGCTCACTCCGTTACATGGCAGTAGAGATTTGAACCTCTGAACTGCTGATTGTACATTCATTCATACACACATAATACTGGGAGCATAATAGGAAGAGAATTCATGTGACTTTTGTGAATTTTCAGGAAGACACAGGATCTTAAGGATAAGACGACGTCTTACAATATATTCAGCAATTTTCCTTCCCTGGTGCCTCAATTGCCTAAGGTAGGTAATGCACTCTATATTTTGGTGCGGCTAATTTCTTGGGAAAGATAAATAAATACCGGTAGGTAAAAATGAGCTCCTGCTTGATATGGATTCATTTACTTCAGTTTAACATTACATTTTGATAAGATATTTACTTGTAAATGATATGCTGGGCTTCAGCCGTAGCTGGTGTTCTCCTTATTTGATCTTTCACAAGGTCCACACCAATAAACAAGCCAGCACCTCTAAAAATGTAAAGAAGGACATGTAACAGAGAAATGTAACAGTACGAAAATCACATTTCACTATCCAACAATAGGTCACTCCATGAAAGCCAGGTGTGCTATATGTATCTGCCTTTCTGTGCTTGTGCAGGCAAAACTGCTGAGTGCTAGAAGAGACTTTTCTACAAAGATGTCCTTGGGGAGAAGTGTCAAAAAAAGTCAAGATGGCAAGCACCACCATGCAACTGAACCCCTGCCTCTTTCACATGTACTGCACAGAGCATCTTAACTTTTCTGACCCCTTCCTCCAAGTGGACATCTCTGCTTTCCTTTGAATTTGGAGCAGAGGCAGGGCTATTCTTTCTCTGCATGCAGCAGAGATGTGGCAACAGGAAATAATGCCAGAACAGCTTATGTAACATCTGGAGAGTGATCAAACATTGACTAAGTATACACTAGCTTTAACCAACAGGAAAAAAAATTGCAGTGGGTAGCCACCCTTGAAAAAGTTATTCTATTGTATGCACAAAAATGGAAGGATACTTCCTATTATGGATGTATGGTTGCAGAAATTGATGGAGTTGGCTGAAATGGCAAAACTGATTATTTTGATTAAAGAAAAGAACACAAGTACTTTTGTTTCCACATGGAAACCACTTCTGAACTTCGTGCTTGATGTAGAGAAGAATGAAACTTTGACTATCGGATTTACCGATTAGATTTATAGAAATGGCTTGTTTATACTATCAGGAAAAAGCAAAAAGTTGTGATTCGATGTTAATGTCTTATTTTGCTGTAACAGAGAGTCAAAAGTCAACACTTCTCTTTCTTTTTTTCTTTCTTTCTTTCTTTCTTTCTTTCTTTCTTTCTTTCTTTCTTTCTTTCTTTCTTTCTTTCTTTCTTTCTTTCCTTCCTTCCTTCCTTCCTTATCTTTCCTCACTTCTTCTTCCCCTCCCCACTGCTTTCCTATTTACTATATTTTATATAACTTTATAACTCAATAAAAATGTTAATTTGAAAAAGTTTTCCTTGTTTACAATAGAAAGTAAAAGTCCCAACTGCTATCTGCTTCTGTATCAGTTCTGCTGGTACAGAATCAGTAACCTTCAGAAACATGGTTTCTAATCTATGTTGACCTTTAGAAGCATCATCATTCTAAACTAGGATATCTTTAGCTACACTATAATTGGTAAATACCTCAGGAGCTGAAACTTGAACTAACTATCTTTTCTTCAGTCTTCTAAAGCAGCTTTTTAATCTTGCATTACTTTGGTCAGCCCAAGTTGTACTAGAGATCTAAGGGCAACATGTAACAGTAATGTTTATTTGACCAATGCATAGGTTTTCCTTTATGCTATTCTGAATGATGGTAATAGCCTAAAAGTACATTTTACCTTACCTGACATCTCCCACCAATGAGTGTTTTTTCTGTTGTTCCTTGAGTAGTCCACAGAGGTAATTTCCAACGTATGTGGCATTACCTTGTAGATCTTCCTGTTCTATTATATCCAAGACAGCCAAGCCAATTGCACAAGATACTGGGTTGCCACCAAACTGAAAGCAAGAAGAGTTGAGAAGGTAGGACAGCAATTTCCAATATCTCTTTCCCCTAAATGTGACCTTATTTCACCAAGGGCAACTCTCTATTTGAAGGGCTGTGAGAAGAGACGTGTTTTTGACAAACTTCTCTATTTGAAAGTTTGTGTGGTCCAATTTAGAGATGATAAGAATGAAACAATACAAAGCTAACCTGCAGCATCTCAATAACAGACTGTAATCACCTGATCAGTCTTCTCAATTGCCTTATGAAATATCCCACTTCCTTTTAAATCAGGCTGGCTGATTTATATTTTAATACCGTAAGTACTATCGTTTCCATATTGGAACACTGTCTATCACTACATACTTGATTTGTATTCTGATGATCAGAACTTATAATGTAACTGTCTTATTATAACACTAAAAGTGATACTCACAGTATTGAAGTACTCTAACCCTGAGGCACCAAAGGCTTCTGCAATTTCTCTTGTTGTAACAACACAAGACATTGGGTGGCCATTGCCAATCGGCTTCCCCATAGTGACAATGTCAGGCACAAAGTCTTCATCTTGTAGCTGGAATGCCCAGAAATTCTTCCCAACCCGACCAAAGCCAACTTGGACTTCATCTGCTATGAAAACTCCTCCTGCTTTGTGGACAAGTCTTAAAAAAAAAAGAAAAATTCAGATGTCTCATTATGACCTTAGATAATTTCTAACCATTGATTTGTAACCTTCTCCCACATAATAAAATTGTATGAACTTTAAACATAGCTCCTAAAAATCTCCTTTCAGGTCTGAGAATTACAAATACTGCTATTCTTATAAAATACATGCTGTCCTCTTTATTAAAGTGATTCATCAGAGCCTTAAAGGAACTAAATGGACTTGAAACATTGCCTGGGGCCCAACATACTGTTGGTTTTTAATTACTGAAATGCCAAATCAAATTTAAACATTTGAAATTTCTACCTTTGATCAGAAAAATCATCAGGTCTATCGTTCATAAAACTATTTCCTCAATATATCCATAGGAGTGGATGCTTTTCTAAACCACTCTTTGCACTATTCACTCTATACATGTTTATTCCGATATTCATTTCAAATTATTAGTTGGCTATATACATGCTAAAGGTAAAACAAGGGAAATATTCAGTGACACGATAAGTCTTCTCAAACACTGTTTCCCTAAATCAGGGATGTCCAAACTTGGGAACTTTAAGACTTGTGGACTTCAACTCCCAGAATTCTCCAGCCAGCTATGCTGGCTGGGGAATTCTGGGAGTTGAAGTCCACAAGTCTTAAAGTTCCCAAGTTTGGACATCCCTGCCCTAAATGTATACATTACTAGGAACAGTGCATACTAAGATATTACAGTAGGGGGGGAAATCACCATCATTGCTATTGGGCTAAATTACTTGTCAAAATCTTCTTGTTACAAGTTGTCTGCTACTTCAGGGAACACAAATTACAGCCACAAGACACTATTTCTTAATAGGTACCACATTTCCCCGAAAATAAGACCCTGTCTTATATTGTTTTGCCACCAAAAAAAGGCGCGAGGTCTTATGAGGGGGCTGTTGTTTATCCACTGACTCACTTCACTTGCATGCGTCGCCCCCGGCCTCTTTTTCACTATCGGAGGCCTCCACGAGCTTCTTTGTCAGGCAAGGCCAGCAAGGCTTCTGCCGGCAAGGTTTTCCTGTAGGTCTCTGCAGCCGATAACAGAGCTCTGCCGGCCGAGGTATGTGAGGCCTGGCTGCAACTATCCGAAGGTAAGTAGTACGGCAGCTCACCCACTCCCCCATCCCCACCCCAGCTTAATTTTTACCTGTGCACCCTGGAGTGTGTGGGGTCTTAATTAGGGCTTACTTTAGGGGTAGAGCTTATATTGGGCGCACATGTAAAAATCAAGATCGGACTTACTTTCTGAGTAGGTTGTATTTTTGGGGAAACACAATAAATAGGGCGTTAAATTACTATTCACCAATCTGTGCCCTCCATACATACTGTGACTCTTAGATGCTGGCTATATTGCTATATTGAAAATTGTAGGAAGGTACGATAGAAGATTGGAGAACTCCTGCTAATTGACCTGCTACAATTAAGCCATTCCACGCACTATACATACTGTGCCACTTTCTGGAAATAACCTGCAGGTGGAATTATTTGGCCTCCACAACTCTGCATGGATTCAGCAATAAAGGCAGCAATCTAAGTCAGAGAAGATGTTGCATAAGAAGGTGTTACAGAAGATCTAGTCTTTTTCAAATGACCCAACAATTAAATGTAGGCTATCAAAACAAGCAAAGTAAATGAACAAAGAGTTTGGGCAGTTGTATGCATAATTATGAATAAGGGATGCCCAATTTTTCAATGCCAGGTCAGGCATCCAATTGAATTATTGAATTACCACAAAACATTTATTGAGAAAGTGTTGGACTGATCTTGAAAGTGTACCAACACATTTAAGTATCTACTTTAGATGGAATACCCAGAGAGATTTTACTTCCAGGTTATCTGATAAATGATGAGGTTCCATGTGTTGATTAATCATTCATTATTCCAAATCCCCCAAATATCAAAACAATATTTGGCACGTTCTTTTATTATATATGGCACACTGGAACAGTCAGTTGCATCTCCTTTTTCCCAGCTAAGATACCTAAACATATTGCTTGGGGTTAAACGTTCCACAGAGTGAAATTTTGGACATCCCTGCTTTAGAAAAGACTTAAAGAGAAAGTTCACAAAAAAGAGCCACTTGACAAAAAGAAATCCACAGATAAAAGTAATTCCAATTGCTGGGAATAAAAACAACGCAAACAAACACAAAGACATTATGTCAAATCAAGAGTCAGTATCACCACTTTGGTAGACCTTACTTACTATGAAGCTTACTTTTTTGTCTCTGTTTTTTTGCCCTCAGCATTAAGTCACTGCTGTCCCCCAAAACTGCCTGCAGAGCACGTTTGCTATTTAACTGACTGCCTCCCACACTTTGCGCAACCCTCCCTGTGAATCTGTGGGTTCCATGGTAGCTGGGTGGGAGGGTCTTCCTGGAAAGAAGCTCATGCGGTAACGTGTAAAGAAGCGCACATAGACTTGAAGAAGTACACTACAGCCAGGCAGTAGAAGATTCCCCATTGTCTGTAAAACGTTATCACAGGTCTACGGCATCAAAACCTACAAAGATATATATGAAAAGGGAGAGAAACAGACAAAGGGAAGAAAATAGAAACTACCTGTTAGATATTGTTTTTTTTTTTTAAAAAAAACTGGTTAAGGAATTAAAGACTGATAGATTTCTGGACTTTAAGGTAGTTGGAGAAAATAAGTTTTAAAAAATGATGCAGCACTTTTTAGGACGTTAAACATCCCTGGAAACTGTATTATTATGATTATTTATCAGCTCGTTTTTGTTAGAGCTGGGCAGTGCTTCAGATCTGATTGGGAAGAATTAGGTACAGAAATGTAATACCGTATTTATTCGAGTATAACGCGCAAAATTTTGTACCCAAAAAAGAACTCAAAGTTTGGGTGCGCGTTATACTCGAATAAATAAATTCAGGTTTCTGGGCGGCGGCGGCGGCGGGGGGGGGGAGAAGCGGAGGCAGAAAGGGACGCTGAGGAGAAGCGGAAGGCAGAAAGAGACGCTGGGGAGAAGCGGAAGGCAGAAAGGGAGGCTGAGGAGAAGCGGAAGGCAGAAAGGGAGGCTGAGGAGAAGCGGAAGGCAGAAAGGGACGCGGGGAAGAAGCGGAGACAGAAAGGGAGGCTGAGGAGAAGCGGAAGGCAGAAAGGGAGGCTGAGGAGAAGCGGAAGGCAGAAAGAGACGGTGGGGAGAAGCGGAAGGCAGAAAGAGACGCTGAGGAGAAGCGGAAGGCAGAAAGGGTCGCGGGGAAGAAGCGGAGACAGAAAGGGACGCTGAGGAGAAGCGGAAGGCAGAAAGGGACGCGGGGAAGAAGCGGAGACAGAAAGGGACGCTGAGGAGAAGCGGAAGGCAGAAAGGGACGCGGGGAAGAAGCGAAGACAGAAAGGGACGCTGGGGAGAAGCGGAAGGCAGAAAGGGACGCTGGGGAGAAGCGGAGACAGAAAGGGACGCGGTTAGGGTGGAACGGCATCGCTCCATCGCCCCTCAGCTGTGGAGCCCGTCAGTCATGCTTTATAAAAATCGGTATAAAAATTTTATACCGATTTTTAATGGAAAATTAGGGGGTACGCGTTATATACGGGTGCGCGTTATAGTCGAATAAATACGGTACTTCCTTGTGAATTATTAACACAATACTTAATCACATGATTGCAGGTAAGTGTTAGATTTGCAATATAGTATGTTTTAAAGTGTTTCTTACCAAATAAATTTGAAGCAGTGCATATCCTTAATTCTATACATTTAGTTTACTTTAAATTATTAGATGGTTTAATTTTCACCTTGTTTTCCTGTTTTGCTTTTTAGTTAAATACTGTGAGCGTACTACTTATTGGATTCCCACCAAAAATAAAATCAATAATTATTAGTAATTAAAATGAAATTTAATCAGCACTGTCATACATCCCTTTGTCTGATCCGCTCCCACAGAGAGGGTCTTCTCCGGGTACCGTCGGCCGGGCAATGCCGGTTGGCGATGAAGGGCCTTCTCTGTGGCAGGCCCAGCCCTCTGGAACAACCTAGCCCCCGACCTACGCACCACCTCGGACCTCCGCCTCTTCTGCCAGCGTCTCAAGATGTATTTATTCCAACAAGCCGGCCTAGCATAACCCCCCGTTTCTGACTTTTAGCTGAACAAATTTTCATTCTCAAGGTTTTAAAAGGGTTTTTTAGCACGGGATTTAATTTAATAGTTTTTTTTTAAATGTATTTTGTATTTTGTATGGTTTTATATTGCCTGTGCGCCGCCCTGGGTCCTTACAAGGAGAAGGGCGGGGTATAAATTTAATAAAATAAAATAAAAATAAATCATCTTCATGTGAAGTCTAAAACTCTCTGATCAGCTGATGATTGTAATTTCACTTTTGTTGATCCTTTTGGGATGGTGATTTTTGTACCATAATTAAATACCTGTTAATAGACAAAATCTATTCTGAAATCCCTTTTTAAAAATCACTTTAAAATATTTATAATTGCTGATTTTAAATTTGCTCTGGTATTCAACTTTTCTTACTTGGACTTTTAGTTAACCAGAGTGTTTTATTTTAAACCCAACCCCACTACATTGTGTTTTGTTATCCTTTCATCCTTTTGTGTTTATTTTGGTTGAGTTCAGTGGATACAGTTTTGTGGTTTCTAATTCTAAATTCTATTTCACCTTTTTTCATCCAAAATGCTAAACAGTTTTAATTATAATTGAGAATCCCAAGAGTTGTAATCTAACAATTTTGGCAAGTGCTAGGTTAGGGAAGGCAGCTTTATTATATACTATTTAGTTTTCCTTTAAGGCATTAAAACAAAGTTAATGTATTATTATGTAACTTGCTGGAGACAGACAATGACTTACTGGAAGCCCTTTTCTAAGATCAGAAGGAAACTGGAATGTAAAACATATTTCTGGGGCATGCATGGAACTATACTGATTTTCTGAATTCAGTATTATCTGAAAGAAGGAATGTAGTGAAATTGTTGGCTTTTAGCATAATCATCTTGTAGTAGGGAACAATCTTTTTATTTTCTTCATTTATTTTTT
The DNA here is from genome assembly GCA_039707465.1 of Rhabdophis nuchalis. Lineage (NCBI taxonomy): Eukaryota > Metazoa > Chordata > Lepidosauria > Squamata > Natricidae > Rhabdophis > Rhabdophis nuchalis. The sequence continues at coordinate 26,073,243 of CM077648.1, forward strand.
ATATTTTTGAACAGCCCATCTCCCTCAAAGAGGGACCCTGGGGAGTTCCTCTTAAATTGAATTAAATTAAAAAGAATGAAATCACCTGTAGTTTGAAAAAAATGCTGGGACCTTTAAAAGAAGCAAAGTTTACATGTTTCCTTTTCTAATCAGTTTTGAAAATTGCTTAACTTCTTTTCATCAGTTAGGAACCTTTGGATCCCACAGGTCTGAAAACACCAGGTGAGTTTTTTTCAATCCTTAGTGAAGAAATTTTAAATACAAGTCTGGGCATTTTCCGTAAAATATTCAGATATAAAATAGTTGCACGCTCTATGCATTCCAATTCATGTTTGGGTTCAAAGAAAGGATATCCATTCAAATACTGCTTACAATTCACAGATGGAAGCTTTGTGGATCTTCAGCTATTATTGCATTAGTCTGCAAAAGGGGATCCCTGGTGCTCAGCACAGATAGAGAAAACAGACTTTTGCTAAGATGCTTCCTATTCATAGCCACAAAAGATACCAAGCAGGTAAAGAGAGGGAGGGGAAATCCAGATTTCTAAAAGCCACGTCGATCCTCATTTAAAACAGTGCTTGTAAAACTCACAAATATGAATTAAAGGGGACAGGGAATACCTTAAAATCCAGAATCTGTTAAAAAAAAAAAAGACATTTCAATTGTATAAGATAGTTAAGCGGTCTTAATTAGGACGAACATTGATGAATGGAGAAGAGGCAAGAGAAATCTTTTTTTAAAAGAGTTTCAAGAGCTAACCTACCTTACGGCCATTCTTTTGAGCTTTTTCAATAATATTTCTCACTTCATCAGCATAAGAACCTGCTGGATCTTCATGGTCTTCTCTATACTTTCCTCTGTAAATATCTGGGGAAGGGGCCTAAAAGGCAAGGCAAATCTTTGACATATTCATTTCAACGCAAGTTTCCTTCCAAAAGACATAGCAAAGCTATACTTTAAAAACCAGTAATCTTTCTCTCTGTGCATATGTGCAAAGTACATATGGATTTTTTATTTTTAAGGCTTTTTAACATAAAAATAATAACAGATTGCATGAAGCCTGCCTCCTTTTAGCTCAGTAGATCCAACTTTTATATTGCCATGTGCAGGAATCGACAGTAAGAAACTGTTGGTAGGAAGAACTTAGAAAACTTGAAATGTAATAAATACTCACCACATGTATAAATTCCTTTTTGGCTTCTTTTCCCAGCTGATTAAATTTATATGGACTGATATCAATCAAGGATGTCACGTGACCATGATAGGCGCTGGAAAAAAGGATGAGTAGAGTGTGATTCAAAATACAGGAACAATGATTAAGGTTTTGACCTTGGATTGGGAAGACTCAATCTAAGGTCCAAATCTCTATATGAACATGCAGTTGACTAGAGCAGGGGTCGCCAACCTTTCGGACCCCAGGGATCACTAAATTCATCATTTTCAATCCTGCGGACCAGTAATACGATTTAAAAAAAAGATAAATAGTATTTAGTGCAATATAAAAATGCAAATAATTTTTCTGCAGACCGCCAAAATTTTCTTGAGGACCACCAGTGGTCCATGGACCATCAGTTGGTGGCCACTGGATTAGATGACCTTGGGCCTATTAATATGTCCCAGTTCATTCTTCCTCACACAATTCTCAGGATAATGTTAGAGGAGACTTCTGTGTGTCATTTTTGGAATACCTGAAACACCATTCTGAAGACCAGGCTGAAGACAGATCATTATGGAGAAAATCTATGTGATTGCTAAGAGTAAATACCAACTTGTGGAAAAAGCAGACTATCATCAGTATTATAATAAACCACTGGTGGAACAGTGGTTAAGTACAGCATTATAGCCAAACTTTGACCATAGTCTAGAGTTTGATCCTGATTAGGTCAAGATTGAATCAGCTTTTCATCCTTCCAATGTTGGGAAAATGAGGACCCAGATTGTTGGGGGCAATATGCAAATAATGCTGACATTATAAACCAGCCAGAGAGTGATGTTAAGCACTATGGGACAGTATATAAGTTCAAATTCTAATGTCAAATGCTAATAAGTAAATAAAATTGTTCTACTGAATAATTACAGATCAACCAATTCGTCTTGCCATATTTCATATACGTGACTGAGGTAGTATACAGCTCAAATTGAATTTCTATATGAATAAAAATTCATCATAATCTATGGTTGCATATATGTGATTCAAGGCAACAGAGAATCAGCTGTTGTAGCACTTATTATTTTATGCTGCAAAGAGCTGACCTCATTTATACACTCTGTGTACTTACTGGTCAAGGGTTATCACATCATAGTGGCCACTATACTGCCGAGCCAGGCGCAAAGCAAGGTCATTTGCTTCAGAGCTGTAAAAGAGCATTAGAAAAGCAATTCAGGGGTTTTAGCCCAAAATATAGTAATGGGGGGAGGGGGGGGAGAGCAGAAATGTGTTTATAGCATAAACACAATATTAAAACATTAATATTACTGGCTATGTTACATCTGATTCAATCAGATAAAAGCAGGGCAACTGCCTGAATTGCAATCAAAGTTGCAACATATAATAGGATTCTCTTTGGGCATTAAAACCAAAACGTTGTCCATACATGTTTGCACACACCTGTAGAATAGATAACCTCGCCAAATCTTTGTGTAAGGCTCTTTGGCAATTGCCAAAAAATAAATCTAATTATTTCCAAACATGATTCTCACAGAGTTCCTTAAGTAGAATTTATTCAGAAAAGCAGACTGGCATTAAATAAATAGCAGTAACTATTTGCTATTCAAAACCAATATGCCCTCAACTACAAGAAGGAGAAAGGAAGGAGAGATTTTTCTTTTCTTTCTTTCTTAACAGCCTTCCTATGATCCAGAGAACTGGCAGAAAAGTCCTTCTGACATACCCAGAGTTCACAAAGTAGCAAACAGACAGCTTCTCTGGTAGGGTAGCTGTGAGGCGTTTGGCATACTGGACCAGATTGTCATGCAGGAACCGAGAATTGGTATTAAGCAGCTCCATTTGTTTCACTGCAGCCTTGACGACATCAGGATGGCTGTGTCCAACTAAAAAGGATAAAGTATAGGAAAGCTCTTAGTCCACAGATCTCTCTAGCAACACAGTGTAAGGTTCTTAATTCTGTCCTGGCTTAATGGTTTGCTTTCAACATTGCTGTAGACACGTATCAAAATGAAGGCAATTATTGCCTGATTTTGTGTGGCTTTGGGTTATTAATTAGGATGGGATGTTAACCCTTAACACCCTAACTGACCAGGGGTGGGCTACTGCCAGTTTGCAACCTGTGCTGTTCAATATAAATAGTTCTTCGTGCATGCGCAGAACAATTTACAGTAAACTGCGCATGTGCAATCACTAAAATCCAAAATAGCGCTGGCTAAGTGGCAGTGAGGGGACTGGTTCAGAGGCGTGGCAGGCCTGGGTCGCTGCCGGGTCTGCGACCCATGCCTGAATTCCACTACCGGTTCGGCCGAACCAGATCAAACTCTGTAACTGACCATATAAATACAACACATAAAACAGCCCAATGCACAGATTCTGGAGACAGAGAAGTTCACTGAGGATGGAGTCCAGCACGAACCTCAAAAGCTTGGAAAACAGAAGCTTTGGTCCTGATGACTGACTCAGATTGGATCCTGCAACATATCAAATTTTTTCTTTTGCTCAGAATAGCTGTCCCTGGGGGTCTAGAACAGGGGTGTCAAACTCAAGATCCGTGGGCTGGATCCAGCCTTTGGCATACTTAGACCTGGCCGGGGGGGGGGGCACCCTGGAAACAGCAAAGAACCGGCCTGCGGTGCCTCTGCCAGCAAAAACGGAGCCCAGGTGGGCTGTGGGCTGCCTCCCCGGACTCCGTTTTCGCTGACAGAGGGCTGCAGGAGGCCATCATGGCCAAAACCGGAGCCTCAATACGTGACGTCAAGCTTGCCATGCCCCCTCTGCCACCACCCCGGGCCACACACACATCCAGCCCCCCAAGGTCAAACACAACCCTGATGCGGCCCTCAATAAAATCAAGTTTGACACTCCTGGTCTAGAAAGATACAGATGGTTGGCGATGCTCCTCTGTACCTTTGTGAGGAAATCCTTTTCCCCCCTTCCTTAGGCTTTCTTTTCTAAACTTGACAAGAAGGATGACCAAAATGTATGTCTATTATATCTATTAATGGAAACATTTCTTGTAGAATGGGTGAGCTTCATGCCATGGCTACTGAATGCGTCAATTTGGTAATTTGATTGTAGTTGACGTTGGGGCAATAGCAGAATCCTTAATTCTTACCATGTGCTACATTGTTAATGCAATCCAAGTATTTTTCTCCATTCTCATCGAACATGTATTGTCCATGAGCCCGCACAATCTTAATGGGATCTTTAGCAAAGAAAACTTTGCATGATGGCCTGCAAGAGATGATATCAAATTGTTTTAGTTTGGATCAGCTCAACAGCGTTGCTAAGCCTCCATGTACACAAACACAAAAATGCTTTGCATTCTTTACTTTCAGTGGTCCTTTAGCACTGAGACCTATTAATGTGCTTGGCGATACATTAAACAGAGCTGAAGTTCATGATGCATGCACATTCATTGTTCAGTGTGAGGAATTTAAGGAAAGGTCATGCCAGGTCAAAACAGCTAACATGACAATTCAGTTTAGCCAATTCAGTCATTAATCTGCAAGACATTTGGTGATGAGAGCAAGTGTTGATACACTAACGGAGTTGGGTGTCTGAACTGGAATCTCAGTTCTACTGTAATCTGTTAAATGAGAACTTTTTTCCTACAATCTATTTTGAAAACCATGTGAGCAGGTTCCTCTGTTTCAAGCTAAGAACCTAAATCAAGTTTTAACCAAGAAACAATTTTGAAACAATAGACCCATGATGGCGAACCTATGGCATCACCCATTGCTCTTCTAGGTTCCGGCATGCCGACCGGCTGGTCTTTGCGGACGTGAGAGCGCCAGAAGAGCAGCTACCTGGCGGACATGTGAGTGCTGGGAAGCTGAGCTTCCGGTTTCTGGCACGCGCATACGCACTCGCCAGCTGGTCTTTGCGGGCACATGCACACCAGAAACCGGAAGCTCAGCTTCCCAGAGCGCGCATGCATGCCGGGAGCTGCTCTTCTGATTTCTGGTGCTCCCATGCGCGTTCACGCTCCCGGTTCAGCACTCAATGCAGAAAAGGTTCACGAACACTGCAATAGGCCTTTAAACACATTACAAAAAGGAGACTAACTCCTCTCCCATTTTCTATTTGACCTATCCTAGATTTATGCCTGAGGATGCATGAGGATAAATCGTGTGCAAGGAAAGACAAATCAAAACACAGTTCTGTAATTGACAGGAAAATGCCTCAACCTAAATAACTTACAAGTCTGTCTACTTTTAAGTTTGGAAGGTTATATATATATATTTATTTTTTTTGCAATAGTATTTTGCAAAAACCCTGAAGAAACAACCCTTATTTGTTTGTACAGGTTTTTTTTGTCTTGGAAAGCAACTTTAGTTTTGCATAACATCAGCAGGCTGGTTATGTAAGAATTACAAGTACACTTGCTGACAGTTATATAAACCGATGGTTATATGTCAGCATGCCAACATTGGCATCTAACTTTGGCTCATCTAATCCAATTCAAGATACATGCATCTTAGTGTGCTTACTATATTTGTCGCATATCCTTTAGGGAATTCAATACTGCTCTAGTCTTTTAGGTGTTAATGTTTTTACAGAAGTAAAATCATGGGAACCCAAGATATGAAAGCAAGGATGAGTTTAGGGTGGAAGATAGACTTTTATAGTTCAACATGTGCTTTTAAATGAAAAAGTGAAGTACTTTCGTTATTCATAGGACTTTCACACATTACAAAATAAAAGCAAGTATACTGCAAGTGTAAATGCCACTGAAAGTTAGTAAATGTAAGAACAATCAAAATGAAGTGTTTCTAAAGTGCAGCCTTTAATGCAAAATTAATCAGCAATAAGCAATCAGCCTAGTTTATATAAGATCTGTTTCAAATGTATGCAGCTGCAACAGGAGCCCTGCTGAGCTCAGGGAAAGCTCCACCGAGGTTTTGTAAGCTTTTATAGGGAATTTTTGAACTAATAAAATGAAGAATCACTGGAGCTTGTAAACCAAGGATAGCTGTATATGCCATTTCCATTGTAAATACTTTCTGAAAGTAACAGGTTCGGAAATGTTCAGAAAAGATGTCATTTTGGTACCGTAAAAATGCCCCTCCCAGTAAGGAAGCCTCCAATATTTTCAGTATTTCCAATAATCTTCCTGTAATCTTTGCTTATGTTTTCATTTCTATCCCAGCAGTCTTTATTCCAATGGGTCCTGGGGTATCAGCAGAGCTGAAGGCTGAGGTTTGAGTCTCAGTTCTGCCTTGAATGGCTTCTCCTCCAACTCCTGGGCTGACCTGGCAAGAATGGACTGAACCCCTGCCTTTGTAAGGGTCTTGCCAGCCGCCTATCGCAACCCCACACAGTCTAGTGCAGGGATGCCCAAACTTGGGAACTTTAAGACTTGTGGACTTCAACTCCCAAAATTCCCAAGCCTTTGTAACGGTCCTGCGGGCCGCCTCTCATAACCCTACACCAGGGGTCTGCAAAGTTGGCTCTTTTAAGACTGGTGGACTTCAACTCCCAGAATTCCCCAGCCAGCCAGGCTGGCTGGGGAATTCTGGGAGTTGAAGTCCACCAGTCTTAAAAGAGCCAACTTTGCAGACCCCTGCCCTACACTGTCTAGTGCAGGGGTGCCCAAACTTGGGAACTTCAACTCCCAGAATTCTCCAGCCAGCTCTGCCTTTGTAAGGGTCCTGCCCGCCGCCTCTCACAACCCTTCACTGTCTAGTGCAGGGGTCTCCAACCTTTGCAACTTTAAGTCTGAAGGACTTCAGCTCCCAGACTTCTCCAGCCAGCTTTGCTGGCTGGAGAATTCTGGGAGCTGAAGTCCTTCAGACTTAAAGTTGCAAAGGTTGGAGACCCCTGGTCTAGTGCAGGGGTGCCCAAACTAGGGAACTTTAAGACTTGGCTGGCGGGGGAATTCTGGGAGTTGAAGTCCACAAGTCTTAAAGCCCCTAAATTTGGACACCCCTGGTCTAGCGGGAAGCCCTAATCCCATTTTGGGATCACTTTCTATGGAGGAGTGCATCTTCAGATGGAAGTGGGCTTTCCGTCGGGCAAAAAGGCGGCCGCGGACTGGAGGGCGGAGAGAGGGGCGACCTTACGACGAGTCTGCACCGGGCAATGCCACCGCCCTTGTCCCGCTCCATCTTCCCAGCTCCTGGGCTAGTTCGCCCTCTCCGCTCACCCGATGTGTTTCTTCCGCAGTTCGAGGGTCTCGGCTTTGCTGTACATCTCCATTCTCCCGGCCGCTCCCGAAAGCTCTCCCGTTCTCCGCAGCCGTCAGGGACTCGCTCGGTGCCAGCCCTGCCGGCCGGAGACATCTTCCTTATATCCCGCGGCGCCTGGGCGCCAGACTCCGCCCCCGCAGTCCGCGGCTGCCAACCTTCCTTGCCCATCCCCGATCCTCCCACCTTCGCCCCAGGCCAGGCTAGGCCAGCCGCACAGCCGGGCGAGGAGGCAGCGGGAGGGCGCCTGTTTTCGCTCCGGCGGTGACGTGCGGAGCGAATGGTTTCCCTCCGCCTTCTTCCAAGCTATTTATCCCTCCCGTCAGTCAGGGCCGCTTTGCCGGCGACGGCCCGGCATGAATTGGCCACAATTGCTTGCCAAGGGTCAGCTGGTCGAAGCTTCAGGAGACCGTCCAAGTAACGATGAAGCCGATTGTTTGAATTCCAGGAGTCAAAATGCTCAGTTCACGTGTACACCGAACTACAGTATCCGAATTAGATTGTGTTGTTTCTCTGTGTCATATATTTCATAATTTGAAATTTATTTATTTATTCCCTGGCTTGGGATAACTTAACTGTTTTTAGGGGTTTTTTAGGGGCTTGTCTTAGTTTTAACATGGGATTTTAGCGCAGGATTTAGTTTAATTCCTTTTAATACTGTATTGTTTGTGGTTTTATATGTATTTTTTAATTTCCCTGTGCCCCGCCTCGAGTCCCTTGGGGGGGGGGGGAGAGCGGGTTATAAATTAAATTATTTATTTATTTATTTTATTCATTCTGTCATGATTATGTAGTGCAGGGGTCTCCAACTACATCAGGGGTCTCCAACCTTTGCAACTTTTAAGTCTGAAGGACTTCAGCTCCCAGAGTTCTCCAGCCAGCAAAGCTGGATGGAGAAGTCTGGGAGCTGAAGTCCTTCAGACTTAAAGTTGCAAAGGTTGGAGACCCCTGATGTAATGTATATTGGAGGTGGTGACCCTTTGAGAGCTGTATGCAACGAAAGTTCTTTTTTTTCTGTATAAATTTTTTTTATTTTTTTCATTGTCATAACAAATAACCACATGTATGCTATTACATAACCATCATATTATACTGTTAAATGTTTACATTAATTCATCTTACCATCAACTTCCAGAAACAATTATTGGCTCTTCTGCTCTCCATACACCATATTTGTACCTTATCCATCACTTTCTTTTCCCTCTCTCCTCCTCCCTACCTCCTTTCTTCCCTCTGTTGTCCTTCTCTACTTCCCCTTCCTCTCTCTTTCTCGTCTCTCTCTTTCCACTCCTCCTTTCTTTCCTCCTCATTCCCCCTTACCCTCTCTCCTATCCCTCTCTTCTTCCCTTACCTCTGTCCTCTACTTCTCACTCTTCCTCTCATTTACATGGTGTATATTAGCCTCTAAGCAAGCTCCATTTTGTGTTGATGGTATTTATAATTCCTTTTCAATATGCATATTTAATTTTAACATGAGCATTTAACATTTATTTATTTATTCTGTCATTATTATGTACTGTATATTGGTGGTGGTGACCCTTTGACAGCTACATGCAACGAAATTTCATTTTAATGAATGCTGATTAGTGTACATTCAAAGTGACAGTAAAAGCTATTCTATTCTATTCTATTCTAATTTACCTACAATTTTTTCAGTCTTTGATTATTCAACATACTCCTATTGATTTCAATGGACCAAAATCAAGGAAGAGAAAGGAGGCCGGGGTGGGAATCACATTGATGGAGCATTCAGTAGTAAGAAAGGAACATTCTGTTCATTCCTCCTTTTTCATGTTTAATTCTTTGAAAAATGATCTGCTAATACACCAGAGGAATGTTAAAGGTTTTAGGAAATACAACCGACCTGTAGCTGTTGACTTCTGATGCAGACTTAATATTGTTCAGTAGACTGAAAATAGTATCACAACAGATCTTGTTTTGATTAGCTCTATTGTGTTTGACTGACTCTTGTTTTCATTTGTGCTTCATTTGTGATAATCATACATGCCTCACTTATTTTTTTATTTGTGTTCAATTTTTGGTAATCACACACATCCCTGTTTCTCCTAACCCTAAGCCTTTTATGATTCCTTTGAAGAGATGCCAGAATGTTAGTTTTGCAAGAGTCAGGTATGTCCAATAGACTTCCAAATCCTCTAATTCACTGGTTCTCAACCTTCCCAATGCCACGACCCTTTAATACAGTTCCTCGTGTTGTGGTGACCCCCAACCATAAAATTGGTATCTCGGTTCCTAAGACCATCGAAAATATGTGTTTTCCAATGGTCTTAGGTGACCCCTGTGAAAGGGTTGTTTGACCCCCAAAGGGGTCCCAACCCACAGGTTGAGAACCACTGCTCTAATTTAACCCTCTACCTTGGCATCCCCAATGGTCATCTACTTGTTTCTTAAAAATACCCCTGGAAAGGTTTTGGAAATTATTGATTTCCAAGGCATCAAAAATCCAATATACCATGTGGATGTTCTTTTGAACCAGTTGGTATTTATTTATCTTTGAAGCAACACCAGTGGCTTTTTCTCAAATTTGAAATAATAATAGCTTTTACCTACTTCTTTTACCTACTCCTATGTCCCAAAGGTGCTTTTTCAAGAGGCAACTGGACTTTCTTGTTTCTCTTTGAAGACATTTCGCTTCTCATCCAAGAAGATTCTTCAGCTCTGACTTCCCCAGTATCCAGTCAGAGCTGAAGAAGCTTCTTGGATGAGAAGCAAAACGTCTTCAAAGAAAATGCAAGGAAATCCAGTTGCCTCTTGAAAAAGCACCTTTGGTCAATCATGACCTGGATGACTGAGAATCTCCATAGACATTCTTCACCCTATACACATTTAATCTGATTGTATTTTTATGAAAACACCTGTGCTGGAAATAATATTGATATGAATTCAACTAAAGCAAGATTTCAGATTCTTAGCTCCAACACAAAATGTCCATTCATTGACCATGAATGTGAACTGAGACATTTGATAGAATTCAGCGATTGTCTTTTTCTAGGCTCAGGAATTATTAAAGGAGGTTTGCCCACTGGAGAGGAGTCAAATTACAGTAAAAGATGAAAGATCACCAGGCAAACACGAGTCACCTAATTGAGTAAACAAAGCTTTAGCCTCAAGGTCATATGAATATGCAGTTTGAATGACTGTCCCAGAGACTTGTCTTTGGATTGGATTGTTTCGAAAGAAACAATTGAACTATTGCAAGGGTGTCAAACTCAAGGCATGAGCCTGGTTCCGGCCTAGGGGGTGCTTAGATCTGGCTCACAGGGCTGTCCTAGAAACAGCCAAGGACCGGCCCCATTTTCACTGGCAGAGGGTTGCAGGAAGCCAAAAATGAAGCTCTGGAGCTCATTATCGCTGGCAGAGCACTTGGGTCACCACAGGTGCCCCTGACACGAGTGACATTGAGCTGGCCACTCCTACCCTACCCCCCCCCCCACAGGTCAAACACAACCCTGATGAAACCCTCAATGAAATCACTTTTGACATCCCTGAGCTATTGAGTTAACTGAGCTTCATATAAGAGCTGAGCCAATGTCATCACATCAGGTTGTCTGAGGGCAGCAGGCAAAAAAACAACCAACCTAAGAACATTAATATGTTGTAGCTTGCTGAGGCAGGAATTCTATGCCCACATATTTAATACATTTAATCTTCTTAACAGTATATCACTGGAGGATTACATATCTTGGATCTTTTGGCAAAAACAGCAACCTTTTTTCTTAGATAATTAATAAAAATATTATTACTACAGTACTGAATACTGGTCCTTAAGGTTCTTTTGAGAACAAAAGAATAACAGATTCCTAGCAATTAAATCTATATAAATAAAAATGTAACAAGAGTTTGTTCAAAACTGCTAATCTCCGAAGGTACTGCACCGATCGCTTCCAAATTTTCACACAACGTTCCTTTCAAATACGGCACCAATGATATATATAGATTGTGTAGATGTCACACCTGTGCCAGGTACACACAACGGAAATGTAAAAAATTGTACAAATGGTAGGTAGATGGATACAGAGAGTGCAGTGGGCCACAGGTATTATGTCATCCTTTATGACATAAAATACTCTGTCCATAGGTAGGCAGGTAGGCAGGTAGGCAGGTAGGTAGAGGGATAGAGAGGAAGAGGGAGAAATACAGTAGGTAGGTAGGTAGGGGAATAGAGAGAGAGAGAAAGAGGGAGAAAGGCGGTAGGTAGGTAGGTAGGTAGGTAGAGGGATAGAGAGGGAGAAATTAGGTAGGTAGGTAGAGGGAGAGAGAGAGAGTAAGGGAGTAGGTAGGTAGGTTGCGGGTTATACGGTGGTTGTGTGTAGGTGTAGATCTACATACAGATTCGTTGGACATTTAATCAGACTGGGCCACAGCAACACGTGGCCGGGAACGGCTAGTAAGATTATAAGAAAGAAATGATGCTTCTTTGGGGTATCATACTATTTTTCAACTCCATGTTAATCATCCAGTTTTGGCCATAGTGGAGCATGTTCTAAAGCCCTGTTCTTTGCTTATACTGTTTCTTCTTCCAAACTGACTTCAACCTTCAAATTTATGCACTTGGTTTATAATGCACAGCCAACCACCTAACAATTGTCTTAACCAGATCAGCTAGAATTTAATTATTCTAGCCACTCTTTGCAATATATTCAATCATGGTCTGATTTTACAGTGTAAAATTTCCAGCTAACTGGACCTTGCTACTACGTGCAGATTGCCTGTGACCTTGTGATGGGTCACAGGCGATGAGTACTGATGAAAATGAGGATATGCTGATGACAGTAATTACTATTGTTAGTAGGTCAGTGACCAGTGATTCATATTTATTTATGTTCTCTAATGAAATTTATTTATTCAGTTTATCCCCCTTAATTCAGAGAGACTAGTCGCAATTCATAGATACTATGGTTGTAATATGTTTTTAATAACATTAATAACTTTACATCTCCTTAACATATTGATAACTTAATTAACTTTAAGTAATGACTTAATAGCTCAGACGTACAGTTAATAATGTAGACTAATACAAGCATCCATAATTTCGCAGCTAAATTCTTCAGACAGGTATTTTTACAGCCTAGCATATCGCACCCAAATTAGCCTTCAACAGTCTTTGAATCGATATACTGAATTGCATAAATCTAATATCAGGTTAAGCAAATATATCACTGCAGCAAATACATTCTATCTCCTAATGATTATTAATCAGCGCCTGCCACATTGAACTAAGGGTACCAAGCAGGGATGGTATACACCTTCCTTCCCTACTGGTTCGCAAATGTGAGCATGGGCGCCTCCACTTCTGTGCATGCGCAGATCTTTCTGCACATGCACTTTTGGCGAAAAAAGGGCCTTAATGTTAAAGAGCCAGGCGTGCGTACCCGCGATTTCCGCTACCAGTTTGGGTGATCCAGTCTGAACCGGTAGAATACCACTGGTACCAAGTATTATTAAGGCCCAGTCCTGGGCCAGAATTCTAATTTCAGGGCTCACTATTGCATTTGACCCTCTGCTGTTGTCAGATAGCTGCTGGTACTGTACCCATGTGGAAGAACTTTGCAATTTTGACATTGCTGTTAAATTTAGGCCATTTAAATCTAGAAAAGGCCAAATCAAGAGTAAAAGAATGAAGGGTTTGGATTGCCAAAATGCTCCTCAATTCTATTGCCAGCTGCAAGACCTTTACCAAGGAATATCTATCCACTCTAACCCTAAGCAAATATAGATGGATCTTTTCCAGAGTCTGCTTTGATGCCCTCAGCATTCAGCACTGCTGGTGGGAAGATTTCAAGGAATTCCTTATTTACAAAAAAATGATTCTTGTGGATCCAGGGATTTTTTATTTTTATTTTATTTTATTAAATTTATACCCCGCCCTTCTCCTTGTTAGGACCCAGGGCGGCGCACAGGCATTATTAAAACCACAAAAATACAATAAATATCAATTTAAAATATATTAAATTAGTTAACCCGTGCTAAAACCCATGTTAAAAACCTTCCCAAATTATAATTTATTTTTAAAAAGTCAGAAACGGGGGGCTATCCTAGGCCGGCTTGTTGAAATAAATACGTCTTAAGGCGTTGGCGGAAGAGGCGGAGGTCCGAGATAGTGCGAAGGTCGGGGGGTAGGTCGTTCCAGAGGGCCGGGCCCGCCACAGAGAAGGCCCTTCCCCTGGGTGTCGTCAACCGGCATTGCCCCGCCGACGGCACCCGGAGAAGGCCCTCTGTGTGGGAGTGGATCGGACGAAGGGATGTATGGGGCAGGAGGCGGTCTCGTATATAGCTAGGCCCCGAGCCATAGAGCGATTTAAAGATGGTTGTCAACACATTGAAGCGCACTCGAAAGGCCACAGGCAGCCAGTGCAGCTCGCGCAGGAGAGGTGTTACGTGGGTTTGCCTTGAGGCACCCATAATCACCCGCGCGGCCGCATTCTGTACTAACTGTAGCTTTCGAGTGCACCTCAAGGGGAGCCCCATGTAGAGAGCATTGCAGTAATCCAGCCGGGATGTCACAAGCGCTTGAGTGACTGTGCGAAGGGCTCCCCGGTCCAGTAAGGGGCGCAACTGGCGTATCAGGCGTACCTGATAGAACGCCCCCCTGGCCACGGCCGCCACATGGTCCTCCATGGACAGCCGGGAATCCAGGAGGACACCCAAGTTGCGCGCCCTCTCCACGGGAGCCAGTTGTTCGCCCCCAATGGCCAGTGTTGGACTTAACTGGCTGAACCGGGGTGCCGGAAACCACAGCCACTTGGTCTTGGACGGGTTGAGTTTGAGTTTGTTAGTACCCATCCAGATCTGTACGGCCTCTAGACACCGGGACAGCACTTCGACGGCATCGTTGGGGTGGTTTGGGGTTGATATGTACAACTGAGTGTCATCAGCGTACAGATGGTATTCCACCCCAAAACCACGGATGATCTCGCCCAGCGGCTTCATATAGATGTTGAACAGAAGGGGAGAGAGGACCGACCCCTGAGGGACCCCACATATGAGGGGCCTCGGGGACGACCTCTGCCCTCCTGCCAACACCCATTGCGACCGACCAGAGAGGTAGGACGAGAACCACCGTAGAACGGTGCCTCCTGTCCTACCTCTCTGGTCGGTCGCAATGGGTGTTGGCAGGAGGGCAGAGGATCATTTTGTCCATGTTCTCATCGCCTTGTCTTAGTTATATCAGGGTTCAAAACTTTCTCGATGCAAAAATACCCATCCCCGCCAATGGTCTCCTTGGAAGCTGGGTTAAGTTGGTTGACTCTGCCATTGGAAGAGGTACCTGTGTATGCTAGATACCTTCTGTCTTTTTTACAGAAGACGGAGGGTATCACTGATTATTTTAAAGACTTAAAATGAGTCAGTTTTAATTTCATTAAATCACCCAAAAGAGAGTCACTATTGTGTAATGATTGAGACATGAGGCTAGAAACCAGGTGATCATGAGTTCTAGCTCCGTCCAAGGTACAAAGCCAGGTAGATGACCTTAAGCCAATGATTGTCTTTCAGCCGGGGAGGAAGGTAATGGTAAACCACTCCTGAAATCTTGCCACAAAAACAGCAGAGTTGTCTAGATGGTTTCCCAGAATCAAAAAATTGATTCATAGGTTTGTTCTTGTTCTCTCTCTCTCTCTCTCTCTCTCTCTCTCTCTCTCTCTCTCTCTCTCTCTCTCTCTCTCTCTCTCTCACACACACACACACACACACACACACACACACACACACACACACACATTCTCACACGCACGCACGCACACACACACTTTCTAACAGACAAGCATATTGTCTTTCTGTTTATAATTTTCCACTTTCTGAAAATTTCAAGCAGATTACTGGGCTCCTATCCTTACTGGCAGTTCCCAGGATCTAGTTCCCAAATATGGATACTGGATACTGATCCTAATGTAAATAAAAAGCAACAAAGTTCAAGTACTTTTTTCATAGTTTATCAGAAGATAAACAAGTGTTATATGGTTCCTTGTCAGCATCTGCCACCTGTTGGTGAGATATCATCCACGTGATTCATAAAGCACAGTAAGCAACTAGTAAGCTTGGAAAGGGAAGAGTTTTTAATTTAGATGACTCATAAGACCTCCCACATATATATATATATTTTCATTTACAGCCAATATTCTTGCAAACAGCTACAACGTACATGTGATAGTCTTCTTGTTAGTATGCTTAGCTGAAATTTTATCATAAGTCCTATATTATTTAAAATTCAACTCAGTACTTAAAGAAGCAATTCATTTATAGAGAAGATCAATCTACATATCTGCTGAGCTAAGAAAGTTGTATGCATGATAATCAAGTATATCTTAAACCTTTCTGGATGTGAAGAGCAGGCAGGATCTCTACATTTCTGCTTTGTGTTATATACAGTTAGTCTTTCACTTACAAAAGTTTGTTTAATGATTGTTCAAAGTTACAACGGCACTGAAAAAAGTGACATGACTATTTTTCACTTACGACCATTGCAGCATCCTCACAGTCATGTGATCAAAATTCAGATGCTTGGCAACTGACTCATATTTATGATGGTTGCAGTGTCCCAAGGTCAGTGTCCCAAGGTGATCACATTTGGCGACCTTCTGACAAATCAAGTCAAAGAGGAATCCAGATCTATTTAACAACCGGGCTACTAACTTAACAGCTGCAGTGATTCAATTAACAATTGTGGCAAGAAAGGCCATAAAATGGGGCAAAACTTAACAAATATCCCACTTAGCAACAGAAAATTTGGGTTCAATTAAGTAAGTAATGAAGTAGAGCAGGGGTCCCCAACCTTTGCAACTTTAAGTTTGAAGGACTTCAGCTCCCAGACTTCTCCAGCCAGCAAAGCTGGCTGGAGAAGTCTGGGAGCTGAAGTCCTTCAGACTTAAAGTTGCAAAGGTTGGGGACCCCTGAAGTAGAGTAAGACTGCACATTCTTCTTGTCTTTCTTTCTCCTTTTCTCCATGTCCCTCTCCCTGTTTCATTCATCAACACAAGACAATATAATGAAAATGCTACTGAGAACAAAGTTCTATTATCCAGAAATAACTGGAATATTCTAATCTGTAAAGCTTATAAAATGATTTTTGTTTTGTTCTCCTCTTCATATTAAGTCAGCACTTATGCATCAATGTATGCATTATGTGTAATATCCGGAATATGTACATGATGAGACAATATATGCATCTTGAAGGGGGAATGGGTGGTTCAATTATCCATATTTCTTTTCTATATTCAAGTTGTATTTGCATTAGTACAGGACTAACAGATATGTGGATTCCAGATTCTCCTGCTCCCATCTGTTTATCTAAAATATATGGTTCATTTTATGAAATATTAAATGCTTTCATATCTTTAAATGAAACAGAACATCAAATTTAAATTCAAATCCTGCCAATTGTAAATCAGGATAGGCAAGCAAGATGCTTAAAAGAACTGGATCTAAATTATGGAAAGCATTAACTGCCAATATTTAAAAATATTTTATTTCTGAGCCATTCTTGTTTATCTGAGGCAAAGTAGCATAATATTCCTGGATAGAAAAGAGTCTGTCAGATAATGAAATGCTGTTTCCTCAAGGCACATTTCAGTTACAGAATATGGATAAGCTGGAACAGACATCATTTCAAATCATTGTGTCCCCTTTTCATGTATGTCAAAGAAAGCAAAAAAGCAGGATTCAATCATGTAGCTATGGCCACTATCATAACTTTTTCTACCCATACTGTCATGGACTGTCTTACTTGAGGTAGCCATTCGTTTCTAAAAGACTTCATGTGATATGTTATGAATTGCTTATATGTCATGATTGTGGAAAATAAAGAACTTTATTGTGGTGAATTATTATGGAAATATTGAGCTGTATATTGAACACTGAATGCTTTTAAAAGATAGAATTTCCTATGATCTTGTAAAATATCAGAAATGTGATTTTTATTTGGATGAAAAGAGGACAGTGTTATTTTTTTTAATAACTTGCGCAATACTTCAGTAATGTATAAACTAATATTTCCTGGAATAAGAGGAAGCTATTTATACATCAGAAGTACATTTAGCATCTGCCTGGCTACTAAGAATTTCTTGGAACATGCATGGATTGTCCTCCAACTGTTAGATCCAGGCCCAATTCTAGTAGGATTTTGTAGGACATTCTTTTAGTTGTTATTTCTCCTGAGACAGAGTTGAGTGATTAAAACCATTGTGAATTCACCCTTTCATAAAGTCATCCCAATGTTATTGGAATTATGTCTTCATTATCTTCTGCAAATAATTCTTTACATTGCACACTGGAAATGGCAAAAGAGTCAGATCTATACAAGAGAATTTTGAAACATAATGGGTTTTAAGTCAAAAACCTTTCAGATTAATACATTTCATAGGAGACTACCAAATACTTTTTTTAAAGTATTGCATATTTTTATAAACAAAGACAAGCAAATAATGTTTACAACATGGAAAACCAATCTCTGAGATAAGAGTTTAATAATTACACACTTTTTACATTATGAAAATAAGTCATAAATAGTGTAAAAATAATTCTGAAGTTCAACTTCTCACAAAGTTGGGACAAAAACCAAATACAAAACTAAAACAGGAGCAATTAAAACATTTATAAGCATAAGAAGAACCAGAAAAAAAATGTTTTTAAAGAAAATGTTGATAAAGCTCAGTCTTGCTTTAATTCTTAACCAGAGGCTACAACAATACAAAAATTAATATCAGATAAAAATGGTGGCTTAAATCTTGCATCTATTTGCACAAACATATTGTTTTTAACCATGATATTATACCTAGAATGAGATATGAAAATGGCTTACAGTATTAATGATTTCTTCCAAGTAGGAATAATATTCCCCAAACGGCAGATTTCTGTTTTTAACAGGTATCATTGTGAAATATGGAAATACCTGCACATACAGATACATTATAAACAAGTAAAAAAGCAAATAAAATACAATATTTTCCAAAACAAGCAAATAAACAAAAACAACCCAACCCCAAACCAGATACATACACCTTTAAAAATAGGTTGTAAATTATTATAGTTTCCCAACATGTACAATGGTATAATATCCACAATGAACAAGCCCATTGACCTGTATGAACATTAGAGATTACCATTTGTTCCATTTCACTTGTTCAAGATAGTGGTCCAGGACAAGCTCGGACAATGTTAAGAATATGTTAAAAAAAACATACATTCAACCCCAAATGAAATGTTTTTAAAATATCACCAGTACCAAATATAACTGTGGAAACTGCTGAATTTTCATTTAAACATATATAGTAAGATCTGAATAAGGCCCCTGTTCTTTAAAGAAAAAGAAAGATGCCTTTCAACAATATTTTTTAAAAAAATAAATTTTGCTGCCTGTTCATTGTTTAATTGTTTTGAAAACTTTGTCTAATGTTCGGACAGCTGTATTGAGAAAACATTTCTCTATATCTAGCCAGCCTTCAGACAGGCTGAAAAAAATCCATTTCAAATTTACCATTCAAATCAATATGAATGAACCATTTATTTATTAGTTGTTGTTGTTGTTGTTTTAAACCACCATGATCCAAAAGGTTTTGGTGGGTTTTTGCTATATGACTCTTACCATATAGGGAAAAAAAGGGTAAGAAAAAAAACCTTCAGCACTTAATAACAATATTAATAGCTGACATTCCAGAATAAAGAGCCTGCTAACTTCTCGTAGTATGTATTTTTTCTAAGGTACAGTATAGCTTATTGTATGAAAATTGTAAATCATTAATAGACAAAAGATACAGATGTACAGCTAAAACCACATAATAAAATAGTAATGATAATTAGGAGGCTTGCAAAAAATGTATAATCTTAACCTTATATATCTGAAGATGTCTGTTATTCCATTTCCACTTAAAATTATAATACAAAACAGTTCTGTTATACAAACAAATCGAATAACATATTATTATGGCTAACAATACCCTATAAAAACAAGGCTTCCCTCCAGGCATTCCAACTGGCCATCAGGGATGGCCAACTGGATTCCTAGATTGTCTCTGGCCTATTTCTTAAAGTGTCTTAATATTTTGGCACTTTTTATTTCAGCAAAAGTGAAGCATTCAAACAGATTTTCAGCACTCTATGTAATACTGCCTGGAGAGGACACTATTCAAGTTTTTGATGACACAGATAAAGGTAAACAGGAAGTTACCTTTTTCAGTGCTTCTCTTTTAAATAGTTTATAAATATTAAAGAACAGAGTACATACTATCACTTCAGAGCATAGGTCAAGTTTCCTTGAGGTGATTAACCTCATCACAAGAGACTATCTCTGCAAGTCCACTACATTACATATACTTCTCTTCTTATCATCCTATTTAATTGAATACATTAAACAAGTTGCTGGTAGAGATTTTGGTATACTTTGTAAGATTGACATCGCTATTGCTATGTTTTTTATTTATACAGTGGAGAGCAATATATTAGTTTGTTTTTCTAAATTAGCAATGAGATAAAATCAGGAAAGGAAATATTTAGCTTTGGATATTATGAGCTATGGTTGACACTTTATCCTTACTATTGTATCTTCTACATATAATACTTCGTTTTGTGGACCTGAAAATGAAACACCTTAAGGGATTTCAGGAAAGAGTCATCAAAAATATGTTATTTCTTTGTACCTCTGAAAAACAGTATCCAATAAATGTTGTGAAAGGGAAAACTTCCAAAGATAAAGTAATTAGGAAAATTAGAAATGGGAAGTAAACAAATATATATTGTCTCCAGTCAGGATATAAAAACAAAAATAGGCAACAAAAAATCTATATCATTGGAACACAAAAATTTGCAAGTTTAAAAACAAAAGAAAAAATGCAATTTAAACTGTAACATATTAGCATAAATGATTAATTTGGAGGAGTTTTGCAAGAAGAATAGAAAACATTTTAGCACCAAATTAATTCTTAAATATCAACATAAAGGCACTACAAGTTTTCAGAAAACAACTCCACAGCTGGACTAAGCACATTTTTGTTTTTAACAGGCATTTTTAAGAACCAGGCACCATTGTGTTATCTCCTTTTACTTCTCTTCAAAATTTAACTAGTCAGATTAGCATGTATGATGATATTAATATAATGGAACTGATTTTAACAATATAAATAAGAATTAATCTATGAATAGCCTGAAACAGCAAGTGGTGTTTTTTTTAAAATCAGCAAACATTTGCAATGATTGCTATAGCTGGAAAATTACACCTGTTCTAAGACAAATTGCTGTTTGTGTTAATTTGTGGCTAGATGCTCATATTCTCAGTCCATATATTGTTAATTTCGGTACAGACTAGATTTTTCCATCAACCTGCACACAGATGGATAAACATTTGTAAGTGTACAATTTCACTCTAAACTTAGTGATTGATATCCTATCATTAACTCATTTAACTATCAACTGAAAAATAAACTAACAAACAAACCAGGGTCAAAGGCCTGATTTGTGAAAGGGTCTCCACAACCATTTTCTATTTGTGATTAGTATGCTTAGCCATAGAGTAAAGCCACAAGTTTGATATTTCCATGCAGCCCAACTATTCTGCTTCCTCATCTTGTATTCATAGAGCTGGTGTTGCTAGCTCTACAAACATAAAAAGAAAGGTAATATTTAATGAGAATATAAGGAACATTCAAAGTCCCAGGCATTTTATTTTATATGTAAACTCCTATGAAGTGGAGGAAAAAGAACTTAAAAAATAAATGCGAGCTAAGTTTATTTTTACTGGGGCCATTCAGACTGTAATGATCCTCATAAACAATTTGTTGGGAATGTACAGCCCAGTGCTTATGCATTATGCTTACATATGAGTAATATCTGATCCGGTCTAAACTTAAATGAGTAGGGTTTGAGAAGATAGAGTAAGAAATAGTTTACATTATAGAGAAATGCATAAAAGATTGTAAGGAAAGGAGTGGCAGAGCCAAAAGAAGAATCAGCTTATAGTTTCTATGTATCCACATAGAAAGTCCAACCCCTCTTGAATTCAGTTGATTCTAATGACAAAATAATGCTAACCATTAGTTGAGCTCCTGTGCAATAGGAATGAGTAGTAATAAATCAGTTTAATTGGAACTTCATGTATGGTCCTGATCTTACACACCTAACAAAGATTAATATACAGGAAGTCTATGGATGGAATTCAACATTATCCATCAAACAGAAAAAATGGAAGTAATTGTTTCTCTCACTACCATTAGCTGCATAGACCTATTTTTATTCTTGGATAATTGGACAACTCTTCAAAGTAGATTTGGGAAATGTTTGAGGAGGAATATTCTATGAAAAAAGAGAAAAGAGTTTCTATCTTACAAACAAATGATCTGCATTACATGGAGAAATTATCCGTAAATATATACTGAAATACGTGTATACACAATTATACATGCATACACAGACTAATTTTTCCTGTTTTTGCATTTCAAAAATTTTAATTCTACCTTTCCATGCAGACAAGGACAAGTTTGATAAAAATATAATAAAATTACAAGAAAATATTTATTAAAAGCCGGCATTCATTTCTCTGAATTTCCTGAGCACTAAATCTTTTTTTCCTCTGCTGTTGAGAGGCTATGCGTGAAACACTGGAAAACTTGCTAACATGAAAGCTTCAATATTGAGGAAAAGATCCTTAGTTCAAAAAACCAGCAATAGAAAATGCTATACATATATTATTTTATTAATTATTATTTAAATTTATTGGCCACCCATCTTTAGTAGATTCTGGGTAGTGCATAAATGATCTGTAAACAAAAAATTAAATTAAAAAAGGAAGTAAGGGATATTTTATACTAAGGGTATAAAATAGTACTGAGATTTAACTAATATTTGGTACGGTGATAAATATAATTTCATTTACAAGCTGATAAAAATGACATTTTTCAGCAATGGATGTTTATTTGTTAATCTAATTTTAAAATATTCCACTGACTTTTTTTGAAAGTGTATGGAATTTCTTATTTGGTCAGACCTTTAAAAAGTTACAGAACATTCATTAAATGTAATGATCATATGAACAATAACAGTATTTTCCCTTCCCCCAGCAAAATAATTAGCAACATTAATTAGTTTCTTAGAATGCCTGCAAGCATACATTAGAATATAAGCTTAAATATAAACATATTAAATAGAAGGATTCAAAACAGAGACATGAAATATTTTTTTTAAATAATAAGATGAAAATAGCAATATATTTGAGATACAAAGTAGCCTATACTGTAGCTCCTACCAATTCCATACTATTTGGGTCCTGGAACCCCAGCCGTGATGTAGAATAATTTTTAAAAAATGAATAGGTGAACAAGTTTTTTTTTTAAAAAACCCTTTACTTTTAGAGAAGTCCTTATATATGTCTAAAAAAATGCTGAAAAAAATTAAACACAAATATGTTCTTCAAAACTTGAATGTCTGTGAAAGCATGAAAGCAAAGGAGGCTATTTGCTTTAACCAATGATCAATTATAGTTAAATATATTCTCCAAGCCCGTACACGCATATGCCATTGCACAGGATTTTCTAAAATCCAAATGGTAAACCATGAAAAGTCAACCGTACTTCATTATATGAGAGGAAGGCATTTTATGGTGACTTTTGTCAAAGCACTTCCTCTATCATCTTGAAAATACAACATGTGAAACACATATTGTAGCAGTCTTTGAAGATTACATTGTCCACCAGTTGATATTAAGACCTATCATTGAATGTTCCATTTGATGTCTCTGCAACTCTTATCATCTTACTCATAAAGCATGATCTTCATCTTCTTTCATTCTTGGTAAAACTATCCAACTTGTGTGGAAATCCATGCTTCTTGACTGTGAGCAATGCAAGCAAACAGAGGCTGATGAACAGGTATCATCCTTCTTTTTCACAAAGATGGTTTCATAACCCAGAAGGCCATCCACCGTCAGAAGGAACGGAAGTTCCCTCCAAATTCAAGAGCTTTGTTTTAACCTCCTCGTATCATTTTTTTGCAATAAGCCATGGTGTGACTCCCTTGAGATGACAGAAAGAACAATTCAACGTGTCAGGTGAAATTGGCAGCAAGCAGCCATTGTAGCATATGACAGCAAGCAACCATTGTAGCACAACAAGCTGTTTTAGCACACAAATCATGCTTATGCTCAAGCAGGTTTGGCGAAATGGAGCAGTGATAGAGTTTATGAGGGTGAACATGGCAACAGAATCATTATATTCCAATGGCCATCTATTATCAAGTTCATTTGTGGTCACAAATTAATGTAACCTAATTCATGGCACTTCTTCTCCACGCTTGTCCACAAGACAAATAAAACAAGACTGCAACCAAAAAAATAAAAGTAAAAAAAAAAATAATAATCCCAAAATGTAAGAAAGGAAAACTACAGAAACAATTCAAATGTCTATGAATGATCACTCTATTGGAATTAGCTCTGTAGACAGAATATTTGGATTCTGTACATTTATTGCACAGTTTATATTTGCCAGATTGCAGCCATATATACACATGACTACTATAAACAAATAGAAGCAGTGCTATGTAAACATATTTCAAACTTGTAAAACCAATGCTTCCATTTTCAATTATAAATACTGGAGGTGATGTATTATATACACAACTTCATGCTTGCAAAGTTAGATTCATCACTGCAAAGAAACAAAGAAAAACATTTTAGCAATATTAGTAGCGTTCAAATATATGTTTCAACTGTATAAATAATACTAAGCTGGATAAAGATACGTGGAGTTCTTCCCACAGAGTAAAGTACTCTCATAGGTGTTAAAAGAGGGAGTTTTTTCCCCTTCCCTCGTGCCGCAGTACTGAAAACTGTTTAGTAAAGGGATATCAGCAATGCTTTTTCCTTCACTTGTTTATATTCTTTCCTTGGGTTGACAGATGTCATTTTGCCTACCGATGCTTGATCTTATATAATATTGAGAGATTAAAACGGTAAGCATAAGAGTATTTGAATGATCTAACCTTTTGCCAGCAACCAGGCATTGGTAACCCATCTGGCCCCTGTTTGAATAAGGAAAATCAAAGTATACTGTTAAGTTTGATAATACACCGCACCAATGCTAACATCATTTCATGCCTCAATTGTATTTAGGAAAATGAGCAAAATTCAAACAATATAACAGATGTAGTAGAAGGCAAAATTTAAAATTCTTATGTATATAATCATATGTTCCCCATGCTTGCAGAAGAACAATTAACTGCAACCATACGACTGTACAAATAGTTGAAATCAATTCAGAGGAAGATCATACATTAACAAATGCCTTATTCCATGCAAACATATTTATGGCTTTTATCTATATATAATAGTGATAATGGATGACAGTTAAAACCCCAAGCATATTAGAGATCTTTTGGTTTTGAGCAGGATTAGTTAGTCCTTCTCAAGAAAATTAGATAGACTTGGAAAAATATAAAATAACCAAAACAGCCTTCCATAAGCAAGCATCGTTTCTGTCTGGAATGTACTGGAATTACTTTCCCAAAAATAATATAATTTAGCTACCGTATCCTCAAACATGATGGCACATTTTCAATATGCAATGTTTGAAATTAAAAGTATATGAAAGAAAACAAAATAAATATAACCTCAGAAATTATGAAAAGGTAGTGTCCATAACTGATGCTGATAGACATTATTAAGCTAATATAGGAGCATTAGACTATTGCAGCTAGTTAACTTGATTGGATTTACATTTATAAAGTAAATGTTTAGGTTCTTATGAATGCTAAAAATCATCCATTTCCTACTTGGGAAACTATTCTACAAAGTTTGCTAGTAGGTAAGAGGGGGCTTGTGGACTACTTTGTCTCTTTGTTGTTTTAACAATACTGGATATTGTTAATAAGACAGAGTACCTTAATTTTAAGTTGCTATCGGTTAAATCTATGGTATCTATCTTTGACTAAAATCAGAAATTTTGTTCAAATGAGTTCTATTGTCTTAACTGTATTCTGATTTTAAATAGAGATACTTCATTCTTATTATTATTATTTATTATTATTTATTTATTTTTCGAATTTATACCCCGCCCTTCTCCATTGTTAGGACCCAGGGCGGCGCACAGGCATTATTAAAATCATACAAAAAACAATATACATTATTAAAAGCATATTAAATTAAATCCCATGCTAAAAAACCCATTTTAAAACCTAAAGATTAAAATTTATGGATAAAAGTCAGGAACGGGGGGCTATGCTAGGCCGGCTTGTTGAAATAGATATGTCTTAAGACGTTGGCGGAAGAGGCAGAGGTCCGAGATGGTGCGTAGGTCGGGGGGTAGGTCGTTCCAGAGGGCCGGGCCCACCACAGAGAAGGCCCTTCCCCTGGGGGGTTGCCAACCGGCATTGCCCAGCCGACGGTACCCGGAGAAGAATTAATTTCAGATCAATTATATCAGGTTGAGTCAACATAGGGTATTTGTGCAATATTGCAAACAATGGCATATCTTTGTTCTGAAGGATAACAGACCAAATGTTATTCCAATTATAAGATACTATAGTATGTTATCAGGTACTATTAAATCTAAGAATTTGGATTCTGATAATTATGTATTTCTCATTGGTAAGATTGTGGGATTATTAAAATTACTTAGGATCACTACTTGAATATAGGGAGAGGCTTTATGTTACAGTATTTGCTTGAAAATTATAAGAAAATGAAAATGAAACATACTTGTAATGTCTAGTAAAACATTTATTTGAATGTTAGGATAAATTTCCCTTCCTTAGTTTATATTTTGATAATTTGAATAAAGAGAGAGAGTTTGGAGTAGTGGCTATGGCGTTAGGTTATAAACTAGGAGAGCTTTGAGTTCTAGTGAGAAGAGAATGAGTTCTAGTACTGCCTCAGGCACAGAGTCAGCTGTATGGCCTTAGACTAGTTACTTTCTCTCAGCCCTAAGAAGGAGGCAATGGTAAACTACTTCTGAAAAACCTTTGCAAAAATCTTGCAGTGATTTGTCCAGGCAATCTCCAAAAATTGAACATGTAGTAGTAGAGTAGAAGAGGGGGAAAAACCCTCGAATAAACATCAAAAACAGCTAAGCAAAAAGTTGCTAACAGGTGCCTTAGACTGAAGACAGTTTTCATTGATTTCCAGACAGAACCAATACTATACTGTCAAATATACTTTGAAGAATTATGAATGCATGCTTTATTTATTTGCAATCAAATATATAACAATAGGTTATTGTTAAACAATGAGAAACAAAATAAAACATGGACTTTATACTTAAAGGCTTTCCTGACAATTTAGATTATAGATATGCTTTTAAAAATCCACTAAATCTTTCCATTCATTTTTAGAGAATCGTGCTTAAACTATACACACAGTATCAAAACATGCAGATCAAATATAGGTACCATTTTAAAATGTTTTTGGCATTTTCTAGAAATGTGTAGATAATGATGATTTAAAAAAAAACATAATTTCATAATATTGAAATGTTTGCCAGATTGGTACAAGGGAAAAGGATCAACAAGTAGAATTTTAGTATAGGTAGGTGCTTGAATTCATGCTAACAAAGAGTAGGGGACTATT
The DNA here is from genome assembly GCA_039707465.1 of Rhabdophis nuchalis. Taxonomy (NCBI): domain Eukaryota; kingdom Metazoa; phylum Chordata; class Lepidosauria; order Squamata; family Natricidae; genus Rhabdophis; species Rhabdophis nuchalis. The sequence continues at coordinate 26,100,157 of CM077648.1, forward strand.
GTATGTATTGTGGGAAATTAAGATCCAAAGGAAAGACTGTTATGCTGGAAACATTTAAGAAACAGACAATAAGTGCTTTGGGCTGCAGGCCATTAATTCCTTATGAAGGATTTATAAAGCTTATTTTGAAGTGAACATAACATTGCAATCGGTAGTAGGCGTGATCATGGGAATCAGACAGGTAAATCTATTCAAGACAGGTAAATCTATTATCAGACAGGTAAATCTATTCAAGAACATTTTCCTGTCAAAATAACCTACATAACTGTATAATTCTATGTAATAATATTTATAACCTAATCTGAACAATCTTGTGCTCAATGTATCCTTTAGTTGGTGTGTCCCATAACTACGATAAGTATAAATCTAATCCAGAAATTGCAGAACAAAAGCTAAACTGAGCATTCCAGTTAAACTGCCTATTGTAATGCATTATATCATTCCCCTCCATTACTGTAGGTAAATTCTGCACTCTTTGGAACTGTTTGCATTGATCCTTAAGCACATAGTGGGCCTGTCTCCCTGTCATCTATCTATTAGATAAGCAGAAGGTCAAGCATGGAGATAATGCTAACTCCAGGTCATACCTTCCACTTGTCCACTCACTCTTTTTAGCTTCCTTCTGTACACTTGCCCAAAAGCAAACAGCAAACCAAGTTCTCAATTTCCTCATTGGCTTAATGAGAACAGATAACAGTCAAAGCAAATAAATGGAATATCGGAACAACCTCCAGAGGTTGTCAAAGGATTAGCATGTGGGCATTAAGAGTTCCTTGCCTAGGTTGGCTGTTCATGCCCATCCTGTAAAAAATTAATAGGAATAGACACGTAAGAGAGATTGTTTTGCTTGAGATGTATGGATCCCCAGTGAAGCCATACCCAGAAAAGTATCCCTGATGTGCTTTGAATGAGAATTTTGCTTCTTTTCTTAGGCACATATCCTCTGGAGTCCTTGAGCTTGGTTGTTTGCTTGCAGACATTTCATTACATAATCACTGCTAGTAAGTGTACGGTTTCCTCCCTGTTTATATACAATAGCTTAGCTTCTCACTGTTGGTGGGAGTTGAGAACAAACCCCCACGCTCACTAGCATGGTGATGTTACCTAATTGAATAATAAAATGTCTGCAAGCAAACAACCAAACCCAGGGAGGACTAAAGGCTCCACAGTTTAACCCCGAGGACGTTCTTTTCTATTGGAAGCATATCCTTTATTACTCCAGTGCCATCTTTCTGAAAATAAAGAACATGCAAATATAGCTATGATTCAAAATCATAAAACCCATTTATGAGTGACGTCAGATGAAATTCACACTTATGGGTGGGGCAAGTATTAATGTGATGTGTGATATCAGTAGTTCAGTCATGTGGATCTATTCTGTATCAGCAAAGAGGGCATTTTCATTCATATTAAGTATGGCAGAACATGTTTTATTGGTGATGGGAATGATGGCGAGAAAGACAACTATCTTAAATAGAAAATTGCATTTCACTGTAGATGTTGAAGTAAAACAACTTCAGAGCCACTGTGCAATGTAAATATGACTTGCCAGTATTATACTGCTGATGTTGAGAGGTGGAGTGATCTCTGGATACTGTTATCATCACCAAGGCAGGCCACTTTGATCATGCACATGCATGTATGGGCACATATAATGTAAAGTCTGGTTACTGTGAACTTTACATTGGAAACAGCTGATTAGAAATATAGGAATCACATGCAGGGTTGGAAGGAAAGAACAATACTGTACCAATTGGCAAGGGGCATCCAGCCCATCCAGACCAGGCTGGCCTGGCTCCCCCTTTTCCCCCTTAATTCCACGGAATCCCTGTTTGTAAAGATTAACTTGCAACGTTACTAAGAAATGTCTTTTACATCAACTTTGGTGGAACAAGCAAATAAAAAAAAGAGAGGAGCAAGCTGACCAGAAGAGGACCACAGAAGAATGTGTGTCTTTCCCTTCTTAGATCTGTAGTTGAACACATGATCTACATGGCAAACATGAGGTCGCACATGAGCCATTGCACCACAAATTATGGAAGACTCTTCCGTTAATCACAATTTGAAAAACTTCAAAGGATATTTTACATGGAAACAGGCCAGATCATGATTATGCTTAAAGTGCATTAAGTCTTTAAATGAATAACAACTTTGCTCAAACTGTAGCTTGCTCCTCTCTGCAGTATGACATCTTGCTATATTATCTACTGTAAGAGGAGACATTTCCAAGAGATGAGTGAGACATACCAATGGACAAGGTGCATCTAATCCAGGGGCACCCTGTTCTCCTTTCTCCCCTTTAGGCCCCTTTTTGCCTTTCTTTCCCTTTTCCCCCTGTGGACACAATGGTTTGGATAAAACACATGTTTTATTCTTTTTCAGGGAATCAAAAAGATCTCTTTTAAAAGTTTTTGTTTGTTAGCCAATGGAGGGCTGAAAGGACACTTACCACTGTGTGCTAGTTTGCAGGATGCATTAGGTAGAAAAATAAGTTATATGATGATCAGAAGCATTAACTGCATGGTTTGGTTATATTGCTCTTCTGTGTTAATGCAATGATGACGGGCACTTCGAATCCTAAAGCAGGACTTGGAATTGTGAACTTTTTCATCTTAAGGGGTCATCAAAAATTTGCCAGTCATTTAAAACACAAGGATTTGTGATACTTTTCCTAACAGTTGTGTTGGGTCTGCTTTCCTGGGCTTGATCACTGTTTTCCTCAGATAGGTTTACATCTCATTGGGGAAGAACCTTCTACTTATTATTTGCACAATCATCTTTTTAGAGGCAAGTGTCTCTCAATATCACTGAAATTAAATAGTAAGACCCTGTCCATAAGGACTTCCTCTTCTTCCAACAGAAAGAGAAAATTCTTCGCATATATCAAACTGCTCATCCTTACAGAAACTCTACATGTGGGCACAATCCCAGTTCAGAATAATCTCAATATACAGTACACCGAATGCATCAGTTTTAGAGCTAGACCAGCCTTTTCCAATCTGATAATGAGGTTTATTTCTCAGAAGACAGATGGCCCGATAACATTGCAAAAATGTTATATCATTCTCAGTGTTCTGGACGCACTGTCAGAATATCAGAGTTGGGTTCACAATAAGAAAAAAAATTGAACTTAAAGGGTCAAATTTTAATGTATTCAGTTTGTTGCAAGTGGTGCCACTTGATTTTTCTTCAGGAATTCAATTAAGATCTTAATAGAATGTTAAGATGTTAGAATAATTCCTTTTTAAAACATTCAGGCAAAGGGCTTGTGTTAGGGATCAGTTTGCCCCTAATTACAGGGGTGTCAAACTCATGGCGTCACATGGTCAGGGGTGTGGCCAGTGCATGATGATGCAAATAGAACCATAATAGAAGGTAAAGTTCTGTTTAACACAACTGAAAGGCATTAGGTTGGAAAAGCCAATCAAGAAAATTAAGTGATAAAGTTGAAATTCCTTGTCCAAACCTGCAAAAGGATTCTGAAGACCCATGTGTTTCAATCTAGTATTCTGATGCGTTTCCAAATTAGAGCTCTATATTCTAATGTACACTTATTGGCATCCTTCCTGGATTAAAACATTCATGTCCCTAAATTAGAACTTTTTTGGTCTGAAAATAGGCATTCTTTCAGAAAATATGCAATGTTTAGTTTGAGATTTAATTTGAGAGATTTCTGTAAACAGATTTCACTACACAAATGCAATACTTGGAGACAAGAACAGCTACCTGAGAAAAAGACTATCAGAAGGCAATACAGGACACCTTTGACAACTAATTTAGAATTGTTTTTACAGCTGATCAGTTATAATGGTAAATGAGTTTCAGGCTCACAGTTCTTAACAAAATCAAAAGTGACTCTATTTAAACACATACACACACACAAATTAAGAATATTAGTGTAATGGAGATACAGCAGAAAGACAGTTAGTACTGCAGAACTAATGAATGATTGTCAAGGTCTAAGCTGAAGGAAGGATTTAATTTGCAAGGAAAAGGGTAAAAAAGACCAGATGAATTTTAAGGAAACAAGGTAAGAGGAGAAGGGAGAAATGCACCTCTGGAAAGGCAGAGAAGATTAGGATGGTGTATAAGGAATAAACAGTCACTCATTTTCAAATCAAAAATATGCATCCATTTACAGCAGAAAATAAATATTTAGAACAATTGCTTTGTAATGATGTAATATTTAACCTGTATAAATATGCATACTAAAGCAGTGCATTCTTAAAGTCCCTCAATGAATCCCCCCTCCAAAATTAGAACCTCACTTTAAATTAACATTATTAACAGCAATTATTGTGCTAACATATATTTAAAAAGTGAAATTACACAAAATGCACAATGTACTATGGCATAAAACATCTAATGAGTGTCAAACACAATTTCATGGAGAGATATACTGTATAATATCCTACAATTAATATTTATTCATCAGTTTCAGGAGTAGGCCAAAATATAATGAACTTTAAAAGGGTGAGGGGAGCTCTTAGTAGTAACTGAACAATTGAAGATGTAACTCAGAAACTATGAGTCAAAGGAATTAACTATGAAACACTGCATTTCCATTTAGGTTAGATTAACCTGACAGACTTCATCCTTAATATTGATAATTTAAGTTCTACATTACAAAGTCATTTTTCTACATATGAGTTACAAATGGGGCTAACTCTGAACCCAGTGCTTTGTATGCCACTTTGAGCTGGAGAGGAGACATGGGTGAATAAAGATGTGACAGCACACAGAAACAAAAGTTTTCAGAAAAGGAAAAAAAACAAACAAACCCTGATTGCCAATTCTGATCAAACCATGAATCAGAAGAGCCAACAAAAATAGATTAGAGTAACTTGAGAGAACAATAAATGGAAAATAAATTGGGCCTTTTAATTTTGCTTATGCAAAAATATGGCTTCCCGTGCTTTTCGAATTTGACAGGGAATAATTTATGTGTAACATTTTTATTGATACAAGATTTAGAATTAGACCTAAGGTTTATAAGTTTTAAATAGTATACTAAATTACCATATTCATACATTTTAAGGGAAAAATGTATTAGTTTAAATATTAGTTCTCTATTTGCATCTAGAATATCTCAGGGTAATTATTTAGTTTCAAAAGCAATTTCATTTTACACTTTGGTACAATTGACTCCACAAGACAAATTTTGAACTGACTGAGCCAGTCCGACCTTCTTTTACAATGAACTCATCCAGCAAATAAATGATGTCCAGGCAATGATATTGTGTACTATGATGCAATACTATTCTTTCAGGATTGATATCCTAGTTCTCAAAACTGTAACTGCTCTTCGTGTTTTTTAAACACGTAAAGCCTTCAAAGCAACAGTTTGTTAGTCTATGGGCTGCATCTTATTTTTCTCAAGCTGATTTTGGAGATCTTCCAATTATCTCTGAAGCAAGTGACTGCGGTTATGATCACATAATATGCTTACTGACATTTAAGTTAAAATTCTGGCTGCCTAAATTGCCTTAATATTTGCACGTTACACTGAACTTGATAATTAACCACACAGGTAGGAGGCACACAGCAGTCTGGGGTTTAGTGTCTAATCTAGTGCTTTCCAAATCTGGGTAAATTACCCCAATTTGGATAAAGTGTCCCCCCCCCCCCTTTGGGTAATGACTGATGAACCATTACCCAATCATGTCAGGGACATTTAAATAAGGACTTTCATATAAGAAGTAACAAGGACTTTTTGATAAGTGGTTTTGGCTAATGAAGGAAAAAGTTTGAAAAGCACTGGTCTAATCTGTGACACAGTACAAGTAAAGTTTGAATAGCCCATTAGTTATTATAAGAAGTGTCTTTTTTCATTCACCTCTTATTCAGCTCTAAATCTAGTACGTTTGATAGAATTATAGGGTGTGCAGTTATGTTTATGATCTCTCAGGGAAGCAGACATTTGTATAGCAAAGTAAATTGGAAGAAACTCACAAAATAGCTTGGGGGGGGGGAATGCAAGTTACCATTATTATTAAATTTTACTGCACTTAATTTTTCCTCCCTGAATGTCCCTGCTGTACTCTCTTTATTCCTAAAAATAATACACTTCGGAAGCATTGCTGCTTTGTCCTAAACCAGTTTGGCAAGCACAATTTAAAAAGATTGAACAGGTACATTTCCAAGCTAAGGTTGGACCAAATACAGATTTTTCTAGAAAGTGACAGAGACTTGTGCTGACAATGGCTAATTTAGTTTTTCCACTCATAGTTTAATGCCTGCTCTCCATGCTATACTTCATTGTTGCAGAAGGTGGTGCTGCAGCCCTGTTATATTTCAACCAATTCTGTTAATTAGAAATTGTTCCAAGGAATTGATTTCCCCAACATAGTCAACAGGGAAAACATGAAAACTTTGGAAAATGAGCTAAAGGAGGGAATAAGCCTAAACAAAGCTTATTTAGTATGAAACTCATCAAGCTATTTCAAGTAGCTACACCAATTTAGGTTTCATTTTCTGCCCAGCCCCAATGAAATATTACACTACTGTTTATTCTATAAAATGACTTTTGTTTGATCTTTCAACTATTTTATGAATTACACAACTGAAAAGGAACAGTTTATATCACATTCAAAGTTGTATAACTTTCATCTTCTATGGCTAGTAGAAGAGGACTTCTCCATGCTAGGCTTTGGGAACGGATGAGTCAAGGAAGAAAGGCTCAAGATAAGATTGAATATATGTAGGCTCTATGAACATGGATTTCCATTCTGGCTGGCGAGGAGAAATGTACAAATATATAGGCTTTGTCCAGCAAAAAAAAAATCATGTCTAATGCATGGTCATTACAATTGGAACTAGAGGAAGCTGCCACTTCAAGGGCATAGACTGCGGTGCAATCTCCTGCCATAATAAAGACATTCTTTCATCTTTATAATGTGGGAAATAAGTATTATTGCAAGCTTCTTTCTTTGCTTATTAGCAATCTGATACCGCCAGCCTACAGACAATTTGGACTCCTGCTTTGAGCAGTTTGATGTGAATTCCCATCATTTTTGTTTTTGCTATTTCAGAATCAAAAGTCATTTGAATTTTCACAGAAACCTAAGGAGAATACATTGGAAATATTTCAACGGCTGGGATGTCTTAAATATCACCCACTGAACTAAGAAAGAAGATGTTTAGATGTATAAATGTTTGGGGTATGTATGTATCAGTGCATAGTTTGCCTCGCAATGAAAATAAACCCTTAAGAACTGGAGAGAGGGGTCCATGCATGGGCTGGATAGGTGCATGTATTTCAGAGCTTCCATGCATATTCTAGTAAAAATTCAATGATTGCATGTGAGGACAATCCAATGACAAGCATATTGAAGCTGTCTCAATAGGAGTAAAGTGCTTTAATTAAATGTTTAGCTATCACTTGCAGTAGGACTCTGATGCAATTAAATTGCCTGGAATTAATCCAAAGTGTTCCTAGCTTGGTTTTCATCTTCTCAGCAATAAAGCCAGGTGCTTACAAAGTATAAATACAGAGCACTTTTAATTGAAGTTTGTAGCCCTACCAGTATATCGATTTACAAAAGCCGTCACTCTGGCCCAGGGTCTCCTGTCCTATGGCTACTCTTACAGATGAACAGAGTTGGAAGGGACCTTGCAGGTCATCTAGTCCAACCCCCTGCCCAAGCAGGAGACCCTACATCTGTCTCTACCTAGGATTGAACTCACAACCTCCTGATTGGGAGGCCTCTAATGTCTCTTGTCAGTAACTAGAGTATAAACAAACACAGACTGCAAGGAGTCTTAGAGGGGAGAAAACCTTTCTCCCACTGTGGAATATGTGGATCTTTTTAGATGTGGGTGGAGGCCTGGTTTCATATTCTGACAATTGACTTTGTCTAGCAAAGCAGCGATAGGCCTTTTGGCACACAGAAGGCAGAAAGCTTAACGGGACAAATTGTAAGTCTGGGAGAGAGAGAGAGAGCAACTGACTAAGCTAAGTAATCAAACAACAGTTGAATAGCATTGAGGTCACCTTTTCTCCCCTTTCTCCTACATCACCCTTTTCTCCACGTGGACCAGGGAATCCCTATAAAAAATGAACAAAAATATCTCTATTGGCTTCTGTATATTGATATGTGGGTTTATTTTTATTTTAAAAAAATTTTTTTTTACTGAAGAGCTATATCAGATTCACCCCGGCAGCCCCACTCCCAAGAATACTGCATCGAGTAGTGTGAAGCTAAAAAAAAGAATTGATAGAAAATTACCCTCGTTCTCCTACATGCAAATTAGTGCTGGCAATGTTCAAGGACAAATGCTTCATGGAGGTTTAGTGGCACTGAACAAATGGGCAACAGCATTCTAATTAACTTCTCTCCGTTCCAAAGAATTTGCACAAACTGGAACATCTCACCACAGCTTCTAATTTAATTCTGATAAGATATAACTCAATTGCAGTCAGCATGTGCAATCAAAGATGCTGGAGCAACCTGGAAACACTAGTGCCTTGTGGGAACAACTTCCCATGAGGTTTTCGCTGTTTTTGAATGCAGTGGCAGGCTCTTTTTTCTTTTCTTTTTTAATGTGCGGCTTATGATAACAAGATTAAAACACCCAAAATCTTGGAAGAACTGTTGCTGCAAATAGGAGTTGCCTTGTGGTGATGTTTTGATGTGGCTGCATTTTTGAGCACCACTGACTGCATTTGTAAGGTTTGATGCACTTAGTATTATGCTTATAGCAATACAGAATCGCACGAACATTTGTCATTCCATGGTCATTTATCCGTGCTCTAGTTAGCATCAATTGCTGCAAAACCATTAGGGGTACTATTTATGGCGGTATTATTATTATTTTCTCTAGTATTATTTTAAGACAAACGGCGCTACAATGTTGAGTATAATCTCTGCATGATTGTCGTGCATAGGAAATGGGATAATCTTCAACATGCTGTAAGCATGCGGCTATTTACTAGAAACAAATGTTTACCTACCACACAGACAAATAGGTGATCAATTATTACTTACATCAAGGCCAGGTTCACCATCTTTGCCCTATTAAATAACCATAATAGTTTTGTTAAGCTTTCAGGCTCTTATAAAACTTGAGTGGGCTTAAATATTTGCCTGGATTACTCAGGTATGCACGGTGAGCAAAACACAATTTTGAATCCACAACTGATTTAAGAACAAGCTCTCTGAATGAAGAACAATCACATACAGTACATTTACCCTTTTTATACTGATTACTCCCTTAAACATGAGAAAATATTTAGGTATAACTTAGGGTTATTATTGCTATTGTTAATTATGCTTTTGTTGAATCAAAATAGCATGAAATAGTGAGTTATGATAGATTTTGGCAAACCTAAGTTAACTGTTTGTTAGCTTAGACAACATGAAAAGCAAAACATGAAAATAAAATCTTCCAAACTCTTATTCCGAGTTCTGAAGGAGGACAGGAAAGGAAGCGAGTGGAAATCCATGGTACTGAACATATTCAATGACCAATTAATATCAAGCAATTTAAATGTCAGAGAATGTAATATATGCACATTGATTATTACATTAGAACTCCTACTCAGGTTACTTTACAAGAATAGGTTTCGATGAGGCAAAATGTCATTTGAGTAGAATCTGTCTTATTGATCCTTAGGATACTGGAACTCTTTAGAATTAAAGGGCATCTGCTAACAATCACCCCACATAAAAAGAACACTGGGAAACCTCTGAACATGTCTACTATTGGGTCAAGTCATTTTAGTAGCAATAGAACCACTGCAAGAAAGCTCAGAAGTATCTAACAAATGTTAATTAACACTCTTTTACAATTCACAACATTTTTTGACTTTTGGTACAAATCAAAGACTTCTAATTTTGTATAAATTGGAAATCGGCTAGAACCTTTCCTAACTAACAAATGCTATTAAGAGGGTCACAAAAGCTTATACCTTTTAATAACATTTATTAGTCAGAAAAGGTGTTATCTGATTCTGATTTTTTTTTGTCACCAGAGACTAACGCAGCACTGTTCCTGCAATGTCTAATTTACTGGAGAATATGAATTGAGGGAGCTGATTATGCATAGGATCACTTTTATTCAGTCATGTCTTCTCATCTTGTAGGATCTGTTAGGGTGGACATTTTCTGACTATCCTGACTTAAACAATAGTTAATAGGAATGAATATTTACCTATATGACACATGGAGAGATAGAGAACGCTTAAAAGTTGGGAATTATCCTTCATGACTATTTTCAATAAATATTTTTACTGAAACATTTCTACTGAAAAAGTCACCTGAATTGCTGAAAATATACTATGAAGTCACAAAGCAAGCTGGCAGAGGAACAGATGTTTCCATTGTCATTGCAATGGAGTGTGGTTTGAAATCTGAGACAGATGTTTCCAGAGCACTGCTAGCAGTCTTAATATTAATCTGAGTGGCTAAAATGCTTGGCAGCAGTTTTTTAGGTTTTCAGACAAATCTTTTTGCCTCAATTGGCTGCATGCTTTACCAAGGAACTATGGCCATTCTTCAGCTTAGTAAATTCCTTCGTGTAACACATAGTGATTTTCAGTAACTGATACAGAAGCCACCACTGCCATGTTTGGGGTACTTTTGAATGAACACAGAACTTAGTTGACAGACACTGTCAATGGATATGCACTTATTTCACGCTCTTCCATTTGCAAAACTATATTGATATGATATTAAATAAAGCTATTTATCTAATGGAGATGGGTGGTTCAAAAATAAGATAGATAGATAGATAGATAGATAGATAGATAGATAGATAGATAGATAGATAGATAGATAGATTTATTCTAATCTGATACTGTCTAACCAGATATTTTTGTTGAAAAAATATGTGTTAAATAAATTTATACAATTATTTTTTGATATTTCACAGTTTTCACATCTAAAAATTGCATGATTTTTGGCTCAGGTGCTCTTTGTGTGGTTTCCTTCTCTCCCTTTCATGTCTGCTTATACACAAATAGTTTCATTTGCATGCATGACACAAAGAATTAAGTACATTTCACTCTTTAAAACTTCCCACAAAAATAATTACTTTAAAACATTCTAATGTTTTCAAATAAACAACATCAAATTCAAGTTCTACATATAAATATATGATTCTTTAGTATTCAACCTATAGAAAAATATTTCTATGTCAAGATATTTATCCTAAAATTATACTGATATGGAGATGTCTCCTCAATTTATACATATCTACATTTAAATATACCTCTTACAAAATATACATCAAACACAATTTAATATCTGCACATTATAAATACCCGCAATGCTACCAAAGTTTAATCATTGTTTCCAATATATTGCAATATTCAAGGCAGTTACTTATATCAATCTTTGATGAGTAAAGATACTTTGCCTAAGACATTTAATGAAACAAGACAATAACATAATTATGTAATATTTAAAAAAATAAAAACAACTCTTATCAAATTTGCTTCAAATGCAAATTAAAACATAACAGCATAAAATGATTTGCATAATTAAGACCTAATTGCTCTTTCTTCCGGAGAGATGTGTAAGGTTTTTTAAAAAAATAATCTAATCTTTTATTGACACAAATTCATACCAGTATAATTTGGTGCCTAAGGACGCCTTCACAAAATTATAAAAATGGCAGGAGCAATACAAAAGAGTTGATATTCAATATTGGTTTTTCTTATTTTGTTTATGTCAAACCTACTTTATTATTTTTGCAAAGTGCTCTGAGGGGATGAATCTGCCTAAACCTGAAATGAGGAGATAGTCTCATGAGGCGTGACATGCTATTTAAACTAATTGCATTTCTTTGTGATGAACAGTTATTAAATGTACCAAGATTTAATGAAGGATTTTACAAATATTGCACTTCTGAAAAATCATATAACTTACAGGCAAACCATATGGTCCTCTGGGCCCAGGATCTCCTGCAATTCCTTTTTCACCCTAAAATATAATAATATCAATGCTGCTCATATATATGGTAAAGAGAATTTATTATGCAATATGTTTCACTCATTTCTACCCTTAGTGAAAGATCCATGTTTGCTTTCAGAAGAAGGCTTTGGCAGCTCAACGAGACATTTAAGGATTTCTTTGGAAGAAGAAATCATTTATTGTATTTTAAGAGAAGGTGATGAGTTATTAAAATTGTTTATACCTTGTGATGAAGGGAAAGTCATTTCTCTATATATTTCTTTTCTTTTTCCTTTACAATATTCTTATTTTTGTTTTCTGTTCTATATCTATTTTTCTTCTCTACAGCTATTTTTCTTTTTTTAGTTTGTATTAGTTTTTTTTTAATTATTGTGGCTGTAATTTGTAATAAAATTGTTATTAAAAAGAATCCTTAGGCAGGTCAAGATGAGAGAGAGATAGTGATCGGTCTATGCGCACTTCCTGTTATTCATCTCTAAAGGCAAAGCTGCCTTTTGTATGATTTTGTATGAATATCATAAAAATCTCAAGTATTTACATTATTCATAACATGTTTTATTAGCATACAACTCTTTCTGATGGGGGAGCTCTTAGCACCAAAACGACAATAACATTTTATCTGTTGAAACAAACAAACAAAATGCAGCCTTGAATTGTGCAGCAAATAAACAGTTTCTTATTAACATCTTTGGAAACAGTCTGGTGTTTTTGCATTTGTGTAAGGATTATAATATTATGTGGAATGTAGATTTTTGTAACCATTGTCATCATCATGACCATGATAATCATCTCTGTATGTCTTGATATGTTGTAAAAACCTAGTGCTTTTAGCTGGTTTATTGCTTTAAGTATTATGTAACCCTAAAATGTGGGAAAATTCAATAACCAGGTTAGGCATTTGTATGAATGCAATCACTACGTATTTCAATAAATAATATGAACAGAACACAAAAATATACAATATTATTAAGGTATATTTGAACATTTCAGACATGGACTCACTCTGTCTCCCTTTGGACCTGCAGGGCCATGTGGACCAACGGGACCATCGATACCCTAGAAGAGTAATAAAACATGATCTGGAAAAGTTTGGTAATACATAAATTAAGCTTTATATTGAATGAACTCATATAGAATCAAGCTTGATGTCAACATTTGAGAACATGGATTAGAATGATGGTTTAGTTGTTGAGATTCCAAATCTCTTGGTTGCTTTTGCAGAGTCAGAAATTCCATTTGTATCCCTTAAAGATCTCTGGTGCTTCTTTCTATCTCTTGAATGTTTACTTGCTTGTTTAGATTTATGTAAGATTCAAAATGTAGAGGGATCTTTTTCTAGGAAGAGTTAAAAGGTTAAACAAAGGGAAATGACACAAGAAAATCCCATGCTGAATTCACAGAAAAGACTGACAAAGATAGTTGGGATAGGTGACACACTGAAAAAGGACATTTTCTATGGTCAACTAAACTATTCTATCACGCTCTTGGAAAACGGAGTAATTTGTTTTAAACAACAGTAAAAATTCAAGATGTAAATGTAGTATCTTCCAACTTTATGAATAAGCTGCTTATCGCAGGCACTGCAAATTTTAGAAGGTGTTTTTCTTTGCTGAAACTATAGGGAGACTAATTAATGGGAGTTGGGGGGAGCCATATCAAACACCAAAACAAACAACAATTTTCCAACATGGGTTTTGTCTTTCTTTAAACCAAGCTACAGTGGCTGGATTAACGTCAATGAACAAAGAGAAAGGTGGACTTGTTTAAACTGTGACTTCTACAATTATATTGTAGCTTGATATTATGTCATGTCATTTGTCATGGACATGAGCATATGGGCTATCAATCTATAACCTGATAAATATATAAGTTTATAAATTTAGTTGAATCCAACATTTTCCTCTGGGGGAAAAGTAATCACTACCGAGGTTGCTAGTCTATCATTATCAAGAGATCCCCCATTAAATATCAGTATATAAATAACCTAGTCAGTTCTACTGCAACATAAGCAGACAGCACTACATGGTAAATCAGCTGATATGTTCACTGGGAAACAGTTTGGGAGTGCAGAAGGACATAGGAACAGGAAGGACTCACCCGGGCTCCTGGCTTTCCATCTAAGCCAGATGCTCCCTGTATAGTTAAGTGGACGCACAGATGACAGGGATAGCACGAATGACAAGAACATTAGATTAGTAACTGTGGTGAAAAACATGTACAACTTCTTTTTTATATACAACTTACACAGTGTACAGGAATAAGTATGACACTACTGCATTAGATAAGTTATAAATTTATACACAAGACAAGCTTATGATACTAGAGGCTATATAACGGTAATGGAATTGCTTAATGAGATCAGAATTAGTCCTTAGATGTGTTAGTGCTACAAAGTTAGTGCTACACTTGCTATAGTGTTTGTTGATCTTTAATACACATCATTATTTAAAAGTTAGTAAGAGATACTCAAGCAAAACAAAAATATAAGTATATTTTCATACCATAACTAAAACACTAAGAAAACAGTAGTGCAGTAAAAATTTAATATATGGTCTCATGATAACAGATTTAAAACCATAAAATACTTTAAAATATTTATGTTTTTTACTGAATGACCATCTGTAATAAATTCCTAGATAAGCTAGTTAAGTGCTTTGTAATAATGATGACGTGGTTATGATTAGTAAAGGAAGAATATTAAAATTAGAGCTATTTTACCAATTACTTCAATAAGTTTAGCCGTCATGTCTGAAATATCTGTCAAATTTGCAACCCTCAATTTGGTATTGCTCAGAGTTACATGATCCCTGTGGATATTATATGAACAAGATCAATGCGGTGCTGTCACACACATACCAAAGTGAATTAAAGATGCCAGATAGCTTTATTTGGTAGACTTTATGTATATGGTGACCCTTGAGAATTTTCACACCTTGATCAAGCAAAGTTATGTATTATATTTCCATTAATTTTATCAGAACAGAATTAAGCTCTTGCTGAATTTCTACAATATTTTTAAAAGGACTTGACTTTGGATAAATGTCCCTTTGGAATAGATTTTCTCAGTTATTTTACTTTTGTATGTTTTTCAGTTCAGGAAGTGAACTTTGCACTGATATGACTTACTTTGTTTGTGTTTAGAAAATTTTAACACTTCCAGAAAGCAAAATAGGGATTTTATTGAACTTGACTGACTACCAATGAGTTAGTATCATACAAAGGAGAACAATTCCAAAAAACGTTAAATCATAGAAGATATACTTCTACAAGCAAATGAAAAATAACTTTGTTACATAAACTTGTTAATTAGGATACTAACCATAATTGCCTCATAAAATATCTATATTATAATTACAGCCACTCTGCTTAAACAAAAATCTACAGTTAGCATATGGACAATCTTTGTGTGGACACTGGTTAATATTTAAACAAAACATTACACAACATTTATATAATGGTATAATTAATGGTGGAAGACTTTAAAATTAATGTTGCCAACTCACAAATAACAATATAAAAGCAACAAATAACAAAACCATATACTATGGGATGATACAAGATTAGACTTGATTAAAATAAGACACCACTTCAGCATGAGATAGCTTTATATTTGCTATTGAGTAAACCAGAGTTTTGGCTGAGAGTAGAATGAGAAGCTTGTAATCTGCACTGTAATGGAAGTATTTTACTTACTGGGAGACCAAGGGGCCCTCTGTCACCCTTGTGACCTGGTTCACCCTTCAATCCTTTAAGACCATTTAACCCTGGTTCACCCTAAATATAAAAGTATAAATGCTATTTTGTGAAGATGCTGACAGGGATACTCAAGCTGGGACAGAAGAAAGCCAGTGAAGGATATGAATATAAATCCAGGTTTTTTTTAAACAAAAGTGGTTATGTTTGTGAAAATAGATCACTTACTGCTAGATCATAACATGACAATAATCATGACTCCTATTAAAGTAGGTGGCATGAAATTATCTACATAAACTTGCATGTTTGAATCATACAGTACCTCTTGGAATGTTTCTGAATAATTTGGAGATGGTTTTACTGTCATCTTGCTTATGGCAAAATGTATTCCCATTCATAATCTTGCAGGCTTTCAACAAAATTAATAAAGCCAGAAAAATGTGAATGTGATTTGATCCATCAGAATTACAAAGTATTTTTTTCTACATTGCCTTAACTGGCTTTTTCTTCAGATAGCAAACTAAAATATGCATTATTTCATGACAATATATTCCAAACCTTTAAGCATGGCTATTATCTGTTAAACAGAGGAAGACTGTGATACATTGGCTTATCTTTTCTAATTACCACAATGTAACAGTTACCCCGAAAGTAATTAAATGCTTACTGACAAACAAAGTTATTAAAATTTGAAGTTTGTGCAATTCTCTGATTAGGGAACTCTTTTGCTCTGGAAAAATAGAATTTTGTGGTTTCCAGATTTTTATATACAGTGTGTGTGTGTGTGTGTGTGTATGTATGAATGTGTGTGTGTGTGTGTATGTACGTACGTACGTACGTACGTACGTACGTACGTATGTATGTATGTATGTATGTATGTATGTATATCCAGAGGAAGAAGATAGAACCAATGTGAATAAACCATAACATATTTAATTCTTTTTAAAATAAAGTATAAATTTTTAAATAAAAAATTATTGTAATTACAAAGTTGCATTCTCAAAAAAAAAGTCTTTGAAATATGAAATAAAAGCAAATAGCATTAAAGTGTATTGGGGATTAAATTATTCCTTCTGAAGTGGCTAAATATTGAACGATGTGTTTGCATGCATATTTAATTCCCATATATTTTAAATAATATTTTGAACTGCAAGGGTGGATTTTTGACAGGTATTGTTAGGAACAATGGATTTTCAAAGAGAAAGATATGGGCAAAATAAGTCAAACGAACATATTAAGTTAAGAGAAAAAATGAGCTTGATTAGAAGACTGAAAGACAAATAGTGAAGAATAAAATATTTTTTTAAAAAAACTTCTTAAGTACATAAACACCCGTCCTCTGTTTTCCTAAACTTTTCTGTAAAGTAGCTCCAAATGTCATAGTTTGAAACTATCATCAGACAACTAAATATTAATACTGGCTCTCCATAATTAACATTATAGAAAGCTAATTTAGGTTACATTGATGTGGAACAGACACAGGAAATTGCCATAAATCCTTATATATGTTTTGACATTTTATTTTAAGCAGCTGCTTAAAGGTTTACGAATATTTTAAAAAAATTCACAGAAAAATGAAACAAGGACAAAAATGTTAAGTGCATGCCTCTACATGATTAATGAGAATGACACCATAACAAATTGGAAAAATGATTTTAGTTGTGGACTAAATTCTTTACCTTTGGCCCTGGAAGTCCATGAGGTCCCTAAAATAAATAAAAAATAAGTGTTTAAAGGATGCACTTCTATATTATTTCCATATATTTATATTGCATGGGCTCTCTGTGTGTATGCATGTGGATGTGTCCATGTGTACAACTTATGAAGGGATGGCTGAGCAAAACTGCATTAAGTAGTATCTCCTAATTATTTAATAAATGCCAAGCCAAGTCTAACAAATTAAAAACCTCTATCAATTTTCAGCTCCCAAATGTTTTCTAAAGATGTTGAAAATATGTGAAAAACAATTATCAGAAGCAGAATCAATAGGATCTTGCTGCTTGCATTTATATAGTCAAAAGCATTTTTGCAAAATTACTCCTTTCATATATCTGCCTATATTACAATTAATTGACAAGTATTTCATACCACTTTCCCCCAGCCCCCCTTCTCTTCTACTACTAGGAACCCTTGCAATTTTTTTAAATTAGTATTTGTTATGTGGGCATCTAGACTTTCAAGGACAGGAAACACTGATGGATTGCTTTAATTAATGAATTACGCAATAGATAAATGGCTAAAAATGCTTACCATAGGTCCTGGTGGACCATGTGGACCATGAGAACCTGGAGGTCCTACGATCTGCATAAAATGTACGCATATTTATATATTGTTTTCATAGATTTTCACGGGTATAGGTATTTTGGTCTTGTTGTATTCGGGTATTTTCCCATGTAAAGAATTCTTACACAGGAAAAGACCCGAATACAACAAGACCAGCACATACATACATACATACATACATACATACATACATACATACATACATACAGCAAATAAGGGTATCATTTTAACAGACAGGGGTTCATTGATCTGCTGGGACCGTGCAATTATCTATAAAGCCTTGGATGTGCTAGTGGTGCTTACAGGAAGTTGTGGCTGTTTTTTATTTCACTTCTGTATTACCCTTCCTAAAGCACAGGACAGTTTGCAAATTAAAATTAAAATCATTAAGCAAAACCTATGTCCCTTGCACCACAATCATGAAGCAAATTTCCCATGGTCATTAAGCAAGACTTTGTGTAACCATGATTTCTCATTTTTACTTCACCTTTCTCCATTGGTTCTGTGAGTTGTCTGTGAAGCCCAATCGTGCTGTTTTTAGTGTTTTGATCTGTTTAGCTTCATACTTTTAATATGATACCATATTATGTTGTTTTAATTTCTGAGTGGGTGCTGCTCAGGGCTGGTTAAAAAACAGGTGGCTATTTAAATGTTTTTAATAAATAATCAATAATAAACAAATCATATTGATTGTAGAATTATGCCATGATTGTAAATGCCTGCTGGTGATGAAGCAGTAAAATCTCGATTACATGACAGTGGGGAATGCTGCAATGATCATAAATGCAAAAATTGGCTTTTGCAGCATAACTTCCAATGGTCAATAACAGGGCAGTCATTAAGCAACGGCTACCTGTAATTAGAAAACCAAAAGATTATATTTATAGCAAAACTGAAAGGATATAGCAAAACTCACAGAGGGACCTTGAGCACCCGGTAATCCAATATCTCCTTTTTCTCCTTTCATTCCATTGGATCCCTAAAAAATATTATGGAATTATCATACATGCTGTCATCTTATCAGCTGATGAACTTTACTCCAATACAACATGACTTAACATGTTGCACCTTACTATTTAATTATAAGACATAGCCTCATACTCCATACAGGTAAATTCAGTCCAAAGCCATTGAAACATCATTCGGCTGGCTGAATCTGTGCTGGGTACCAGCTTCAGTTATTTCAAGATGTCGGGTGCAACTCAAGTGATGTAATCAGAAACATTTTTTTAGGTGTTCCCACAAGATTTGATGTGTTGGAAATTAGTTACAACTCTCCTCAGTATGCCCCAATTTCAGTATGTCTGTGTATCTGGCACAATATTAAATTTGTTATTAGGGTGACCCTTACATTTTGATGTTCAAAGTAATTCTGATATTCAGAACATGCCGTTTCATGTAGGATCTCTGTCAACAAAGGTTGGGAAAATGATTCTATAGTGACCAATAATGTTTGTCCAGAGTCTTAGACTGGGTCCCTCCAAACCTTTTGGAGATAGCAGGAACTGAATGTGGACGTATTTAGATGCAATCCTTGTACTCTATTCTGTTTTATTATTTCAAGCTAACTTGTGGAAACTTGAAACACACATATTACATTAAAGAAGTTTAGTTACAAGAAAAATATTATCAGATTTATTCAAATCTTTTTTTGTTTGAGTTTGAATTGAGTTTAACATTGAACTGTAGGAGATGACCAAGGGAGGGGTGAAGAGTGTCATCATTTTTGAATCCCTTCACACCCACAAGAGATATGAATCCATCCCAGCTTGAATTCTATTGACTCTTATCTACTGCCAATTTGTTTTCGGCATTAGTAGTTCAGATTCTTATAAAGAATGTAAGCATGAATTAAATCAATGTTCATGTGAACCTCGATTGCTGATTTCCTGTGCTTGATATATGAACTTTAAATTTATGAAATGTATCATCACCCTTGTGAGAGCAGTGCACTTGGGAAGAATAATAAGTGCCCCAACAAACCAGCAGTGTTTTCAGTTCTTTATCTCCTCAGTGGGATTCTACATACAGCTGCTTTCATTTTACATATACAGTAAGAGTCTAAAGATGCCTGATAATATGGAAATGTTTTCACAGGAATGTATCTCCTGTAATGCAGGAGATCTGGTCTGGCAATAAATATTACACTATGAGTAAGAAGGGTGAGAGGGGGGGAGGGAGGGATGGAGGGATGGAGGGAGAGAAAGAGAGTGCATTTTAAATACTGTTATACAGTATATACTGCTTTATCTTATAAACAGTTCACCTCCCACTAAGTTTAAGTAACATATTAATTTGCAGTTTTGCTACTTAGCTTTGTCACATCTTGGAGTTAAAACACAATTAATTGGTTTACCATCAAAGAAGTTGATTTAAATGTTGCCAAAGGAAGTTAAATCAATAATGATTTATTATCTCTATACCTTTTTAATTTTTATTTGCACATAAACAAACACATGTGTATTCAGTGCATTTACACTGCCCATACACCTGGAATTCCTTCCACAAAAAATTACTATTTCTTCTCTTCTTTCAAAGCTTTCCTCAAAGCTGTCATTTCTTTGATTCCATTAATCTGAAATTAATTAAAACTACTGCTCTTTTCTCCCTGTCTTCCATTGTTGTCCTTCCTTTATGTAAATCTTTTTGCATTGTACCAAGTAGCATGTTCTAAAACAAAAAACAATATGAATGACTGTCTTTGAGAAAAAGATACCAATGCAGTAGTGAGAAATGATGCTATTAAATACAATTGTAAACAAACTTACTGGCAAACCTGGAAGCCCAATGCCTCCTTTTTCTCCTGATATTCCAGGGTCACCCAGATCACCTTTTGAACCTTTCAACCCCTGAAATGGCATATTTATGACAATGAACTGTGCATTGTACTAACATTGTAAATCAATTTGAACTGTATTAACTTCAGAAGTAGAAAATGCAATTACATTAATAACTGGAAGTATCTTTTATTCTTCAAAGATAGTGAAAAATATTCTGTAACAAAATATTTCCTTCCTCCTCTCTTACTCCCTCCCTCTCTTCCTTTATATTCAGTTTTTACTGGACCATTATCACATCATATTCCTTTATCAATAGTAATATCAAAAAGATGTTCAAGTACCTGCTCCCCATCAGCACCAGGTAATCCTGGTGATCCAGGTTCACCCTGCAAAATAAAATCCAACTCCAACTTAATTCCACTGTGGTTTTATTAGCTGGAATATAATGTAATTTAATACTAAATAAATAAGTCTGCTTGATCAATGTGCTTTCTCATTCCTGCTTCTTTCTTCAAGGAAGAAATAAAAGGTACCTACTTCAACTTTTGAACTAACCAGAGTTTGGTGCTTTGTTTGAACTAGAAATTCTGATTCACTTCCAAAATATGCTTTTTTGAAACAAAAAAGAACAACAACAACCTATTGGCCGATCTTGATGTGGTTCAACAAAGTTTCTCTATCTAATGCTTCACAAAAGACCAGGAAGAAATGGACTGGTCTATAATCTTTGGAAAATTCTTTCATAAATAGTATTTCTGTGAATAATTGACTAGATGATCTTGCTTTACAAATGCTTGGTATTTAAATTATTTTAAAGCACTTCAAGAATGGCATAAGAAAATTAAATGATCATTCAAATTTGTTGAACAAACTTAGCAGGTATGCAATAATATGTTATTGTTGAACTAATTTTTTAAAAAAAATCATCCTAGTGTCTTGTAAGATCTTCAAAGCACACAGTGGTACAGACTTCACGTATCTTTATTTATTATATCAAATACATAATGTACTGATAATCACACAAACACAATTGATATGCTCACCTTTGATCCTTGCCATCCTTGGGGTCCAGGTGGGCCTGGAGGACCCTAAATATAAAATTAATTCACTTTATTGCAGTATAAAGTACCCATATATTTATCAAACTTTTTTTCTGAAACATACTAATATGTTATGCAAAATAAGCATCCCAACAAGAAAATTGCATTAAAAACAGTCAAGGACTAACAACATCAATGACAATTGATGAGTATATACAGATAAACAGACAAAATTTGTTAAATATCAGAATGACAGTATTAAACAGCAATGATGAAATCTGACTCTAACAAACTAAATAGTTTTTGGTAGACAAAGACAGATATGCAATCTGATTGTAGAATAATAGCTAATTTACACAATCCCTAGATATTTAAAAGGCTGCCTATTCCCAGTTAAAGACTAGCCATCCTGTAATATATACCACTTAACATAATGCTTGTAGGAATAATTCATTAGAATTGATTTTCAAGGCTTCCAGGATTTTGTTTGTAGGTTGCTTTTTGGATTATAGCAGGAGAATAGGAAAATCTGACTCTTAGCAAGATTTTAAAAAAATGTACATTAATTTTCATTTACAACCTTGCCAAA
The DNA here is from genome assembly GCA_039707465.1 of Rhabdophis nuchalis. Classification (NCBI taxonomy): domain Eukaryota; kingdom Metazoa; phylum Chordata; class Lepidosauria; order Squamata; family Natricidae; genus Rhabdophis; species Rhabdophis nuchalis. The sequence goes on from CM077648.1 coordinate 26,122,457, forward strand.
GAGATCAAGACTCAGTAAGGATGGGGTTAAGTCTGATAATAAATAATAATAAATTTTTATTTCTAACCCGCTCTCTCTCCCCAGAGGGACTCGAGGCGGGGCACAGGAGAATTAAAAAACAATAAACACAGAGTACAAAATTTAAAAAACACAATTAAACATATCCTGCGCTAAAAACATCTATAAAAACTAAAAACTGTCCCTAAAACCCCTTAACACCATAACTAATTAAAATTACCCTAGGCCAGCCAAACGGAAGAAATGAGTTTTTAAAAGCTGTCGGAAGGAGCGAAGGTCAGTGGTCGTTCTGATTTCGGGGGGAAGGTCGTTCCAGAGGGTCGGGCCCGCCACAGAGAAGGCCCTTCCCCTGGATGTCGCCCGCTGGCACAGCCTAGTGGACGGCACCCGGAGAAGTCCCTCTCTGTGGGACCGAATCGGTCGCAGGGATGTATGAGGCAGAATGCGATCCCGCAGATAGCTAGGTCCCGTGCCATGGAGCGCTTTAAAGATAGTAACTAACACCTTGAAGATATAGTCTATATTACGATATCTAAGAATTATTAAGAATTTATCAATTCTATGGATTAAATAAGCAGCTGATATGATCAAAGGACAAAAAAACATTAGTGGGGGTTAGGCTATGTATGACAAATCATGCCTGGCTCAGATTAAAACAGCCTTTCTCAACCTTTTGCCCTGGAGGAACCCTTGAAATAATATTCAGGTTTCAGATTACCCCGGCATAAAAATCCACAAAAAATATGAAACCTATACAATGCTTTACAACATGTACAACTCTAGCAAAGCAACAGGCCAGCAGCTGAATCCTGGCACATAAAAATTCCAGTCACTGTGAGCACTAGAATGACGAGGCATGCAATGTTAAAAAAATATTTATCTTTTTTCAATCATGATCTCTTGCAGACCTTTTGTGGAACTTAGGGACTCATGGAATCCCAGTTGAGAAGACTATAATCTCATTTCAAAAATGACTGACTCCCTAGTACCAGAAAATTATCCAGGAAGTACTAAGACAGGAAAACTATAAGACTATTGTCCTCTTCTCTGCATACTTCTAATTAGTAAACCTGTGTATTTATAAATCTTGTAAATAAGTCTTGGATAAAACAAATCCATATGGAGTTCCATTAGAAAAAGTTAAGTCTTATAGCAGGATAAAATATGGACTAGTTGGCTGTTAATGTTAGGATTCTAAAACCCAGGGTATAAGAACTACAACATAAATTGCCCAGTCTTTACAAAAGGGTTATCCTTAAAGTTTATTTTTTTATTTTATTTTTAAAAAGTCACACACCTCAATTTCCTGCCAAGATCTGGAATGAGTGGCATCACCATGGAGCTAAACTCCTCAAAATAGGAAGGGCAGTACAAAGATCTGGCTTGTTTTTTTTATGGAGGTCTGACTGCAACAATTAAAATATTTGGGGCCAAGTTGGGGCAGACAGTCATTATGATGCTGCCAATCTGTGCTCTACATGATTTTAGTCAGAGATCTTCTCTACTTCGCTTTGTGATAAGCAGAAAAGGCTAAAAGAATAAGAATTGTTCTTGAAAGATTATGCCATATAGTTCAATGTAAGTATTCAGTAAATCAATAATACAAGCTGTCATTTAGCTTCCTTTTTTCTTCTAATACTAATTTGGCATGTAGGTATTTCATGATGAGTGTCATACAGCAATGAAATAATAAAGAAAAATCTATTTATATTAAAAGTTTGGTTTATAAGAAATAAAATAAAGCAAAAGTTTCACTGAAATACTAGTAATATCAAATTATCTTACATGAATTATAAAAGCCAAAACCTACTTAAATATTATTATCATTATCATCATACTAACAATAAACTGCATTTATTTTGTTCAACTCTAGGTGTTGTAATCTACAACTCTTTAAGGGGAGTTCGGCTGAGAGAATCCAGAAGTCACTCAAATGACTTTCATACCTAAGAATGACTAGAATTCATGATTTCCCAGTTTTCTAGTCCAACACCTTAGTCAGTATACTAAACTGGCTCTATATTTCCTGGAAATATCATTGTTTATCTATATTTGGCTGGCTTCAATGTTAACTTATTTTACTTTAAGTCAATGAAAGTAGAGGTGAAAAAAGCCAATAGGAAAGTATAAAAATTGAAGCTCAGTGATGTTTTCAATTAGTTACTTGCAGTTTCTGTTAATATTATTTTACACATTTTTAAATAATACAAATATTCCCTATTACTCATTCTATTCATGATTCTGAATAGAAAAGGAGTATTTTTAATGGACAGTGGTTGCATTCAAATTTCAAGCGACTGTTCAAAAAATGACTTACTATGGCAATTAAATTCATATCAATTGTACTGAATGAAATAAATACAATTTTGAAGCAATCATGTGCCGTATCTTCTAATACAACCAATATATATTTTTAAAAAACAATTAATTTAGAAAAGTAAGCTATAGGAAAAATCAACCTTTTTAAGCTATTGCATTTTAAAATTTCCACTGAAAATTGCACTAATGCCTGGCTTAAATAAACATGGTTAAACAGATCTTATAATGCTAATAAAAACTTGAATCTGTACTTTTTTTGCTGAAATGGCCATACTGCTATTATTAATTACCATAAGTACTAAAACTAAGCTTTCCACAATGCATCCACTGACACAATTGATGTAGAAAATAGAGGTGGTGTTAAGGCACAGTTAACATCTGATGGTCAAAGAGAATAAGTGTAAACATGCAACATCACACAAGAACAGCTACAAAACACAGTCATGCAATAGGAATTACCGTGACAGTTAAGGTGGTAATCCTCTGTTGGCAAAATATATTAGCAGAAAATAATGTTACCAGATGTTCAGTTTGAAACAGAATACTTTGCTTGTTTAAGAACAGATTTCACAGAATTGAGGAAAGTTTGAGAGAAGCATCTGACTAGCTCCCCAAAAATAAAAGATTGCTTAAGTACCACTCTTACATCTTTACATCTAAGTATTTACACATAACAATCTATACATTTATTGAAGTATTTACTGTGAATTACTTTGTTTGCTTTCAAAAAGAAACAGTACTGTCTATTTTCTATTTTATTATAATGATCTTAAGATCAATTTTTGCAAACTCACAAATTTGAAGGAATGTATATGCATCAGTGGAATTATAAATCATTAGGTGACTAAAATTATATATATTTAACTATGTGTGACTTAAATTGGATACAATTAATTTATATGAATATACTCTACAGGGCTGAAATATATAAAATAATAATGATCTCAATACAGCAAGATCAAATAAAATACAAATAAATCCAAGAATTGTGAACAAAATGTAACTAAAAAGAAATATTTCTTTATATTTGACTACAACATATATTTTTCAAATAAAATATTGATTTCCAAAAGATGTGCAGATGTGATTTTAGCATTTAGCAAAAGCTAACTTTAAATTTACTTTAAATTTAAAGTAGATCAAATGCTTAGATTTAATCATTTATAACATTGTCTAAACAGTTAACATGAATAAAAATTTATTTTCCTTATATAGATAGATTACATTAATTCCTATATTTTGGATGAAAATCCTATCTATAGTTATATATTTTATCACCAATAAAAGGATTTATTTTTGAAATGTTTACTTTTTCAGTATTTTGAAGGTTATTGGAGAATCCAGTAAGGATATGGTTTTTAAATGTTTATTCCTTCGGTATTTTGATTGCTGTTTATACATTTATCTCATATTTAGTATGTAGACATTAAACACTTACTACTTTTCAATGATGAAAGTTTTCTATTCCGTAAAGATTATGGAATGTAGCTTTCATGCAACAAAATCTCGCTATAACTTATAACCTTCATCTTCAGAAAGGAAAGTTAGTGATTGATCTCTATAGTGAGTCTTTTGTTTACTGTGCTAAGCAACCACCACAGGCATCAAAATTAAATTCTATATAGCTTGAAAAGTTCTTTGAAAAAGTCCTTGAAAAGGGATAAGGCTGAATCTTATATTGGCAAAAGCAACTAAGTTTGCAAACATATATCTGTATAATGAAACAGTTTTCTGAGTAGATAGATATATGACTAAATTGTAAGAATCATTGTTATTTCATCTCCAAAATTCCTTCATTGATACCTAGATTTAAAAACTTCATTTCATGAAGAATCTTTGACTATTCTGAGGTACTAGTAACTGGACTGGACACTTACATATGGAGTATTCTAATCATTTCTCATATTTAGCATCTGTGTTTTCTACAAACATTGCAACTTAGCTGATTCTCAAGTCTTCATATAAGCAAACAAGTCACTGTTATGAACTAAATTCCAAGTGGCTATAGTGATTTCAGTTACGTCAAATTGACTTTAAAAAAGAAGACAACTTTGGACATAAATTAACGGAAATATATTTTCAGAAAAGATTTACAAGATATGTAATTTACATTTCCTGTCCATTACCTAACTATGGGTAAATGTAACAATAAGCAGCTAATTAAAATTCTTTATAACTGTCCCATGTAGCCATTTATCCTATATTAAAATAACTTCATTTGAAATATATATTTTTGTGAGCTATTTTGTTTCTTTTTCAATTTCCCAGTCTAGTTTATAGCTAGCTATAAAACTATATTATTGATCACAAACCTGTAATGCTTCATGGATATTTCCATTGAAGTCAATGATTTCTGTAGCACCTTGGTCACCTTTTTCTCCAGGTGGACCCTATAAAAAAAGCACTGGAAATGTACAAACATGTTGCATTTGTCACATGCCCACATTACAAATTGTGTTAATGAACGCAATAAAAACAAGTATAACTACTTACAGTACACGTGGTTCCATTAGTATATGTGATAATATATTCCTTATTCCACCTATTTCCTAATTTTGAGTTAAGGAAAGGCTCACAGAAATTGGGGAAAATTTTCTTTCACCCAGCAGAGATTGGGTCTTTGCACAATTTGTTCAAACACATTTTTTGACAATTGATTTCATTTTTGTTGATAGTCTATTGAAAACAGTAGAAGTTATCAACTATTTCAATGTCTGTATTGTCAGCTCTAAATATGGTTGCTGTATCTGTTGTCATTGGCTTAGTCCAGTGAGGGGTTTCAATTTATTTTATTACTGGTTCTTTCGTGCGGGCACGCGCACTTGTGCACATGCATAGAGGTTTCTGCGCATGCGCAGAAGCGTCCAGGCAAGTGGGCAGAGCCTCCCACCGCCGCCACTACTGGTTCGCCTGATCCGGGCCGAACCAGCAGAAACCCACCTCTGGCTTAGTCTGATCTATATTTAAAACCAATTTCTTTGTAATTTGTATTGTATACTTTGAATGCATTATGCAGTTACCTAGCTTTCTTAAGAAATCTATAATTCTGGGAAAGATGGAAGGAGAGAAAAAGAGGATCACCAGTAACAAAGTGGATAGTCTCAACTGCTGTATATTTTCACAGCTACAGTATAGTGGCATTAGCAAAATGCAGATTATTGATATTTATTGGATTATTAGCACTTGCTAAAACTAATCCCAATTATATCAATATTACTTTTTCAAACTCTAGAATGCAACCCCAGTTATATCTATTCAGCATTTCTTTTTTTCCCCTTGTTTTTTGAGAAAGAAAAATCTCCAATCCATTTTATGGTCTGTGAGTATGCATATGTGATTTAGTTTCATATATCAGTTATTTAATGGACAAGGTTGTAGATGTGTAAACTGTAGCAGGTGCTGTGTTTGAAAACATACACTAAATCATTTAGAGTCAGACAACATTCATTTAATAAATCTAGATAAATAAAAATGTAAAATAGTTTGTGCAAAACCACTAATCTCAGAAAGTACTGCACTGCTTGGCACCAAATTTTCACACAATGTTCCCAAGGACTTCCGATGCAATCATACGTACATTTTGTGTGGTTGGCACACATGTGTCATGTGCAAGCAGCACAAATGTAAAAGGTATGCACTTCCCAGGTTTTCAACCCCCTGTAGCTCCTCCCACCCAGCTGCTTCTTATGATGCGTCACACACATGTCCCTCACATTTCCAACGGTCGTTTCTTCAGCAACCGAATAAGCATCCAGGGGAGGCACACTCCCATGTGGCCCATTTTTGGTCCCAGGAGGCAGTATGGATGCCTACTAGGCCCAAAATTAGGCATGGAGGGTGGCACACTCCCAGATGGCCCATAGAGGGATAGAGAGAGAGAGAGGGAGACATACAGTAGGTAGGTAGGTAGGTAGAGGGAGAAAGGAAGAAATACAGTAGGTAGGTAGGTTGGGGGTTATACGGTGGTTGTGTGTACGTGTTTGTGTGTGCAGGTGTAGATCTACACACAGATTGGTTGGCCATTTAACCAGACTGGGCCACAGCAACACATGGCCGGGTACAGCTATTTATTAATAATAGTAGACAACTATTTATGATAATCAGTATATCTATGTGCTATATGTTCATGAATGAATGCTATATTGGTATATCTGTGTGCTATATGTTCATGAATGATTGATTATGTATTGTATGAGAAAGGATTGCCTATTCGAAGATGAGCATTAATACCTCAGTGCTGTTAGAAAGCATTTTATAGCTACTCACTTTTTTCAATACATTACTGAAGTGGATCTTATCATTCTAGATCATTTGTCATGTTTCTCCATGTTGGCAGATGACTGAACTTTAACTCCCAGAATTCCCCATCCAGCATTGTATAAAGAAAAGTATAAAGACTGAGGAATCCTGGGAGTCGAAATCCACACATTGCTAACATTAAGAAACATTGATATAGATTATATAATCAAACCTTAAAATGACGATTGTATCCCTTTGCCTCAAGGGAGCCATTTTTTGTATACTGTCAATTAAGGAACATATCTTAACTCACTTACCCTTGGTCCCATTGCTCCCAAATCCCCATTATTTCCTGGATCACCCTAGGAGAAAAAAAGAATAAACATCAATATTTTAAGATTGCTGTTACAGTAGAAAACTGAAGTCACCAAAACCTTCCAATTCTTCCACAGAATTTTGACGTGGATGTCACAATTATCTTCATTCTTTTCAAGTTGAAAGCACTGAGAGAAGGCTGGGAATACGTCCCTGCAATAGCCTAATCAATAAAGAATACAAATGGTAATGGTAATAATTTAGTAACTGTTTTGCTCAAGGCCACTCACTCCCTCACTCCTTCTAAACAAAACAAGGGAATCGCCTCCTGTTTTCAATACATTTTCAATACATTTCATCATTGTGCATTAATTACAAGAGATTGGTATGAGGAGATAACTGTGTTGTTATCAACATGGCATCTTTCTTGTCTAAAGCTTCAATGAAGCTCTGAAGATGGCATGACTGCAATATTGTGGGTAGCTATTTTCTTCAAGAGCTGCAATGATGGTTGCAGAGCAGATATTTTATAACTGGGAATGGTTGGGAGTGAAAGAAATAGCTTTTTTAGGCAAGGACACATGGCAAGGAGGATGTTGTTTTTATAAAAGTAGGTAAAAATCATTTTTTTAATCAAACAGGGACTATAAATTGATTATAATTATTCAAATCTTCCTATGGAGAAAAGGATAATGTGGAATGAAAGAACTGCAGCAAGTTGGTTGGATAAGGGATAGCTTAGCCCACAGAAAGTATGTGACCATGGAAAATATCTCAGAAGAGACCCTCCTTAGTATTGGGGGGGGGGGGGGGAGACTGTAAAGGTAATAGGGAAAATGCACTTTTAGACTTGAAAGATTCTATTAATTTAACCTTACAAAAAAGTAGAGTGCATATTTCTGGGTTTGTTTCTTGCCTAGACTACCCTGCCTGGACTATCTTGCAAGGCTGACAGATAATACGATGAGTAGAGAGGTCTTTAGTGCTCTCTTATTAGTTTTCTTACATATGTTTCATTTATAGATCATCAGTGCTGATGGTGTTACCTATTTGAGTAACATCTGCAAGAAAACAGCCAAGTTCAGAGAGCACCAAAGGCTCCTCATTGCAACCCTGAGCTACAAATATTGTCCTTTATAAATATGATGAGCTGAACAACAGCAACTCAAAAGTAATACATCAATAGCTGTTGTATCAGTCTGGAGCATGCTGGACAGCAGTACTTGCCAAAAGGATCCAGGTGCCTACAGCATCAAAGATTAACAGAAACCAACAGTGTGTAAAGGCAGCAGAAGAAAAAGCAAATTCAACTATGCATCAAGAAAGAATTTAAGAACTAGAAAATGGTGTATTCTATTCCTCACAATTCTGCATTGGTCAAGCCATATTCATAATATTGCAAACTGTTCTGAGCACCATAGTTTAGGAAAGACACTGATAAATTTAAATGTGTTCAGAATACACCAATCCAAATCTAAGAAATCTGGAAGGAAAAGCCGATGAAAATGATTGGAGGTGTTTGGAGAAGAGAAAATTGCACGAACATATGATTGATACATTACAGTGTAAAATACTGCAATGTACAAACAGAGCAGAATTGTTCAGATTTTCCAAAAGATAAGAAATTTTTTATTTATTTGTCAAATTTTGAAACTGCCCATCTCTCTCACAAAGGCGCTCTCGGTGGCATACAAATAAAATGTTTTTAATAGAACATTAGGGGGGAAATTAGTAATTATTATACAACATTGAAAAAGTCTAAGTGGAGAAATGGTATATACTCTGCTTCACAGATGTTAAAACAAAGGCTTTATAATTATCAGTCAAAGATATGTTTGTAAACTTCCTCCTTTCATATGGAATACTCGAGAGAAGCAAAAATTGAAAATGCAGAAGGAAATAGATCTAAGGATATTGTGTTCTGTCCTGAGAATCAAGACAGGAGGAATAATCACTGGGGAGTTGGCTGGCAAGCACAGGGATAAGTAGGTGATTGTGTTCATTGGGACACCCTAGAAATAAATTTATTCCCCAGCTACAGTTAAAGAAATTATTTCCCCCACCTTTGAGATGGGGAACAAATTTCAAATACATAAAGAGAACTTCAGCCAAATGATGTGTTAGTGTTTTAAATAAATAACAATACAACAAATTAATTAATAAAGTGTAATAGCAAAAAATATTTCAGGATTTTATATTTGCACAAATACTCCTATCTGCAAAGGCACTGACTTCAATAGACATAAAAGATGAAGAATTAAATTACCCTGCTACAGGATGTAGAGTATTGTAAAATATCCAAAGCTTCTCAGGATCTTAAGTCTTTGTCCAACACAAATGTTAATCAAAATTGACTGGGCTGGACAGACCATAATTTTATACACTATGGAATTTCTTCTTATACTTTGCTTGGAATTTAAACCAAAAATATTGGCTTCAAGTTTCTTCAGTCAGAACAAAGCAAGAGTTAAGGTCTCCATAAAAGGAAATCAAACTACTTCCAAGAGAACAATGAAGCCCGCAATCATAAAATATGAAGAAAATTTGGTTTCTGCTGAAAGGTTTTTTTTTAACCGTGTTATTAAATAATGGTAGTTGTGTTTGGGATCATTTCAGAATTTAAAAAAATCCTGAGTTGTATAGGTATAAACTACATTTAAAAGATTCTCATCTACATTGGAAAAGAAGAGTCATATTAATTTTATTTTATAATAGTGTGCATAAAAATTACTCGTGTGAAAATCAGATTTAGGTCTCTCCTTCAATCAAGATAAATTACTTGATTTGTGGGCAGGCAGGGAAGAAAAGAAGGAAGGAAGGAAGGAAGGAAATAGAGAAGATCAGCAAAGGTGATAAGAGATCTGGAGGTCATTTGAGGCCATAAACCATATGAGCTACAGTTGTAGGAACTAGATATGCCTAGTCTAATGAAGAGAAAAGGTAAAGGTAACGGTTTCCCATATCCAGTTGTGTTCAACTCTAGTGGGTGGTACTCATCTTCCTTTCTTAGCTGAGGGAGCCAGTGTTGTCTGAAGACACTTCCATGGTCATGTGGCCAGCATAACTATATCCTGAGGTGCACAGAACATTACCTTCCTACCTAAGGGGTACCTATTTATCTACTTGCATTTGCATGCTTTTGAATTGCAGGAGGTAAGCAGGAGGTAGGACAAATAACAGGAGCTCATCCCATCATTTGGTTCAATGTCTTTAATTGGTGAGTCATCACACTCCCTTAAGAAAGAGAAGAACTAGGGATGATATGATAGCTGTTTTCTAGTGTTTGAGGGGCTGTCACAGAAAAGAGGAGACCCATCTATTCTCCAAAGCATATGAGGGCAGGACAAGAAGCTACGGGTGGAAGATCATTAAAGAGAAACTAAGGAGAAATTTTCTGACAGTGAAAATAATTAATCAGTGGAATTGCTTCCAGAAGTTGTGGGTGCTTCATCATTGGAAGTTTTCGAGAAGAGATTGGACAACATTTGTATAGGATGGAATGAGGACTTCTGTTTGAGCAGGGAGTTGGAGAAAAAGTCCTCTAAGCCCCCTTCCAACCCTGTTATTGCATGTTAATCTATGTTCTAAAACTCTTCAAAAATAAACATTGCTTATACTCATAACAATTAAAATGTCAGAAATGCTAAATGTTAGGGTTAGAGTTAATAAATACATCAAAGCATTTCCTTCCATGTTTGTCTACAATACTTAGAATACACAACCAACTGTAGTCTGGACTGTTGACTAAAAATTAAAATTCCATACATCTAGAAGGCATCAGAAGGCAAATCCCCCCCAAACCCACACCCAAAAGAAGTTCTTTGTATACTTTCCTGTCAAGAAAGTTGTAATCATCAGTTTGAAGAGCAAGGCCAAATCGGAAAATTGTTCATTGTAATAACATAACTCTATAGTCACCAGGTTCTGATTTAATATACAAATTTCCAGACAAAACTGAATTTCCATGCTAATGATGAAATTGACTTTTGCAATCAGAGGTGGGTTCCTACTGGTTTGGACCGGTTTGACTGAGTAGGTAGTAACTCAGCCGGGCAAGCCCCCGAACCGGTTCTATCGGCTCCGCTATAGGTGCACCATCTTTTTTGCTTCTGCATGTGCAGAGAAGCAATTTTTTACCTACTGTGCATGTGTGCATCAAGTGAGTGTGCGCCCAAAGCATGTGTGCGCTTGAAGCGCGTCACTGAGCAAACCAGCAGTAGAAGAAGCTGGAACCCACCCCTGTTTGCAATGCATTATCTATGGAGATAAATTCCAAAATCATCTCAAAATTTTACTAATTGACCATATACAATTGTTAAATAAAGGATTTTGCATCTCTTTTAGAAAAATCCCAACAGCCAGTTATTTCCAAGCACAATGGAAACCTTCCCAGGTTTGAAATTCAAATAATCAGAGAAAGCTGTCCTTTATCTAACTGTACCAGAAGCATCTTTTTGGGGAAACAGAACCCTGGCTTCCTGACATAAATTGCCTCAGAATTATCAGAAATTGCCTCAGGTCAAAAAAGATTCAGTTACAATATTCAATATTCCATACTTCTAACATTTTCATTTTTCATTCAGAGCATGCTCTGCCTCTAACTGCTAGCCTTAATGTCTAATGTCAAATAGTATGTAATGTCTTATTTAATTCTTGTGTGAACCTAAATACTACAGTAAAATGTGGTACTAATCAACGGATTGGCGGGGAGGGGGAAGGGGGCCTTATATAGCAAAGAAAAGAAAGGGGGGATTAACTGGGGAATGGAAACTTTTACTAGGAAAAGCTAAGGGCTATATACGCTTCATCTTTTCAGTTACTGAATATAATTTTACTACTTTTTAAATTGATAGTCTTTGAACATTCTACTAAAATAAAAAGATAATGATGTGTGCTTACCATACCTAACACCCCATCCACATATAGAATTTACACATGCAAAAATGGCAGTAAACAAATAACTGTGTTGGTTTAATGTATTTAACCAATAAAACCAGATGTTGCTAATAACTGACCTTTGACCCTTTAGGGCCTCTAGTTCCAGATTCACCTGACCTCCCCTGCATGTTGGAACACATACAAAATGGAGTCGAGACAGAAAAAGTGAAAAAGAGAAATATGAAGAATTAGTTTTGTCTACAGGAAGTAAATATGTAGTAGAAACTATGCATATTAAAACAGTTACTATTATAAAGTTACACTATAGAGACAAAGGTATATATAAAATAATTAAGTAATCATGCATGTTATGATGATTTAACACGAGAGGATTAGTAGAAGAAAATCTAAATGTCTGTTGTGCATGTTCCAGGGAATATTATTTCCTCAACTCCCTGAAAAACATCCCATGACTTCTAAGTGTGAAAATGTCAGATATACAATTTGTAAGCTGAAAATATTTGTCTGATTCAATTGTTTTCCTTCCTACAGTGCCTTATAAATGAGAATTCACCTCTGGCAACTTCCAGACCAATGATTTAGTGCTCTTTCTTATTACTAAATTATATTCTTAAACAAGAGTGGCCTTCTTCCAGATCATGCAAAAGATTTAATAAAAATATCAATAGAATTTCTGTACTCGAAACTTATGTACACAGTTATGCGCAATTGTAGAAACAAATGTCACAAATAGTAGAAATCAAATTTGTTAAGTCTCCATTTTCTGTTCATATTGCCTTTAAAATTAAAATAGTCCCTCAATCTGATTTTCTTGGTAAAACACTGGGGAGAATTCATTGAAGCACACAGAATTTGACACCTAGTCAAAAGCATTTGACTTGATGGGGTCAAAGGGAACAAATGCTGAAAACAATATTATGTTGATACAATGCAAGCTCTGTTCCTTGTGTTCACAGGTTGCGACATCATATTCATGTACAAAATGAGAGGAACTCATACCATTCTGATCAAAGGGAAAATCCTGCAGAAAGCCCTGTACCTTGCTTTGGCTAAGCTTAACAACAATTATAACAACAAAACACATAGACAGGGTTGGATCTGTTTAGTACTTAGATAGGAGATAACCATTAATTCCAAGTCTATTAGATGAATAGAGAATTGGAAAATCATCCTGGAAGAAAGTAATGACAGACGACTTCCATATTTTTGACAAGAAGATTGCATGGAAGTATCCATGCAGTCACTAGAAGATGAGCACAATTCAACGGATTCTTTTTTCACTACAGTTTTGTTCTTAAGATAATGCCAAAACATCTTATTTATTTATTTTTATTTATTTAAAATATCTATATAGCCACCCTTTTTATTACCAACTCTTAGGTCTATCATTTCATATAAGCAGGATATAATTATGCACAGGTTTTAAATTGCTAATGAAAATCTAGAAAATCAATTGAGTTGCACCACAAAGTCTGGTTTTGAAGGTCCTTCCTTCCTTCCTTCCTTCCTTCCTTCCTTCCTTCCTTCCTTCCTTCCTTCCTTCCTTCCTTCCTTCCTTCTCTATCTAGCTTACACACAATTACTAACCATACAGAATTTTGAAAATTCTACTTTAAATGATGAAAATCTGTTTAAAGTTGCCTCTATGGCCATTCCACCCATATAATAATAATAATAATAATAATTTAATACTTATAAACCGCACCCTCTCCCCACAGGGACTCGGGGCGGTGCACAGGGAAGATAAAAACAATAACTATATACAACAATTCACATTAAAAATAAATTAAACAATACCTGCGCTAAAATACCCATTAAACTAGCTACACTAAAAATCCCCAATAAACCCAAAAACAGAGGAGTAACTATCCCAGGCCGGCAAGGCAGAAGAAGTGTGTTTTTAGTTTAAGACGGAAGGAGCGGAGGTCCGTGGTGGTCCTAATGTCGGGGGGGAGGTCGTTCCAGAGGGCTGGGCCCGCCACAGAGAGAGCCCTTCCCCTGGGCGTCGCCCGCTGACAGAGTCTAGTGGACGGCACCCGGAGAACTCCCTCTCTGTGGGAGCGAATCGGCCGTGAGGATGTATGAGGCAGGATCCGATCCCGCAGATAGCTAGGTCCCGAGCCATGGAGCGCTTTAAAGATGATAATTAATACCTTGAAGCGCACCCGGAAGACAACAGGCAGCCAGTGCAGCTCGCGCAGGAGCGGTGTTACATGGGTACACCTTGTGGTACCCATAATTGCCCGCGCGGCTGCGTTCTGGACTAGCTGAAGTCTCCGGGTGCACCTCAAGGGAAGCCCCATGTAGAGAGAGTTACAATAGTCCAGTCGGGATGTCACGAGCGCGTGAGTGACTGTGCGAAGGGCGTCCCGATCCAATAGGGGGCGCAATTGGCGAACCAGGCGGACCTGGTAAAACGCCCTCCTGGCCACGGCTGTCACTTGATCTTCCATGGACAGCCGGGTATCCAGGAGGACACCCAAATTGCGCGCCCCATCCACAGGGGCAAGATGTTCGCCCCCTATGGCCAGCGTTGGAGTGAGCTGGTTGAAACGGGCAGCCGGAAACCACAGCCACTCGGTCTTGGTCGGGTTGAGCCTGAGTCCGTTACTTCCCATCCAGATCCGCACGGCTTCCAGGCACTGGCACATCACCGCTACGGCATCATTGGGGTGGTTTGGGGTAGATATATACAGCTGGGTGTCGTCAGCGTAAAGGTGGTACTCTACCCCAAAACCACGGATGATCTCACCCAGCGGCTTCATGTATGCATTAAACAGGAGAGGCGAGAGGACCGACCCCTGAGGCACCCCGCATGTGAGGGGTCTCGGGGTCGACCTCTGCTCTCCTGCCAACACAAATTGCGATCGGCCAGAGAGGTAGGAGGAGAACCACCGCAAAACGGTGCCTCCCACCCCCAACCCCCCCAGCCGATGCAATAGGATACCATGGTCGATGGTATCGAAAGCCGCCGAGAGGTCTAATAGGACCAGGATGGAGGAACACCCCCCATCTCTGGCCCTCCAGAGATCATCCACCAATGCGACCAATGCCGTCTCGGTGCTATGCCCGGGCCGAAAGCCGGACTGGCGCGGGTCTAGATAATCAACTTCCTCCAGGTGACGGGGAAACTGTTGCGCCACCACACTCTCAACAACCTTCGCCAGAAAGGGAAGGTTGGAGACTGGACGATAGTTATTTAATAGAGCTGGATCCAAAGAGGGCTTCTTAAGGAGGGGCCTCACCATCGCTTCTTTTAGGGAAGCAGGCAAGGAACCCTCACTTAAGGATGCGTTGACAACCTCTTGGAGCCAGCCTCGTGTCACCTCCCAGGATGCCAGTACAAGCCAGGAGGGACACGGGTCCAATAAACATGTGGTGGCTCGCAGTCACCCACGTAACCTGTCCATATCCTCGGAAGTAACGGAGTCAAACTCCTCCCAAACAAGATCTGTCTCGTGGCATCCCACTGGGCCATGAATGGGGGCTAACTCGTTCTGTATCTGAGCGATTTTCTCCTGCAGAAAAATCACAAATTCCTCTGCTCTACCCTGTAACGGGGCTTCCCGCACCCTCTGTTGAAGGAGGGAGCGGGTCACCCTAAACAGGGCGGCAGGGCGGTTGTCTGCGGATGCTATGAGAGTAGCACAATGATGGCGTTTGGCCACTCTCAGCGCCACAATGTAAGTCCGTAAATGGGCTCTTACCTGTGTCCGGTCAGATTCAGAACGGGTAGACCTCCATCTTCCCTCTAGGCATCTCTTGCGGCGTTTCATCACCCGTAGCTCCTCGGTAAACCAAGGAGCCAGGGTGTTTCGGCGCCGCAAGAGAGGCCGCAAGGGCGCGACCCGATCCAGGGCTCCCGTGGTCGCAATATTCCATGCGGCCACGAGGTCCTCCATCGGGGCGCGGGTCAGGGGTACAGGAACTGGCCCAAGCGCCATTTGGAACCCATCCGGGTCCATCAGGCACCTGGGGCGGAACCAGATTGGTGACTCAGGTTCCGCCTCCCCGCGGAGGGGAGCAGCGGTCGGAAAGTCGAGCCGGAGAAGTGAGTGGTCTGACCATGACAAGGGTGTGATGACTAAATCCCCTATACCCAGATCACTCTTCCATTGGCCTGAGACAAAGATGAGATCCGGTGTATGTCCACCCTCGTGAGTGGGGCCTTGAATTAATTGGGTCAGGTCCATGGCCGTCATGGAAGCCATGAACTCCCGAGCTACCACGGATGATTCGCCCACCGATGGCAGATTAAAGTCCCCCATGACTAAAAGTCTGGGGGTCTCAACTGCCACCATAGCGATCACCTCCAGGAGCTCGGGCAGGGCTGCTGCTACATAGCGGGGAGCCAGGTATACAACCAGCAAGCCCAACTGCCTCCCTAGGCCCCACTTCACACAGAGGGACTCACAACCGGTAGTCTGTGGCACAATGGTCTCTCTCGGCTCAAGACCTTCCTTTACAATGACCGTTACCCCACCACCCCTACCTAGGGCCCGGGGCTGATGAAAAGCGCGGTAACCTGGTGGGCACATTTCAACGAGGGGGAGTCCTCCCTCGTGGCGCAACCAGGTCTCCGCAATTCCAGCCAGGTCCGGCTCCCCCTCTGACAGGAGGTCACTAATGAGGGGGGCTTTGTTGACAACGGACCTGGCATTACAAAACATCAGCCGCAGGCCCTGGCTCTGTACTCCCTGACCACCTAGCTTGCGGGGGTTGTGGCACCCGACCGTTTTTAGCCAACGGCTGCATGCCACCAACCGGGAGGATACAACTTGTCTCCCCTCGGCCCTGCCCCTCCCCACGACCCTCTGGATCGGAATGCCCTCAAATGGAACGACTTGTATGTCCCCCCCCCTATCGGCCTCCACTTCCCTCCGTCGACTGCAAGCCTGGCCCTCTCTGTCTAATTGATTGTACCCTCCCCCCTCCCTGGTACCCCCTAAAACTGACAATAATTTACCCACTAAAAACCCCCTTAGGCCGCGCTTCGCCCGCCTCTTCAGATTAATGAATCCTTCATCGAGGCGGGCCCTCGATAAAGTAGAGGGCCAAACCTGCGAGAGCGGGGACTCTCGCAGCCGTAATAGGTCTAGTTTGGAGTACATTAAAATAAGCATAAATAATTAAATAGTTAAAATGTAAAAGTAAAATACATACATGGGTCATGAATAAAATTGATTTTGTTTAAAAAGACATCGTTGGCCAAATACATAAATATAAATTCATAAATAGATGATAAAAATGAATAAATAGATGGTAAAGTTAATTCATATTGCTTTAAGGTGCATCAGTGAGGACAAATTTACATTTTAGTTCAGTTCTGTTCTGTTCTGCTGCTGCGTTCCAAGATCTTGACAAGGAAGGAGGTCTTCAGAGGTCTTAACAAAGCCCATAGGGTGGAAGGTCTTAAGGTCTCAAAGGTCTTAAAAGACTTCAGGAAGGACTTCAAAGGTCTTAGAAGGGCCCATAGGGCGAAAGGTCTTAAAGGTCTCAGAGGACATGGAAGATCTTAAGGCTGGGTTCTTTGACTAGATTTACAGTCAATTTAAACGGCATATTCACCGACATCCCCCAACCGTCAGGCCAGCTCCTGCGGCCTGGCTAGAGTCCATCACTGCCCCTAGGACGCCGAGGGCACCGTGAGCATCGACCGCCATCTTGGTGCTCTCACCACCACCTTCAAGCCGCCGCCTCCATCGCTGGCCTAGCGACGCTCCCACCGTCCGGCCAGCCTCGCCTCCGGCGGCCCGGCCGGTGTCCATCGCTGCCCCTATGGCCCCCAGGACGCCGAGGACCTCACCCACCATTCCGGTGCTCTCACCACCGCCTCCACGCCGCCGCTGCCGCCGGCCTCTCGGCGCTCCCACCGCCGTTCCATCGTCCCTGCTCGCCGCTGGCCGCTGGCTGCTGCTGCTGGCCTCCCGGCGCTCTCACCGCCATCCCAGCTCCCACAGCCATCTCTAGCCGTTCCTAGCCGTCATCTTGCCATTCCTATCCCTCCGGGCATTTTCCGACACGGCGGGCGTCCACCGCCCTCGCGAAAACGCCAAGGACGCCGAGGACGCCCCCCCCGCTCCGGCTCTCTCACCGCCGCCGGTGTCGTCTCCGCTCCCACAACAGCTTCAAACAGCTTCAAACCTCACCCTGGGAAGCCAGGGTGGATCTCTCGCTGATCCCAGCCCTCAAAAAGGTAAAACGGGGGCTGGGGCACGAAAAGCGAGGCCAACGAGCTCCATGACCACGCAGAGCTCCAAACTAAGCCACCATCTTCTTCGCGCAGGCGCAATATACCATATTTTTTGGAGTATAAGACGCACCGGAGCATAAGATGCACCCAGGTTTTGAAGAGCCTTTTTTTTAAGAGTAGGTAGGTAGATAGAGGGATAGAGAGGGAGAGAAAGAGAGAGAAATACAGTAGGTATGGAGGGAGGGAGGGAGAGAGAGTAGGTAGGTAGGTAGATTGGTAGAGGGGGAGGTAGGGAAACAGAATGTGTAGTTAGGTAGGTAGGTAGATAAAGGAATAGGGAGGGAAAGAGAGAAACTAGGTAGGTAAGTAGGGAGATAATGTGTGTAGATAGATAAGTAGGTTGAGGGATAGAGAGAGAAATAGAGAGAGAGAGAGAAGTAGATAGTAGACAGTAGATAGTTAGGGGACAGTAGATAGGGGGAGAGAGAGAGCAGGTAGATAGGTAGATAGAGGGGAGAGAGAGAGAAATACAGTAGGTAGGCAGGGAAAGAGAGTGTAGATAGGTAGGTAGGTAGGTAGGTAGGTAGAGGGGGAGAGAGAGAAAAATAGAGAGAGAAATAGAGAGAGAGAAATACAGTAGATAGGTAGGGAGAGAGAGGGTAGGTAGGCAAGTAGGTAGGTAGATGTTTCCAGGTGTATTTATCCATATGCTGGAGAAGGAAATCACTGACCACCTTTGGAACAAATCTTTGTTTCTGCAGGCACAGTACTTGACCAATGTAATTCTCATCAATTACTCTAACTAAACAGCTTTCTGAAATGGGGGAAAAAACCCTTTTTGTACTGTGCAAACCTCCCCCAAACGGCCCGTTTTCGCAAAAATGGGGTTGCTTTTTTTCAATAAAAGGCATTTTAGGCCATTTTTTGGTCAAAAGAATTGCATGCATATCCTTGTGGAGGCTCATAGAGTGCTGCTGGGGGCTGGAGGGGGGCAAAAAACAGTCCATTTTTGCTCATTTCTGCCCTCCCTAGCCCTCAGGAGCTCTCAAGAAGCCTCCATAAGGGTATGCGCGTGGCCATTTTGGTGAAGGGGCGGGGTTTCAGGAGGCAAAAAAATGTTGTATTCGATGTATAAGATGCACCCAGATTTTCAGCCTCTTTTTAGAGAAAAAAAGTTGCATCTTATACTCTGAAAAATACGGTAGGTGGGTAGAGGGATAGAGAGAGAGAAATAGAAAGAGAGAGAGAAATACAGTAGGTAGGGAGAGAGAGAGTAAGTAGGTAGGTAGGGAGAGAGATAGAGAGAGAGAAATACAGTAGGTAGGGAGAGAGAGAGAGAGTGTGTGTGTAGGTAGGTAGGGGGATAAAGAGAGAGAAATAGAAAGAGAGAGAGAGAAATACAGTAGGTAGAGAGATGTTTCCAGGTATATTTATCCATGTGCTGGAGAAGGAAATAGCTGACAACCCTTAAGACTTTGTTTCTGCTGGAACAGCACTTGATCAATGTAATTTTCACAAAAATGGGCCTGTTTCTTTTCAAACAAAAGGCATTAATAGCCTTAGGGGGGGGCTTGCAGAGTGCTCCTGGGGGGGGAAATAGCAAAAAATGGCCTGTTTTTTGTGAAAATGGCCCTGTTTTTTGTCAAAAAAATTGCATGCATAGCCTTATGGAGGCTTATAGAGTGCTGCTGGGGGCTGGGGGGCAAAACACAGCCCATTTTTGCTCATTTCTGCCCTCCCTAGCCCCCAGGAGCTCTCTGAAAGCCTCCATAGGCCATTTTGGTGAAGGGGGCGGGGCTTCAGGAGGCACAATATGCTATATTCAATGTATAAGATGCACCCAGATTTTCAGCCTCTTTTCTGAGGAAAAAAAGGTACGTCTTATACTCCAAAAAATACAGTAGTTAGAAATCAGAATTTTGTAATACTTTTGTTGTTTTTGTTATGCCTAAAGCACTTTAATCGCCATTAACTATGACTATATAAGTAATATTTGCAAAGTGGCAGTTTTTTATTATTAATATGAAACTTCTCCGTTTGTTTAATTAACTTTGACTGGACTATGCAGTAAAAGTAAATGACATGCATTTAAATCACTTGGAATACATGTGCAATCGCAATGAAATCAATTTTTCTGGTTCTGTTTAATGTCCCGAAACAAAGGCTGTCTTTAAAGAAAATGCTAAACACAGAGTTCTCAAAGGCACATTACATATTTCAAAGTGAAACCAAACTGACCTTTGGCCCTGGAACTCCAGGCTCACCTCGTTCACCTTTCCCAGGAGGTCCGATTTCTCCTCTTTCACCCTGTTAAAAATCATAGCAGATACACACAGAAGCATCATAGAGCATCAGTAACTTTTGGTATTGATGAGAGTTGCTGTTGAAACATCAAAGAGAAGTAATATCAAAGAGTATGTCAAATTGGCAATTGATCCATCCATACATTAGTACCAAACCTGTTTAGGAGAGGGGAGTGTAAATAGATCATAGTACCATTGTATATACTTTTTTCCTTCTTTTGATTTTCCAGAAGTAAATAATCCCTGAACACTTATGGATAAAAGGTGGGAAAAAGAGCCAAACAGATAATGTTTCCCATATTTAATTGTCTATTTATTGGCTTCAGTTTTAGGTGTTGATGGCTCAAATTGGCTCCACAGAATAAAAGCAGCTTTAGGCAATGCTGACCCTCTTTTTAAAAAGAAGAATGAGATGAAGTCTCTGCTGTACAATTAAGAATGTATATGAAATAATCACGGTTGCATCATTTCCTATAGAGTTGATAGCAGTTTAATTAAATTAATTTATTTTACACACGTTACACATTTTGTAATGGGTTGAGTTGTGATCTCAGTCTGATAAACTTTCCCTTTAGTAAGACTTTAATGGCTGTGGAGGGAAATGTCTATTCTAACGATTAGGCTCCAACTGATCTGATGTAGAACAAATCGTGTGTAATAAGGAAAAAATGTAAATCATACCTTTGTCCCTGGCAATCCTGGCAATCCTGGTTCCCCCTGTGGACCTAGGAAACCCGGTTCACCCTTTTAATAAATGAGCATATTAAAACTTTGTTAATTTAACTGTGAATAATTATAGAAAACATGCATTTTCTTGCAATTACGTTTTCCCTAGTCACGTTTCTAGCTGTAACCCAATAGCTACAGACAGCTACAATTAATCACATTTGATTTCCATCAACAAGGAATTTTTCGAGGAAACCCCCACCTAAGTTAAGAAAAGCAAGTGAACCAGAAGCTTTTATAGCACAAGACTTTATGAAATGAAAACCTGACATACATACATACATACATACATACATACATACATACATGCATACCAGTGGTGGGTTTACTACCGATTCTCTTGTGCTCGCGTGCAACATG
This sequence comes from Rhabdophis nuchalis, assembly GCA_039707465.1. Lineage (NCBI taxonomy): Eukaryota > Metazoa > Chordata > Lepidosauria > Squamata > Natricidae > Rhabdophis > Rhabdophis nuchalis. The sequence continues at coordinate 26,143,829 of CM077648.1, forward strand.
TCCAGGTTGGGTGGGCGGAGCCTCCCACTGCTGCCACTGCCGGTTTGGCTGAATTGGGCCGAACTGGCAGCAATTCATCTCTGATACATACATACATACATACATACATACATACATACATACATACATACATACGTACGTACATACATACATACTAATATTAAATTAGCTTATGGCAGGAAGAAAACTTTTAGCGCAGGATAGGATTATTTAATAGTTTTTAAATTATATTTATTGTATTTTGTATGTTTTTAAATTTCCTGTGCGCCGCCCTGGGTCCTCTGTGGAGAAGGGCGGGATATAAATTTAAATAAATAAAAAATAAATAAAAAATAAAATAAAATAAAATAAATAAATAAAACTGATTAAGTCAATATTATTGAAAAAGAGAAATAATTCTTCTTAGACATCATTCACAAATTACAAAATATTAAAAACACACTTTCAGTTTACAGTATTATATAGCATTCCATTCATAAGACTATGGAGAGGTACAACAATCACATAAGAACAGCATATTTGGAGAAGGATTCCAAAGAATACAACTGGAAATTTCCTATATAGGACTTCACTGGTGTCAAGGAATAAAAATATGGCAGTAATATATGGTTACTTGTGCCAATATAGCTAGGTTTGTGGACATTTAGATGTATAACGTATACTACCATCCTCTCTCCACTTAAAAGTGATCATCAATGTTAATTATAACAGATTCCATTCTCAGCAGGTATCTTTCTAAAGCTTTCCCCAAGTCCCTTTGGGCTGAGAAGATATTCTTTCATAAGTTTACTGCTTCTTTGATCTTGTTTGGACTCCAGCTTTCAGTAGTTCAAGTTGCATAGAATCCATTGTGGTTCCTAATCCATCATTTATTCTTCTCCAAAACTTTCTCTTCAAGTACAACCACCTGACTGTTTCATGTAACAATATTTCTGGCTATTAGAAATGTTTGTTTGTTATCTGCTTTCCTGCACACACTTTATTCATGAACTTGCTTGTCTGACAATGGTTTGCTGTTGTATACTGTTACACAGACCATACATGACTGTCCCCAAAGCTTTCTGGTCCAAGAAACTGGGTTTCTTACTAGTACATCATTCAAAGGTTCAGAGTGGCCAAGTAGTTCCTGTCATGTCTTTTCTTAATTTGAATTGCCCTTCCCTCATTTTGGTCAATTGTTTTGATTAAGTTCATTCAAGAATTCCCATTTAGAGAGAAGACTAAACCAAAGTAGAAGTTTAGGAGTCCCAGACCTCTTCTCATCCCTGTTACTCGCTTACCATTTTCTCCTCCCAGGACGTTTGCCTTTTATGTTATTTTTACTACTGTCATAACCCCAATCCACTTTTTGTAGCTTTTAGGTTTTCTTGCATCCGTAAGATCTTTTCTGCTTATCCTGATTTTTTTTCTGCAGATATTAGTACTGTCTGGTGCATGTCCCCATCAGACCTGTTGAATTAATTAGTGCCCTAGTTGTATTTTCTTAATGTAAATACCAAGCAATTAGGAATTTCATTTGCCTATAGTATATCTGATAAGTTGACAATCATTGCCACATATGTTTAAGAAGATTTCCCTTTTAATTATAATAAATGTTTGGTAATATACTGTATGTAATCATTGGCATTACTAAGAAAAGAGATTTTGTCATTTATATTAAACTACATAATGACAAAATAAAGCTGTCCTCTTGCTGATCATAGCATTGCATAAATAAAATAAAGCATTTTCTCTGCATGAGTACAATGGTAGTTCTTCAACAGCTAGAAATAAAAAACTGTATTCAGACAGAGTCTACAGGCATATCCCTGATAAATATAAACTGCAAAAAAAAGTACAAAATGGATAAGAGAAGAAATAATGATGGCATACACTGCAAATTATATATAAAACTGTGAATGGTTTTCAAATGTATCCTTGTAATGTTTTTTAATCATTAATGGAAACAACAATCATTTTTATGGAAGGAATAATGAAGCCTTCAGCAATTTATTTGATAGGTTCAAACTTCTTGAGTACTCACAGACTTAATCTACCATAAAGTCAACTCAGTGGTTACTTTGTTCTCTAATCTGTTTAATCATGATTTCAAGGATCAGAAATAAAAATGGATTGTGTGATCAAAACTACTTTGTACTGGGAGCCTTTGAAAATGTCTTCCGTTTCAGAGTGCCATGAGCCAGTCGATACCTTAGAAACATAATATGCACACTCGAAATACCAGTACATCAAAACTCTCACCCATGTTCCACGTTCATTCATTCTCCATATATCTCGACTTCTGCTGTGGTCCATACTCATTGATGCCAACTTTCCATAGAATACTATTTATGTTTATGTAAACCTATAAATAAACCTATAAATAAACATCTCTCCTCATTCCTTAGTCTGTTGAAACTGTTGCTCTCTTTTTTAACCAAAAGTACAATTCAAGTTATCGATATCCTTCTTCAGGTTACTATGATATATTTTTAAAATCCTCAACTTCTTATCAAATGGACAAGAGTAGGGGTGTCAAACTCAAGGCCTGGGCCCAGCTCTGACCTGTGGGATGCTTAGATCTGGCCCATGAGCCCACCCGCGAAACAACGAAGGACCAAGCCATGGTGCCTCTGCAAGTGAAAATGGAGCTTGGGAAGGCTGCACACTAGCAGAGGGCTGCAGGAGGCTGTCACAACTAAAAATGGAGCCATGGAGGGCCACGTGCCCCCCTGAGATCTGTTTTCACTGGCAGAGTGCTAGCAAAACAAATTATTAGCAAAAGTAGATCCCTCCAGCCCTGTCCTGGCCATCACAGGTGCCCCCTACATAAGTGGAGCTAGCCATAACCACCATGAACATGCCCACCTGGACATGCCCCCCAGCCCCCCAAAATCAAACAGAACCCCGATGCAGCCCTCAATGAAATCAAGCTTGACACCCTTGGTCTACAGCAGTGGTAGTCAACCTGGTCCCTACCGCCCACTAGTGGGTGTTCCTGCTTTCATGGTGGGTGGTAGGGGTTTTGTCCGATACTGAAGCACTTTCCTTTCTTTAATTTAATTGACTTCCCTACTTTATAAATCACCATTACTGTGGAACTGGTGGGCAGTTAGAAAATTTTACTACTAACAGAGATACAAAAGTGGGCGGTAGGTATAAAAAGGTTGGCTACCCCTGACCAAGAGTAATATGATTATCTATCTTAAGCTAGAAATGATCCCCAAGAACAGGTCCTCTGAATGAGTTACAGTTAACCATTCACTGTCACACAAAAAGAGCGACATCAGAACACTATATGGAAGACTAACAACCCAGTGAGTTCCCCCAAAAGCTAAACAACTGGAAAAAAGGTACATGAACACTCACAAGCATTTATTACAAGATGCTTGTGCAAAAAGCAAAGGAGAAAAAAGAGAAAAAAAAGAAGGTAAAAGACCAACTATATGACATACCCTGTCATACCTCAAAAACATTTTGGAAGCAGTAGAGTGCAGCTTTCAAGTAGGCATTGCATACAAATTATGCATTGTAAAGATCATTTGGAAATGGGAAATACTTCCAATGTAATCTACCGGATCCCCTGCCTGAATTGCCCCTGTGACTATGTAGGCCAAACAGGGAGGAAGCAGCCGGGTTTTGAACAGCTTACAAAAGGTTAGAAAAGTGAAAGCAATACAGATCTCCAGGGCCACGTGAATCTAAACATGGGCCTTACGTTTTATAACATGGCACTACCTAATTGAGAGATCCGGAGCATGTCCCATTGAGTTATTGTTCAGGCAGGTGGAAATATATGGAGAAATATAATGAGGCCCTATGAAATGTACAGCATTTTAGGTGATTACCAGCACTTGGAACTGCATCCAGAGCCCAAATGGCAACCAGTGCAGCGGGGAAACATGCTCATATCACAACATACCCATCACTGCCTGTGTTGCTGCATTTAAGATCAGCTGTAGCTGGCTAATGATTTTCAAGCGCAACTCCGCTTAGAGCACATTTCCATAATCCAATTGAGAGATAACCAAAACATGAGTGGCTGTGAGAAGATCTTCCAAGTCCAGGAACTTGTGCAAATGCCCTCATGGTCACAAATGCCATTTGTTCTTCAAATACGAGCTGTGATTTCAAGATCCCTAATTGTACACTAGCCTCACATGGGAAAGTACAATCCCCATAAACACTAAACTAAAGATAGAAGGACCCTAGAAGCAGAGAAGTGAAACAAAGAAAACAATTTTTGATGCAGGTTTTGAATTTACCTAGGTAAAGCTAGTAGTAAGCTAGACATACCAAGTGGTTTTTTTTTCCAATAAAGAACAGATTTCTATCTTTTTACTTCCTTACTTTGGCTGAATTGTGCTACATCATGGATCTACCCATCAGGTTGTCTCGTTCTGTTTTTTTTTTTTTTTTTTATTGAAATTTTTATACTGTTTTACAATATATCACCCAGTGCTGTACAAAACAAAAGGAAGAGTTGGTTTCAAGTATCATCTATTATCTTTAGGATCTCCAAAATCCACGTTCCCTCGGTACAGGCGTCGAGACGTCCAAAGTTCCAAGTGCATAGTCCACAAATGGCTTCCAAGTCTTCCAAAAGATATCGTTTTTATAAACCCCCTCTCTAAATTTAATATCACACGTCATTTTATCATTTAAGGCTAATTTCCACATTTCACAGTACCATTCTTCTATTTTAATATTTACCTCTATTTTCCAATATCTTGTTATTACAATTCTACCCATTATAATCATAATTCTAATCAGTTCTTTCTCATGTTTTGTTAACTCTGGTTCATTAATTATCAATAACAATATAGTTTCTGGTCTCAATATTATTATTCTTTTCATCATTTCACACATCGTTCTTTCTAATTGCTGCCAAAACTTTTTAATTTTCACACATTTATACCACATATGCTCATAAGTTCCCAATTCCGTATTACATCTCCAACATTTGTCACTCATTTTTTTATCTATCAGTGATAATCTTAGTGGGGTCCAATACCATTTCCAAACAACCTTAAAATTATGTTCTTTAATCCTTATAGATAAAGTCCTCATAATCCGACTCTTCCAATTCTCGTTCCAATCCAAATCCAATATTTTAATCTTTAGATCTTCCTCCCAATTCCTTTTCATTACCATTTGTGTATTTCCATCAAAGTTTATAATCTTGTATATCTTACTGACGAGTCCTTTTAACCCAGTTTCATCTTTAATAATTTGAGATACTAAACTTTCAAATTTAGTTTTACTTCTATCTATGTTACATATTCCCCTTACTTTCATAGTCCAATTTTCTACCTGTATTTTTTCAAACCAATTTAACTCCAATTTTTGAATTACTTTTTTCTTCCTACTTTCAGTTCCTAAAGCTCTTAACCAATCTACTATATTTCCTATATTTTCATCCTCAATTACTTTGTTCCTACTTATATTAGTTTTAATCGGCCAACTTTCAATTGTCTTTCCCAAAAACGTTATATCCGGAATCAATTTTTTAACAAATTTATTCCAAGTTTTACTCAACCCCTTTAACCAATAACTATTAATTGTCTTTTTTGTTTTTGCTCTATCTAAAAACCATATAGACCCAAATCTCTTAACATCTTTTAACTCCAGATCTCCCCAATGACCATCTCCACCTTTAAGTATTTTTATCACAGTTCTAATATTATACGCCCGATAATAATTAAGTAGATTGGGAATTCCCAATCCACCCTCTTTTTGGTTTTGATACCACAATTTCTTCATTAATCTTGGTCTTTTCCCACCATTACAAAATTTATCTAATTTCTTCTGATATTCTTCTATATCTTTCTCTGTCAAATTTAATGGTAGCATCTCAAATAAAAAGTTAAACTTTGGTAATAACATCATTTTACACATTGCAATTCTACCAAACCAAGACAACTTTATCTCTTTATATTTATCTATCTTTTTCTCTACTTCCTTCAACATCACCTCATAATTAATTTTTTTTAAATCTCTAACTTTAAGTGAAAGTGTTATCCCCAAGTATTTCAATGTATTCTTAGCTCTTATCCCAAATTGTTCTTGCATACTCTCCCACTCCTTACCATCTTTATTCATTAATAATTCAGATTTTGACCAATTTACCTTTAAACCTGTCATTTCTTCAAATTCTATCAAATGTTTATTTATCCTCTTTAAATCTCTCTCTATATCTTTCAAAATAATCAAAGTGTCATCCGCATACAAATTTATCTTATATCCCTTGTAACCTTCCAACTCTTCGTCTGCTTCTATCAATTTAATCAAAACTTCCATAACTAACAAAAATAATGTTGGAGACAAGGGACATCCTTGTCTCGTGCCTGCTTCCAATTTAATCTCTTCCGTCATTGTTCCATTCACCTTTACCTTTGCACTACTTTTTTGATACAGTTTTGAAATAACATGTATAAATTTATTACCAAAGCCCAATGCCTCGACAATTACTTTTATAGTATCCCATTGTACAGAATCAAAAGCTTTAAAAATATCTAACGATATTATACCTAATTCATCTCCATTATTCTCTGCTACATCTATAATATTCAATACTCTTCTAATTATATCACTCATATATCTACCTTTAACAAACCCTACTTGGTTATAACTTATATATTTGTCTATAAAACTATTTAATCTATTACTTATAATAGCTGTAAATATTTTAGCATCTTGGTTGATTAAAGAAATAGGTCGATAGGACTCGATCCTCTCAAGATCTTTATCCGGTTTAGGAATTATAGATATTACTGTCTTATTCCATGACATCGGGACTTCTCCACCATGTAAAATTCCATTGAATAATTTTTGCAGTTTTGGTACTATTAGTTCCTTGAAATCTTTATAAAATTCAGCAGGTAATCCATCTTCTCCTGGGGTCTTCCCTAATTTTAACTCTTGTATTATTTCGTTGATTTCCTCCTGTGTTATATCTCTTTCCATCAAGTCTTTGTATGTTTGATCTATTTTCATACCATATTTTCCAAGATGATTCTTCAATTTTTCTAAATCAATTGATTTCTTTAAGTATAATTTTTGAAAAAAATTCCTAGCTACTTCACATTTCTCCAATCTCTTATAACACCTTGTACCTTTTTCATCTATCAGAGAACCAATTTCTCTCTTTTGAGTTTTATTTTTCGCCATCTTTGCCAATAACCTAGAATTTTTATTACTAAATTCAAAAAAATCCCTATTCAAATATCTTAAATTTTTTTTAACCAATTCAATATCTTCTTCTATCAATTTAGTTTTTAATAAGGTCAATTCCTCCAAACATTTTTTATCTTTCGTAAGTGAGAATTGGTTCTCCAATATCTTAATTTGTCTTGTATCCTGATCAATTTTAGCTTTGTATTCTCTATATTTCCTGCTTGACAATTTAATACTTTCTCCTCTAAATATGGCTTTCATGGTATCCCAAACAATTTCAAATTTAACCTCTTCATTATCATTCAATTCCCAACTTTCCTTCCATTTTTTAATTATCCATATTTTATCCTCCTCCCTTTTGTACAATTTTTCATCATATCTCCAACCTCTTTCCTTTTTCTCAAAATTAAAATCTATTTCCATCATAACTTCTGCATGATCAGAATCCTTAAAAATTCCCACATCTATTCTATCTACTTTATTCAGCAAATCTTTAGAAACAAAAATATAATCAATCCTTGAATAAGTATTATGTACCTTAGAACAAAATGTATACACCCTTTCAGGGCCTTTCAACTCTCTCCAAACATCTGCCACATTGTTTTGAAACATCCATTTATTTAAAATTTCCCCTTTATTTGTTTGTCTAAAGCGGGTGGGATTATTACTATCAATTCTATCCCTAATTAGATTGAAATCTCCCGCCACAATTACTTTCCCTTCACTTTCTGTTTCCAAAATCTTAGTAATTTTATCCAAAAATCCCTTTTGTTTTTCATTCGGTAAATATAAATTAACCAATGTCACTTTTTGCTCGTTAATATTCCCTATAATTATTAAATATCTGCCTTCCTCATCTCTAATTACTTGTTTTTTCTCAAAGTATACCCTATTTGATATCAATATCGCAACTCCTCTAGCTTTGGAAGTCCCAAAAGATTTTTCATAAATTTGCATACCTTTAATATTCATTCTATTAAAATCCTCAGATTTTTGGTGAGTTTCCTGCAAAAATAATATATCTGGAGAATCCCTTTTAAATTTAAGTTCCAATCTTTTCCTTTTTATATGATTGCCTGTACCCTTCACGTTCCATGTCATTATTTTTATAAACCGCATTTAAGCGGTAACTTTTTTAATCCTGACCCCTCCTCTTCCTTTATGTGCACACCAAACACCAAACAAAAAAGACATACAAAAACATAAAACTCCACAAACAACATATAACAAACAACATAAACATAAAACTCAAATATCAAACACAACAACCACAACAAATAACAAGCAATCTTCATCCCCCACATCCTCAATCAGATATCGCCTCTATATAAAGAGTGTGGGGGAGTGGGACGTGCCGATGGTCGGATCACCTCTTCGGGCTGTTCTTTAAATTCCACTTTCAAAAAAAGAAGACAAGACTGGCTTCGCCCCGGACTCAGCTTCCTGCTTTTTACTAAGATCCTCCATCTTGTCTGGCGTTCGTTCAGTATCTTCACGAATTTTCTTATACTCAGAAACTGCCGGGGAAATTTCTTTTCTCTTTAAACTCTTGGGATCCTGGCCGCCAATTGCACCTCTTTCTTCCAAAATTGGGGATTCCTCTTGTACTCCACCCGTCTTAAGCATATAATCTTTAATTTCTACCAAATCTTCCTCTTTCTCAATCAGCCCAAGCCCCCGAATTAATCTTAATACATCTGTTTCTGGAGTAATAGTATGCATCCTTCCTTTATAAAAAAATTTAAGTTGCTGTAGTGGCCTCCAATTGTACTTAATATCATTATCTCTCAAGAGCTTTGTAACTGGTTTCAAATGATATCTCCAAGCTCTGTCTTCCCTGGAAATATCCGGAAAAACTTGGATTTCTTTCTCCTCAAACTTAGGAACACCTTCCAGTTCTCTTATTTTTGCCATGACCTCTAGTTTATCTCCAAGGTTTGCAAATCTTACTAAAACATTTCTAATCGCTCCACCTTGCCTCTTATAACCAATTCTAAAAACACTTACTAAATTTGCTGCTGTATATTCAAATCCAAAATCATTCAACCATTTTAGCACCCTCTGCTTCAAATCATCCGATCTATTTTCTGGAATATTACGTATAACAATATTGAATTTTCTAGCGTCTTCCTCCATATATATAAACCTATAAATAAACATCTCTCCTCATTCCTTAGTCTGTTGGAACTGTTGCTCTCTTTTTTAACCAAAAGTACAATTCAAGTTATCGATATCCTTCTTCAGGTTACTATGATATATTTTAAAAATCCTCAACTTCTTATCAAATGGACAAGAGTAGGGGTGTCAAACTCAAGGCCTGGGCCCAGCTCTGACCTTGGGATGCTTAGATCTGGCCCATGAGCCCACCCGGGAAACAGCGAAGGACCAGGCCATGGTGCCTCTGCCAGTGAAAATGGAGCTTGGGAAGGCTGCACACTAGCAGAGGGCTGCAGGAGGCTGTCACAACTAAAAATGGAGCCATGGAGGGCCACGTGCCCCCCTGAGCTCTGTTTTCACTGGCAGAGTGCTAGCAAAACAAATTACTAGCAAAAGTAGATCCCTCCAGCCCTGTCCTGGCCATCACAGGTGCCCCCTACACAAGTGATGTGGAGCTAGCCATAACCACCATGAATATGCCCACCTGGACATGCCACCCAGCCCCCCGAAGTCAAACAGAACCCCGATGCAGCCCTCAATGAAATCAAGCTTGACACCCTTGGTCTACAGCAGTGGTAGTCAACCTGGTCCCTACCGCCCACTAGTGGGTGTTCCTGCTTTCATGGTGGGTGGTAGGGTTTTTGTCTGATACTGAACCACTTTCCTTTTTAAAATTTAATTGACTTCCCTACTTTATAAATCACCATTACTGTGGAACTGGTGGGCAGTTAGAAAATTTTACTACTAACAGAGATACAAAAGTGGGCGGTAGGTATAAAAAGGTTGACTACCCCTGACCAAGAGTAATATGATTATCTATCTTAGACTAGAAATGATCCCCAAGAACAGGTCCTCTGAATGAGTTACAGTTAACCATTCACTGTCACACAAAAAGAGCGACATCAGAACACTATATGGAAGACTAACAACCCAGTGAGTTCCCCAAAAAGCTAAACAACTGGAAAAAAGGTACATGAACACTCACAAGCATTTATTACAAGATGCTTGTGCAAAAAGCAAAGGAGAAAAAAGAGAAAAAAAAGAAGGTAAAAGACCAACTATATGACATACCCTGTCATACCTCAAAAACATTTTGGAAGCAGTAGAGTGCAGCTTTCAAGTAGGCATTGCATACAAATTATGCATTGTAAAGATCATTTGGAAATGGGAAATACTTCCAATGTAATCTACCGGATCCCCTGCCTGAATTGCCCCTGTGACTATGTAGGCCAAACAGGGAGGAAGCAGCCGGGTTTTGAACAGCTTACAAAAGGTTAGAAAAGTGAAAGCAATACAGATCTCCAGGGCCACGTGAATCTAAATATGGGCCTTAAGTTTTATAACATGGCACTACCTAATTGAGAGATCCGGAGCATGTCCCATTGAGTTATTGATCAGGCAGGTGGAAATATATGGAGAAATATAATGAGGCCCTATGAAATGTACAGCATTTTAGGTGATTACCAGCACTTGGAACTGCATCCAGAGCCCAAATGGCAACCAGTGCAGCGGGGAAACATGCTCATATCACAACATACCCATCACTGCCTGTGTTGCTGCATTTAAGATCAGCTGTAGCTTGCTAATGATTTTCAAGCGCAACTCCGCTTAGAGCACATTTCCATAATCCAATTGAGAGATAACCAAAACATGAGTGGCTGTGAGAAGATTTTCCAAGTCCAGGAACTTGTGCAAATGCCCTCATGGTCACAAATGCCATTTGTTCTTCAAATACGAGCTGTGATTTCAAGATCCCTAATTGTACACTAGCCTCACATGGGAAAGTACAATCCCCATAAACACTAAACTAAAGATAGAAGGACCCTAGAAGCAGAGAAGTGAAACAAAGAAAACAATTTTTGATGCAGGTTTTGAATTTACCTAGGTAAAGCTAGTAGTAAGCTAGACATACCAAGTGGTTTTTTTTCCCAATAAAGAACAGATTTCTATCTTTTTACTTCCTTACTTTGGCTGAATTGTGCTACATCATGGATCTACCCATCAGGTTGTCTCATTCTGTAATATTAATCAAATACAGCACTATTTGACAGAGCTGTTGTGAGTCAAAAAGTTAAGGTCTGCACTTTTTTTCAACTATCCCATCCAAATTATAATGTAATTATAATAGATGACAGTGGATAGGCATAGTTTCAAAGCGTATCGATATTTTTAGTAAAGCAGCTATGCAAAAGATTTTGCAGAACTTCAACATGTAACATTGAGTTGGCCATTCTGTCTACTCTCTGACTTTTTTTTGTTCTTTGAAAAAGAACAGCACAAAGCTGATTACATTCCTTTGCGCAACATAAAAAACATATTTTTTTTAAAATGGTTGTTTTTGAGTTGTGTGCCGTCATCAGGTACTTCACTGAGAAAACAGAAAGTAAATGAGATTCTATCTAGATTAGTGTTCTTAATGGCGTGTGAAGGCAAGTAAACAAGTAATTCCATTTCAATAAGGCATTTGTCTGCAATGCAGCAGCAAAGAGGAAACAAAGAGATATTCAATTTGATTTGATAGGTGTTTTTATGGATTCAGAGGCCATGGTGCCTTACTCTTCCAAAGCTAAGAATTCAGGCAGGTGAATTTTTATATTTATTTACTGAGTAATTGTATGAATGTTTTCAAAGAAGTCACCCTCTTCTCAGGTAAATACAGTGAAGATATTCTTCAAGTGTCCTACTGATTCAGTTTTTAATAGAGAATGCCTATGAAGCTCATATTATTCACAAATTAAATATTATTTCTGCTTTCCTTCTCAAAGAAACCAATGATTCTCTCACTTTTCAGATTAGCAAAAGTCAGATGGATCAACATTCAATTTTTTATTCAACTTTTATGATGAAGGGCTGTGAAAATATCTACAGACCCCTCACATCCTGGACATAAATTGTTTCAATTCCTACCCTCAAAATGACGTTCTGTTTTGTTTTGTTCTGTTCTGTTCTGTTCTATTCTATTCTGTTCTATTCTATTCTATTCTCTATAGGTTATAAAAAATTGGGGAAAGGGCTGTATATAGCTGTCTGGCTATAGATTGCACAAAATAAGAAATTTAGCTACCCCTTCACTTCTTCAACTATGGGTGATATGACATGATGATCTTAATTTTCAGAAGAAAAGGGTTCAGAAATGTTAACAGTGGTCCAAACTGCATGTTAATTATACATGTCCCATATTTATAATAAAACTGTATGAATACATGTTTCTCAGCCTTAGAAACTTCTAAGATGCAACTCCTAGAATCCCCTGGCCAGCACTGGTATAGATAATTTATGTATATTTACCTTAATTCCAGGTAGCCCAGGAAGTCCAGGAAGCCCAGGTTCACCCTGCAATTATATCACATTGCAACAGAATATTACATTCTTTTAATAGCAGGAAAATGTTGCACAAATCAACGTATGTACAGTATTTTGAAGCTACTTATTACTTTATATCTGCTACTTAAAACACCTTTCCATTTAATATAGTTGAACAAAATTTCAGCTCCTTGAAAAGGACAGTATCTTTTTTCATATAATACACTTCTGAGAAATCGGAGTTCAAATACATCTAGGATGCCAAAATTATTTAGTTGAACACATTACCTTTTGCCCTGGTCTACCCGATTGTCCAGGTTCACCCTAAAACAAAGAAACAAATTATAAAGCAGAAGATTAAAATTAAAGGATGGTATCAACTTCAAGATAAGAAAGAAAATACAGAAAATTTAATTTTGGCATACATGTGAAAAAGGTCTTGTTATTCACATTACCTTAATTCCAGCAGCAGAAGATCCAGGATCACCCTGGATAATAATAATAATAATAATAATAGTAATTAATGGAGGAAGAGGTTTACTTCAAGTACTAAAAAAAAACCCTAATGAAGAAGAAAAGCATGCATAGGCTGATTAAATAAAGGGCAGCCGAGAACAAACACTGATTGATATTAAAAACTGGAACTTACTGGATGTGCAAGAAACATGCGCAAGCATGAATATTGAACTAATGGAATAAAAATCAGAACAGAATGCCGGCAAGGAAAAGTATTACATGGTCAATTTCTATAAAAGATTGAGGGAAAATGGATAAAGACAAAACCTGGCAATGACTTGTACACTGGAAACTGAAGGTTTGACTTTGGCTGCTCAAGAGCAAGCTAATGCAATCAAGGCCAGAGTTGGAAAAAAAATCATCCATCCAAAGATCATTTAAAGTGCAAATTGTGCAAAGCAGAAGGAGAAGTCAATCATATACCCAACTTGTGCAAAAAAATTTGCACAAACTGATTATGAACAGCGACATAACACGGTCACCAAAATAACATCTGTAAAAATTAAGATGCACCAGTAATTAAAAAAATTGGTGGGAACATACTATATAGTTGAAAAAGTAATTAAAAAAAAGCAGGTTGAAATATTGGATTTCCAAATACAAACTGATAAAGTTTTGGCCCCTAAGACACCAAGAAAACACTTTAATTTGGTTTATTGTTTTATAAATGTTTATGGGTATGAAGTCAAGGAGGGATAGAGGCAATGTATGCTTACTTTAACTGTTTCTAGTTGAGGTAGAACAGCTTGTTCAGTCATTTACCATTTACAAAGCTTTACCAGCTCATATGGTGGAATATGTCCTATGTAAGATTGTGAGAATTGGCAATGTATTCCTACTAAGTTTCACCTTTGAATCTCCTGTGTATTTGGTTAAAACCGAGTATTTCAAGTGTGGGAAGGAAAGCTCTATAAATGCAAGCCAAAGATATATGAAGTCCAACTAGAATTCATGAGTAATATGCGGTGTCTGTCCACATATATGTCTTCTGAAACAGAATAAGAAAACCAGGAAAGCCAAAGCAGAAAATTCTGGACTCAACAGTTACACAAAGCAGGCTTCAGCCATCCTATATGATCTAAGGGATTCCCCCCCCCCCCTCAATTTTTTATACTGTTGACTGAAGGAAAAAGAAATGTGGGAAACATCTTGTGTTCAAACTGTTTTGAGCCCATAATGTCCCATTTCAGTTTGAAACAGTTGCCTGAAGCTCAGGGCAGACTTACTAATTTTACAAGAAATATTTAAATATCCTAACAAGACATGTAAAGAAATCTGGGGAGGAGATTCCACAATCCAGGAGATGTCATGGTAATTACTGACATTTTGCAGAAGACATATTAAAAAAATAAAAGCCTCTCACAGTAGGAATCGGGCTTTGTGTAATAAAGAGTGAAAATAAAGCTCACTTGGGAAAAAACAGTCCTAATAAATTGTCCCTTTTCAGCCACATTATAACGAACACCCACATTTATATGGGTGACATCTGTCTAATTAGTTATCACAAACAATATGATGATACCAAGGATATAATTACTAAAAACAAAACCAAATGATTCCTATTGATAAAACAAATGTTCTTGACTATGCCTTGAAAACACTATAAAAATAAACATTTATGAATATATATTGGAGCCGCAAATTATAATTTTGAATATATTACAGTTTATTAAATTTTACCATTAAAATTATAATTAAATGTTACAATTTTATCTCTGTTGTTTTTAACCTGAATTTAAATGTACTCCATGACCTTCTCTATGAATTGTACCTTTTCTCCAGGGTGACCTTTGGGACCACTTTCTCCAGCATCACCCTAAATATCAGAATAAGTTCTTTTACATTTTTTTTCATTTACCAGTTGCTTCCTATTCAAAACATCCTCAATTTATTTCTATTGAGAGTTTTAAAGAAAGCTATAAAACCAGGCCAAGGAAATGAACCAAAAGAGTGAGAGTAATGGAAGAAAGAAACAATATATTAGAAAAATCAAATAATATTTCAGTCTGTCCTGGCTAAAGCCTCTCTTCCTGTCACATCAAACTTGGTTTTTGCTTAATATTTTTTTAACAATAATATTTATTGAAATTTAAAATTACAAAGATAAAAGACGAATACAAACCAAGACTAATATAAATAAGAAAAAAATAGAAAATGAAAAAGGGGAAAAAATGGGAAGGGAAAGGAGGAATGAATGAATGAATGAACGAATGAACAAATGAACGAACAAATGTTCTCTAATAGTAAAAAAAACCAACCTCTTTTCATCCCATATATCATCTTTTTATATTGACAAATAATAAAACCTTGTTTTCTATCAGGAAAAAAAAACCTGATACATTATTTCAACATTATTTTTCTTTACAGAATTTCATAAATTCCCAAGAATGTAGAAGCTGAGCTGGCAACTTCCTGAAACCTTAGGCCTCAATAGCATCAGCTGCTAGACCACCACAATTAAATGCTTAATTGTGCAAAGTTCAAGCTCCTTTTTTTGGTTCACTTTTCTTCCCAAATTGCATGTCTCAATTCTTCCGCTTGCAATGTGACCTACAATCTTTCAAAATGAAAAATCTGATTTTCTATAATTTTTACAGGACGTTATGAATACATAACATTGATCTGGGTGCTGATTTTCTAAAGTTCTTGCATAAAATGAAATGTTGCTCAACACTTCACAATTCAATTTCGAAATTATTTGTTTGTATGAATAAATAAGCATATACATCACCTTTTCTCCCCGTTGTCCAGGATCACCCTAATTGAAATAGAAGACAGAAATAATGCATTTATTGTTCTCCAAGGACATTCATGGAGATCTGTCAGAGCTATAGCTATGACCATTGCACCTATTTAATAAATGTAAATGTAAGAATACAAATAATAATTTTGACTTTGTTTAAATAGAAATAAGATACACGGTCTTATATTTGGGCTACATTATTGTAATATAGTTTTATGCAAGTTATACTTTTTAATAGGTTAAAGAATTTTTTATTCATGTGCAGCTTACTTAGTATTTAAAAATTACAAAGCAAAGAGGACATAGCAGGGGTCCCCAACCACCAGGCCATACTCTGTTCAGAAGCTTGTAAGCGGTGGTCCAGTGCATGCGTGTGAAGTTTTCTTTGTCGAGCAGCGGCTGCTTGCCCTTGCATATGAATCTCCCTTTGTGTGAGCGGCGGGCATGCATGCACGCATGCTGCTCACACAAATAGAACTGTGCACTCCCACCTGCCATTTTCAGGGAACTATCCCCCACTTCCTGGGCCACCAAGCCTTGAAAAATTGGGAACTGCTGAAATGGAGAGTCTAGACTGATTGCTCTTTTAATTCCTCTCCCTTGTTCTGCTACTCCTTCTCCTACAGGATGGGAAACTATAATCTCGAATAACTAATGGCTTTGTTTTGACTTATTAGTATCTTGCAGTTGTATTCTCAGACTCTTATCAAAATGAATTTGCTCTTATATTAATGGCTGCTTACAGATTGGAAAGCATCTTTAAATAGTCTGATGATGTTTGAACTTTGGCTCTACATAGTTCGTTCAAACCTATCTGATTATTGATTTCTTGCATTTCTAAGATGTAACAATAGAGAAACTAATCAGCTATTAACTGCAATCAGTGAAATTCTAACGTTCTAACATTTGGCAATTAATAAGATAAGGGCATGCACGCACGCACGCACACACATTTTTTTTTGCTGATAAATAAATGGAGACTAGCATAGATCTATTTCAAGCTATTTAGCTCTCATCAGCTAGCCATACCCTTACTGGGATTCGAACCTGGCCTATTTTACATGTTAGGCAGTTTTAATAACCTCTAAGCCACAAGCTCTCCTCCCTTATCAGATATATATGTGTGTGTGTGTGTTTTGCACCAAGGCATATTGTCTGTCCATGTAGGCTAGTATTTTGACTATAAGCAGCTGTTCAGGGTTAAGATATGTGCATCCTTTTCAGTCCTGGTCCCTGAGACCTTCCTTGACTGAAAACAGAGAGGGAGAATTGTACTGCTCATCATGATCAAAATATAATAATAATAATATAATAATAATAATATTTTTATTTTATATACCACGTCCTCTCCCCAGAGGGACTCGGAGCGGTGCACAGGGAAAACTAAAAACACATAAAATAAGTACATCAATAATACAGTAGAATAAAAATAAATTAAACTAATTGTCCCTGCACTAAAATCCCCATTAAAACTAATGTTCCCTAAAAAACCCTAAGGAAGAGACTACCCTAGGCCGGCCAAGCAAAAAAAGTGTGTTTTTAATTTTTGACGGAAGGAGCGGAGGTCCGTAGTTGTTCTAATGTCGGGGGGAAGGTCGTTCCAGAGGGCTGGGCCCGCCACAGAGAAGGCCCTTCCCCTGGGCGTCGCCCGCTGACAGAGTCTAGTGGACGGCACCCGGAGAAGTCCCTCTCTGTGGGAGCGAATCGGCCGTGAGGATGTATGGGGCAGGATCCGATCCCGCAGAATATGGCTTCTCAGAAACTGACTTAAATCTCATTCAGCCATATTTCACTCAATAATCACAAAACTAGTTAATGTATATGGAAACACGTAAATTTTGCAAAAGACATATTTGGATGGAGAGCTAGGAAAATGAATAATCCTTATCATCAAAGGTCAACCTTCTATAAATATGTGTGACCCATCTACAGAAAAGGCTCATTATTTAAATCATACATGACTACAGAAGAATCTAGGGAGTGTGGTTGTTCACAAGGTTCGGATGCTGGGTTGATGATCAGCAGACTCATGATCGAGACCCGGTTGCTACCGTGAGCTCTCGTCACATGCTCTAACTCCTGCCGACCCAGCAGTTTGAAAGCAAGCGACTGCAAGTAGATAAATGGGTACCACTTTGATGAACAACTTAACAAGGACACGAAAAAGCTTCCAGCTGGACATTCCCAGGCAATGGTAATGTTACCATTCAATCCTTTCAACCCAGAAGTGCTGTGGCACTGCCAACATGACTATAGTAGTACAGAAGAATCACCAAGAATATTGTAATATGGCCCATTTCTTCCTGTAAAATATATTTTACAACAACAAACAGTGGAGTGTGTTTATTGAAGATTATTGTTCTACTCCCTATGAGCTCCACTGATGAATGTAATGTCACAAACTATTCTGCTAACAAAGAAAATGTCATTCAAAAGAACTGCAAAAAAGGTTCATGTATAAAAATAGTGTGAAAAATTACTAGCCAAAATTTCATCTACTAACCTTAAGCCCAGAGAAGCCTCTTTCTCCCATTACACCAGGTTCTCCCTGAAATAATGACATAAAAAGATAAACTGAATTGAATTGGATCAATAATTTTCACCCCTAAGTGATCAGTTCAAAAATATTACAAGTATTGCAATAAAAACAGAAATGGAAATATATGTTTCATTTTTAATTCTCTTTTATTATTTTCAAAGAATGGTTGATTAATGTAAAGAATTAAACTATCACATAGGATAAATACTACTTTTTATAAAATTCTGTAATTATTTTATTAGTATTTGCTTCATCTCTATCATGAACTACCTTTTTTAAATGGAAAGAGGGTAAAGTATTTCTAACAGCATTAAATATCCAAATCTCAACAAATTGTTTTACATTAAGAGTAGTGGAGATAAGCATGGACAGTAATTGCACTAAACAATATTTTTTTAAAAAAATGAGCTTACTTTAATATGATTTATTAGATGCCGTAGTTTTAAATGTATCTGAGCTGAAACAACCCATTTTAAAGTGCAAAATCCACAGTTGGAAAATATATTTATAAGGATTATCAAAATGTCATGCAACCACATGTAAATTGTTTACTCTTTTGATATATTTTTGATAGACTCAAGTAAAGCAGCCTTCCCTAAATCGGGTATTGTCCAGATACTTGAAACTCAACTTGTAGACTTCCAAACACATATCATATTCCCACAAGGGTAAGGATTCAGAGTATAATGAACTAGTTTAGCCTGACTGAGGCAAACTTTCAATTCAGTGGTGAAA
Source organism: Rhabdophis nuchalis (assembly GCA_039707465.1). NCBI lineage: Eukaryota > Metazoa > Chordata > Lepidosauria > Squamata > Natricidae > Rhabdophis > Rhabdophis nuchalis. The sequence continues at coordinate 26,162,977 of CM077648.1, forward strand.
TTCAATTTTTTTTTTTACTACCGGTTCTGTGGACATGGCTTGGTGGGCATGGCAGGGGAAAGATACTGAAAACTCTCCATCCCCACCCCACTCCAAGGGAAGGATATTAATTTAATTAATTTAATTTATTTAGATTTATAGAACCGCCCTTCTCCATTGAAATGCACCCAATATGACAAAATCTCCATTTCCTTTCCATTCCAGGGAAGGTTACTACAAAATCCCCATTCCGTCCCAACCAGCTGGGACTTGGGAGGCAGGAATAGATGGGGGTAGGGCCAGCCAGAGGTGGTATTTGCCGGTTATTTGTACTACTCAAAATTGCATCTATCGGTTCTCCAGACCCTGTCAGAACCTGCTGAATTTCACCCCTGCCTCAATATGATTTTCCTATGAAAATGTAGTCCTGTCATCATCTCAGATTTAACTGAGTTTTGAGCTTCCTGTGTGGAGCTTTCCAAGGTTCTGAAAATACTTGATTTTGCCAAAGCATAGACCTTTTTTTTAAAAAAACAACTGTTTTTAACTTGAAGTCCTCATATTGGGCAGGACAGGTTTTCTTTCAAGCCCGTAAACCTGAATGAAGGTGCTGATGTCTGAAAACTACACTTCTGAAAAACAGACATTGTGAATTCTTGTGGCAGTTCTTTTGTCACAATATATATATGTTCAAAGTTAATTATAGATATCACAAAGAACAGCAGGTGGGCTTATCCCAAACGACTTTGTAGAAGATATTTCTCCTACCAGAATTGATGACAATCCTGCTGTCTTACAAAATGTATTGGCTCAGAGTCAAAAGAATCATCGAAAGGCTAATAGACCAAAGCTTGTTATATGCTTTTATCAGTCTCCTGAACAATACTGCGTAATAGGCATATGTGATGGAACATGCCTGGAGAAAAAAGCTAAGCAAGAATGGGCCTAAAAACTAATTTTGTGACAGAACTATTATCACACCATCCCACCCCCAGAAAATAAGTAAACTATAGACCTTGAAAACATCAATTTCAATTTTTCAATTGCCTTGAAAAAAGCAATGGCAACCCACTTCTGTATTGTTGCCATAAACAACAAATACTATACAGGGGATATGTCTATAGCTTTCAAACTCAATTTGAAGCACATTTTCCCTTCTTCACTTGATAAAACAGGATTTTACCATGTTTCCAAATAGAGATGGAAGATATGTCTTAATTCAAAGTTCCAGGAAAATAGAAGGGTTTCTTGATGAAAAAAGGAAAATGTATAGAATTCAACTAATTTATACCAATTTATTTGTAAATTGCATTTCAATTTTAGAAAAGAAACCAGATTTATCCTAGGAACTGTACTTATCTCTGTACTGAAATATTTTAATTGGCATACTCTGGAACATTCAGTTAACTGACATAAAAGCATCATTTCAATAATGTTATAAATTCAGTATCCATTCTTGATTAGAGATCAATTTGTAAGACTTTGTAAGAATGCTCTAGAATCTTGACAAAAACTGAGCTTTTTAATTTAATCTAAAAAAAAATTTAATTCAAATTTTAGGGGGTTCCAGGGAAGACGAAGGGATCAGACAGGTGGAGGATGGGAACAGTGCCAAGCCAGCTAATAGAGCAAAGAAGGAGGCGGTTGGGTCCGAGAAGGGGGGACAAGGGTCATTCCTACAGAGGGCTTTTCCATCCAAACGGTCATAGGGAGGGGTAGGGGCGATGGGAGACAGGAAGGTTACCATCGGGTGGAGGCGTGTGGCCGTTGGCTTCAAGCGGTCACACGCACCAACCCCCTGAGCTCCCCCCGCGAGCTAGGTGGTCAGGGTTTACAGAGCCAGGGCCCTAGGCTGATGTTATGCAATGCCAGGTCCATGGTCAACAAAGCCCCCCTTATCAACGACCTTGTGTCAGAGGGGGAGCCGGACTTGGTAGGGATTACAGAGACCTGGCTGGGCCATGAGGGAGGACGCCCTCTCGTGGATATGTGCCCACCAGGTTACCGTGCGTTTCATCAGCCCCGGGCCCTAGGCAGGGGTGGGGGGGTAGCGGTTATTGTTAGGGAAGGTCTTGAGCCGAGAGAGACCACTGTACCACAGATCACCGGCTGTGAGTCCCTCTGCGTGAAATGGGGCCCAAGGAGGCAGTTGGGCATGCTGATCGTGTACCTGGCTCCCCGCTATGTGACAGCAGCCCTGCCCGAGCTCCTTGAGATGATCGCTGCGGTGGCAGTTGAGAGCCCCAGACTGATAGTCATGGGCGATTTCAACCTGCCATTGGTGGTCAAATCATCCGAGGCAGCTCGGGAGTTCATGGCCTCCATGACGGCCATGGACCTGACCCAGGTAATTCAGGGTCCCACACACGAGGGTGGACACGCTGGATTTGATTTTTGTCTCTGGTCAGTGGATGAGTGATCTGGGTGTAGGGGAGTTAGCCATCATACCCCTGTCATGGTCAGATCACTCACTTCTCCGGCTCGACTTCCCAATCACTACACCCCACCGCGGGGAGGCGGAACCAGAGATTCCTAGGTGGTTCCGCCCCAGGCGCCTGATGGACCCTGAAAGGTTCCAGATGGAGCTTGGGCCATTACCTGTAACCCTGACCCACGCCCCGACTGAGGACCTGGTGGCGGCATGGAGTACTGCCGCCGCCAGGGCCCTGGATCAGGTCGCGCCCTTGCGGCCTCTCTTGCGGCGCCGAGTCACCTGGGCTCCTTGGTTTACTGAGGAGCTGAGGGTGATGAAACGCCGCAAGAGATGCCTAGAGAGGAGATGGAGATCCACACGCTCTGAATCCGACCGAACACAGGTGAGAGCCCATTTGAGGACTTATCAATCCTAAACGGTCCTACTGTGCCACTCTTATTGTATCCGCAGATAACCGCCCTGCCGCCCTGTTTGGGGTGACCCGCTCCCTCCTTCAACAGAGGCCGTGGGAAGCCCCTCTACAGGGCAGAGCAGAGGAATTTGGAGAATATCTGCAGGATAAAATCGCTCAGATTCAAAGCGAGTTGGCCTCCACCGAAAGTAGTCTAGAGGGAAGGCCCGAGGCAGGTCTTGAGACACCATTCTGGGAGGAGTTTGACTCTGTTACTTCCAAAGATATGGACAGGTTACGTGGGCGACTGAGAGCCACCACATGTTTATTGGACCCGTGTCCCTCCTGGCTTGTACTGGCATCCTGGGAGGTCACACGAGGCTGGCTCCAGGAAGTTGTGAATGCCTCTTTGAGTGAGGGGATCTTGCCTACTGTCTTGAAAGAGGCGGTGGTGAGACCACTCCTCAAGAAGCCTTCCCTGGACCCAGCATTGTTGGTAAATTACCGTCCGGTCTCCAACCTTCACTTCCTAGCGAAGGTTGTAGAGAATGTGGTGGCACAACAGTTTCCCCGTCACCTGGAGGAGATTGATTATCTGGACCCGCGCCAGTCCGGCTTTCGGCCCGGACACAGCACTGAGACAGCATTGGTCGCGTTGGTGGATGATCTCTGGAGGGCCAGAGATGGGGGTTGTTCCTCCATCCTGGTCCTATTAGACCTCTCGGCGGCTTTTGATACCATCGACCATGGTATCCTATTGCATCGACTGGAGGGGTTGGGGGTGAGGGGCGCCGTTTTACGGTGGTTCTCCTCCTACCTCTCTGGTCGATCACAATTTGTGTTGGCAGGAGGGCAGAGGTCGGCCTCGAGACCCCTCACATGTGGGGTGCCTCAGGGGTCGGTCCTCTTGCCAGTCCTGTTCAACACATATATGAAGCCGCTGGGCGAGATCATCCGTGGTTTCGGGGGTAGAGTACCATCTCTACGCTGACGATACGCAGCTGTATATATCTACCCAGAACCACCCCAACGATGCCGTCGAAGTGATGTCCCGGTGTCTGGAAGCTGTGCGGATCTGGATGGGAAGGAACAGACTCAGACTCAACCCATCCAAGACCGAGTGGCTGTGGCTTCCGGCGTCCCGGTACAACCAGTTCACTCCATCACTGGCCATAGGGGAGGAACATCTAGCCCCTGTGGATGGGGCATGCAATCTGGGCGTCCTCCTGGATACCTGGCTGTCTATGGAAGATCAAGTGACAGCCGTGGCCAGGGGGGCGTTTTACCAGGTTCGCCTGGTACGGCAGTTGCATCCCCTATTGGACCGGCATGCCCTTCGCACGGTCACTCATGCCCTTGTGACATCCCGTCTAGACTACTGTAATGCTCTCCTTGAGGTACACCCGGAGACTACAGTTAGTCCAGAACGCGGCCGCGCGGGCAATTCTGGGTGCCCCTAGGCATTTCCACGTAACACCACTCCTGCGTGAGCTGCACTGGCTGCCTGTGGTCTTACGGGTGCGCTTCAAGGTGCTGACTACCATCTTTAAAGCGCTCCATGGCACGGGACCTAGCTATCTGCGAGATCGCATCCTACCCCATACATCCCTCCGACCGATTCGCTCCCACAGAGAGGGACTTCTCCGGGTGCCGTCCACTAGGCAATGCCAGCGGGCGATGCCCAGGGGAAGGGCCTTCTCTGTGGCGGGCCCAGCTCTATGGAACGACCTACCCCCCGACCTCAGGACAACCACGGACCTCCGCGCCTTCTGACAAAAGCTCAAGACTTATCTATTCCAACTGGCCAGCTTGGCCTAACCTACCTTCCAGCCTCTCAGTCTGAACATTTAAATTGTTTTAATTGGGTTTTTAAGGGGTTTAGTTTTTAGTATTTTGGGTTTTTAGCGCAGGGATAAATTGTTTAATCTGATTTTATATATATTTATGATGTATTTATGTTTGTATGTTTTTAATTCCCCTGTGCACCGCTCCGAGTCCCTTCGGGGAGAGGGAGCGGTCTACAAATTAAATTTATTATTATTATTATTATTATCTTCCAAGTGTGATTTCTGTGTATTCTAGTCTAGGGTGAATATACATGGAGATGTTTAGAAATACAGAACCAAGCATTCCTGAGCTTTGTTCTGTTTTGGTTTACAGAATCTTATTTTGAAAGAATGACTGATTCTTATCTGTAATGTGAGACTGCACAGCAAAAGGCTCCATAATGTACAATGGAACTAAACGTATTCTAGCTTCATCTGGCATTACACCTTGCATAATAACATGACATATGTCATGAAACTGGCAGAATTTTAACTTTTCTTCCTATCTGAAAGATTAAATAATTAAATAACAACAAAGTACTTTCTTAGAAAGACAGAGCTGCTGCGAAACACAGAAGTCTAACATTTGAAAAGAGCACCTGTGTGAATGCACTACTATTTCTTTTTGTCAGTATAAGCTCTGCCTTAGTTTAACTAATGTGGCAATGAAATAGTGGCAAAAAACAAAACAAAAAACAAAACCCAAGCCCCCTCCCCCCAAAAAACCTAAAGGATTTGAATATATGCTTCTATGCCTCTGAACATCTAATTAATATTAAAACACAATCTCATAAGGAAAATAGATTTGAATTGAGAAAGGTTAATGTTTTCTATAGCAATCCAGTTATAGGTCACAGAAAGCAGAATTAACACCAAAATGCCCATAAGGGAAAACAAGTCATTGAATCATTGGTGCTCTCTGAACTTGGCTGTTTGCTTACAGCTATCTCATAACCCAACTAGATAACATTATCAGTGCTGGTGAGTGTGGGACTCCCCCACACTATACATTAGCTCATCTTGCAAATGTTGGTTGGGGTATGGTTTTCTTCATGACAATTTGTTGATGGTGATATTATTTTCTATTTGATTATTTGCCTAGTGTTAATCTCTTCTTATGTGGGTTTTGGCTGCTGGAGGGATGTCTTATAGCAGTGGTGGTGAACCTATGGCATGTGTGCCAGAGGTGGCACACAGAGCCATTTCTGTGGCCACACACACAACTGCCCCAGCTCTGTTTTAGGTCTCTGCCACACATGCGTGCACACCTCCCACTGGCCAGTTGGTCTTCAGGTCTCAGGTGCACATGTACGGGATGCATGCACCTACGCCCTGCAGTTTGGGTGGGGCGGTCACTTTGGGCACTTGATGCCTAAAAAGGTTCGTCATCACTGTCTTATAATCTTTTTGTTTCCTCCTTATTCTTTTGTTATCTCTTCGGAATGGTTTATAAATATGGTATATTTCTATGTAACTGTTGATGGTTGATTTGTCTGCATACCAAGATTCCAGAAATTCCCCAGCATTTTTGGATTGGTTTTCTCTAGGATTTTTGGATTTGGAGTTTGCCAGTTGAAAGTGTGGATCTCCCCCAGCAGCCGATGCCCAGAATAAGCAAATAAAATAATAGATTTTTCATCTGCAGGTATTCATCAAGGGAGACATGCATCATGACATTGTGTTACAATATTGCAAAGCAAGTATGCAAAATAGCACTAAAATCATGGCACATTTCATTATTTTGGCATCATTCGTCATGGTTAAGAACAGTTGAATAAATTCTCATTTCTGAAATACGCCTCTTAGGCAATATGTCCAACATCAGAACACAGTTTTGTAGAAACACCCATGGTTGATTTGTTGTAAGGCTAAAGCAGTGAAAAGTCTTTCCATGGCAAGAATAAGTAGAAGAAATAAAATTTAGGCTGTTTTATGTATTTTATTGTAAACTGATGAATATTTAAAAAAGAAAAAGGAGTATCTATGAAGACAACAGTTTGTGCATTCATTATATAAATTCTACTCTGCCAAATGTTTTTCTTCATGGTAAGTTAATCTTTAATAATACAGTTTTATGAGCCCCATGATTTAAAAATCATTTAATCTAAGATGCAAGTTATTAAAATACCAACCTGATCAGCCAAGAATGTCACACCAGTTGCTGTAAATTTGAATACACGTTTTAAGGGATTTACCTATTGTTCTTGGGGATAGATTGTCCTTGTGGAAGTTAATTTTATTATGGAAATTTAAAGAAACATAAAATTACTAGAAATACTGGAGGGACATTTTTTCCTAGTCATATATAGTATTGGGTTGAAATATTGATCTTGGCTTAGTTAAAGATTTAATGCAGGCTGCCAGTCAAAGAGCTGCGAGACAACAAAATTTAATGTGAACTGCCACATTAAAAAATTGTCACAAAGCCTATATTCTTTATTTTCTTGATAAAGGAGAATTACCAAGCACCCCTCACTTATTTTCTCATGGAGCTATATTTTAACTGATCTCTAGATTTGATTTTTGCCAAATGCATTGATTTCTGTTCTCCCCTCATTGCCATCCCCACAGGAGGAATTTGATTTCTTCATCTTTCTTACTTTTCTCTCTAATCTTACAGTCATCAATAAAACTTCAAACCACAGAGCAATACTGTATTTTCCAAGCTCCATTAATTCCATTTGGTTTTATACACATGGAACGTTGTGTTGGATTGCAGTCATTCTAGTTATACATTGTTTATTGTCTCTCATGCCACACTGTTTTTACAATTTGTATAAACTTTTCTGGTCAAGACAAACTATCTGACTTACTTTTTGCTTTTATATTAGAGAAAATGTCTTGATTGCATGGATTTGCAAACATAAAGGTTTAAAATAGCAATCCTATCCTGGAAGTAAGAGCCATTGAATTCAGTTAGAGTAATTTCTAAATGGATTAGGACAGTGATGGCCAACCTTTTTTGGCTCGGGTGCCAAAAGTGTGTGTGTGTGTGTGTGTGTGTATTAGCACATGTGCGCATTCCAAACCCATAATTTAATCCCCTCATGCGCCCCATCACATTCACACATGACCCCCACTGCCCCACTCCCCGTGCATGCGCGCATGACCCTCTGCCCTCCTGAAGCCTAGGGAGGGTGAAAACAGTCTCCCCTGGCCCTCCGGGGGCCTTCCAGAAGCCTGAAACAGCCCATTTCCAAACTTCCAGTAGGCCTGGTGGGCTCTTTTTTTGCCGTCTCCAGCTTTGGAGGCTTTCCTGATGCCTGGGGAGGGTAAAAATGGTCTCCCCTGGCCCTTCAGAGGCCCTTCAAATGCCAAAAATCAGCTCATCGGCATTCACATGTGCCCTCAGCAATGGCTCCATGTGTGGCACCTGTGGCCCACATGCCATAGGGTCACCATCACAGGATTAGAATTACATCTAAAACAATAGTAATTTACCTGTTGTCCATCTGTTCCTGGGATACCAGGTGCACCAAATGAGCCCTGAAGAGAATCATATATCTGAATTTAGCAAAATTATCAAACAGATCATGCAATTCTTCACTGTAGATATTTATATTTTGTAAATTATGCGACTTGATTCATACATTCAGCTTTCAATAGCAGTGTTCTTTATTTCTTTTTGTTGTTATGTATCCTGCTTCAGAATTATGAAGCAAAGTTTGTGTGCTAAAATGAATTCAATATTTAAAAGTTTCTCGTAGTTTAGAATATATTCCATATTTTATTTTTAAAGAATTACCTAAATGCTCCTAATTTTGAATATGGCCATCATCTACATGTTATCAATATACTCCTTTCCTTTCCTTTTTTTTAATAAAATACTGAACTAAAACATATATGGCCATTTTAAACAATACTATGAAAGAAAATAAATCAAGTTTCTTTGATCCATCCAGTGTCCAGCTACTTGTTGAAAAGTTTTGAGAACTAACCTTAAACAAACAAACAAAAATAACCTATGAATGAAAATCAGCTATGAAAAGTGTTCACTTAATTACCAAGCATTTACTTAATGCCCACAGAATTTACTTAACGACAGTTGCATATTGAAAAATTGGGTCAAATTACCTCAATTTACAATCACAATGATTTATAACCATAATTCCAGGGTTAATTACAATTGTCAATTGAACAGGTATTGAGCCTGCACTCCAAAAGTGGAAACATTACTACATAATTTTTATTAAGAATGTTATTATCATTTTATGTGATTATAATTAATATATTAAAATCGTACAATATTTTACTATAAATAGAATCTAATACAAGGTAAACTTAAAGAAAGAAAAGAGAATAAAAAGAAACAAACCACAATTGATTATTGTGATAGTAGCTTATGACTTTATTTTGTATCTTTTTAAAAAGAAAATACCACTTTCCAGTGATAAACAGAAGTTTTGCACATTTTACAAGTAAAAATTGTTTTAGTTTCCTTTAATTCCTTCTTGAACCCCTACAGTTTATGAAATGTCAATATAATATTTTATTTTAAAGAAACAGTTTTTAAAACAATTTGTCTTGAGTTGAGGATGGATAGAGGGTGGGGAGGTTAAGTTGTCAGGCAGCTGCCTCAGAAAATTCATTTGAAATGCTTTAAAAAAAAAAATCCTGCCATATTTGGTACTGGTGCAATGCTACAGTTCATACAGAATTGTGAATTCACTCTTTCATTGTCAATCCTGATGAATGTAAATAATATTGAAAACATTCACAGGAAATCAGTTCTGTGGTTACTATAGAAATCAAATTATGCTGGCCAGCAATGAAAAATCCATATTTCAACAACACATAGAATCTTTTTTTCTTACATCATATGGCAGCAATCTATTCAAAGACCAAATGAAATTCAAGCTGCACTTCCCACTATGTTTAGAGTTTGGTTTCATTATTTTACCAGTCTTCATGTCAGAACATTATAACTCTTTAACCAGTCAATTTAGCTAACAGAGTGAAAGGAAACATTGCCCACATCTCTATAACTAAGCTTTGTTGGTGAGGAGTTGAGATTTTTCTTCTTCCTTTAGGTCAGGTTGTCAAACCCAAGGTCCATGGGGTGCTTAAATCTGGCCTTTGAGGCCATCCTTTAAACAGTGAGGAACCAGCCTGTGGTGCCTCTGCCAGCAAAAATGGAGCTGGGGATAGCCTCTCTGTTTTAGCTGGCAGTGGGTTGCAAGAGGCCGTTGCAGGCAAAAACAGAGCTTGGGAGCCCATTTTCACTGGCAGAGCAATCGGGCCACCACAGGTGCCCCCAACATGAGTGAAATTGAGCCGGCCATGCCCACCCTCGTCATATCTACCTCAGCCCCGTGACATCAAACATAATCCTGAAGCGGACCTCAATGAAATCTACCGTATTTATTCGACTATAACGCGCACCCATGTATAACGCGCACCCCCTAATTTTCCATTAAAAATCGGTATAAAATTTTTATACCGATTTTTATAAAGCATGACTGATGGGCTCCACAGCTGAGGGGCGATGGAGCGATGCCGTTCCACCCTAACCACGTCCCTTTCTGTCTCCGCTTCTCCTCAGCGTCCCTTTCTGTCTCCGCTTCTTCCCCGCGTCCCTTTCTGCCTTCCGCTTCTCCTCAGCGTCTCTTTCTGCCTTCCGCTTCTCCTCAGCCTCCCTTTCTGCCTTCCGCTTCTCCCCAGCGTCTCTTTCTGCCTTCCGCTTCTCCTCAGCGTCCCTTTCTGTCTCCGCTTCTTCCCCGCGTCCCTTTCTGCCTTCCGCTTCTCCTCAGCGTCCCTTTCTGTCTCCGCTTCTTCCCCGCGTCCCTTTCTGCCTTCCGCTTCTCCTCAGCGTCCCTTTCTGCCTTCCGCTTCTCCCCAGCGTCCCTTTCTGCCTTCCGCTTCTCCCCAGCATCCCTTTCTGCCTTCCGCTTCTTCTCAGCGTCCATTTCTGTCTCCGCTTCTTCCCCGCGTCCCTTTCTGCCTTCCGCTTCTCCTCAGCGTCCCTTTCTGCCTTCCGCTTCTCCCCAGCGTCCCTTTCTGCCTTCCGCTTCTCCCCAGCATCCCTTTCTGCCTTCCGCTTCTCCTCAGCGTCCCTTTCTGCCTCCGCTTCTCCCCCCCCCCGCCGCCGCCGCCCAGAAACCTGAATTTATTTATTCGAGTATAACGCGCACCCAAACTTTGAGTTCTTTTTTGGGTACAAAATTTTGCGCGTTATACTCGAATAAATACGGTAGTTTAGGTGGTGTATTTTGAGAAAATAGAACTCACAGACTAATCAGCTGCTATAGCATGGGGGTACAGTAGTGAAAGCCCTTCATGCCAGTAGATTGTACCTTGGCACCAGGCAGGAAAATAAAATCTTTCTTATCACAGTGTATACTATACCTTTTGGCCTGGAGGCCCCTGAGGTCCCTAAAAGGGAAAACAATAGAATTAACATAATAATATAGACAGTTTAAGTTTAAATAACTAATTAAAAGCATGCCCCATTGTGCAACTGTCTAACTTGAGGTCAACAAAAGTCAATTGACATTTTGTACATTAGGGAAAACATAAGTGTTCTGTAAAAATACAATAGGTATTTTTCTCTTCCTGAATATTAATTATGACCTGCTAAATCTCTTTCTTCTTCTTTGGCTATCTTCTATATTATAACCACTGTATAGAGAATCACTGTTGAAACAAAAATCAATTTATAAACTTGATTAGCGCAGATATTTCAACTATTAACATGAGCAGTTAAAGTGAGGAGGGAAATTTTACCTCTTGTAAATCAAATGATAATGGAGGTGATAAAGGTGAAGAAAACGGATGTTTTGTCAATTAAATACAGAATTAGAACACCGTTTACCTCAGTATTGTGTGTAGAATTGAAGGCTTTTAGAGGGAAACTGCAGTGTTAAGCATTGCTATCAACTATTCCCATCCTCTAGCTGTGGAAAAACTGCAAATCAGGATTCTCTCTTAAAATGAGACTTATTTAAGCTGTTGGAATTGCTCTTCTAGCTAAGAAGCCAGATTTAAAATTTTTATTAATTAAATATATAAATAAATAATGCATTGTGATGTATGAGTTTGGAATACAGTAGGCTCTCCAAAAATAACCTTTTCTCTTATTACATTATTATAACATAATATTGACATATTTTTCTTTCTTTCTGTTCCCAGAGGGAAATGAATCATATACACTAAAAAAAGGATTTCTTCAGCAAAAAGGCTGCCTGCAGCAGTTGTGACTGGATATGCCAACTGTAATTAAAACCACCCTCAGAATGCATTTCACCGTTTATTCATCCTGACATGTGTTCCTTGCCCTGTGAACTTGAAGCTCAGTGAGTTGAGTCAAACGCTAGCTATATTCTGGAAACTCTCTAGATGGCCAGAGATGAGGTTTGGTACTTCAAATCATGAAGATTTTGCATTTTATTTATTTATGATATATTTAGAACTTTTTCTCCTGCCTATTTTTCTATGCACTCTTAAAGGGAACAAAAAAATTCAAGTTATTAACATACATCTATATAATTTTTTATTTCTAACCCGCTCTCTCTCCCCGAAGGGACTCGAGGCGGGGCACAGGGAATTAAAAACAACTAAAATCAACAAAGTACAAAATTAAAAATACAAATATAAATAAATGACTAAACTAAATAAAAATAGATTAAACAAATAACCCTGCGCTAAAATCCCTTATAATATCCCCTAAAAAGAGACTACCCTAGGCCGGCAAACTAGGGGTTCCGGCTGCTGCTACTGCTGGTTCACTCAGGGATTCACTTCATGTGCATGCTTGATGCGCACTATGCCTGCATGCACAGTACTAAAAAAAGTGCTTCTGTACATGTGCAGAAGGCAAAAACAAGATGGTGCCGCCGAGAGAACCAGTTCAGGGGCATGGCAGGCCAAGTTATTACCTAATCAGCCGAACTGGGCCAAACCACTAGGAACCCACCTTTGGTGCAAACTGACTTAATCGGCTAGCTGAATAGCATGTTTTAGCAAGCATGCTGCAGCTTTTGTGGAAGGAACATTTTAAAAGAATGTATGTTAGCATTTTAAGTAATTTGTTCTTGCATTTCTGTTTTTTTATATGGTTGGGGTTTTTTTTGCAGTATTTTATAATAGTTTTTAACAATTTAACATGCTGTTAAGAAATGGTACTCAATATTACACGAACAAGGACAGTTGTTCCCTGTTTTATAAGTAAGTGCTCTGGGCCTCCTGAGTCCTGGGTCCTTTGTGGAGAAGGGCGGAATATAAATGTGATTAAAATTAAAAATAAAAATAAAAAGATATCAAATTCAGCACTGTGAAAGGTGAGATCTTAAACTTGTTGGATAATTCAATCAAACAAAATTCTTTGTTATCAAATTTCAAGTGCCTGTTATTTAAAAATCCCTTAATAAACAGTCTACTTTAGGAATGAGCAGTTTTTCTCCATTTTTATCAAGTAGCAGAAGAGATACCTCTTTCATAGAAAAAGGTTAAAAACAATAAAACAGAAGCAGTTCTTGTATGCCTGCTTGTATGCCTCCTTGTATGCCTGCTGCAATTTAACATTATGTCTTCCACAATTTAACATCCTCTTGATATGTATAGGAGATGAGTGGACGGAGCCCAGGGGCAGAATCAAATGTGTTATCAGTTTGGAATAGCTACACTCCCACAAGAAATTCAAGTCCACGCCCCCTGTGCACCCCCATGAATTCCGTCGCCATTATTTAGAACTAATTTGGCTTGATTGTTAGTAGATCAGATTTTTGTATATAGGTTGCATGTAATAAACCTTTAGTGCTTTGAACTCAACTCCTAAGCCTGGTTCTTGTGCCTAACAATATGTTAGGCAACAACTCCAATTCTAGGATTCCAGGCAGCATATGAATTCTGGGAACTGTATTCTAAGATTTCTGGAGGAACCTGATTATAAATGTTTTTAGTCAAAAGTAAAAATCTGATAACACAGGGAGTTTGTGCAGAATTCAAAACTATACATCTGATATATTTAATAAATACGTTTGGATTCATGTTTTGGTCCAAAGTGTTAATACATTATTACTTCTGCTAAATAAAAGTAATATTTTTTCAAAAGTGTGCAAGAATCTGTAACATCATTATTCTTCACTAGTTTCACATTTCATACATAAGAGAAAGGGTACTCAGACTGAGATGGGTGGCACCTAAATTTTACAGACCGACAGACAGACAAATAGATATATAAATGAATAGTGTTTTAACCTTTTTAAATGAGCAGAAACAAGGAGTTCTATCACTTTTTAAATTAATTTTCAAAACTGATAACTCCTGAGCATTTAACATTTTCTCTTGAAGAAATTGCTGGTTTCAGTTATAGCACCTTTATATCAGGGGTCTCCAACCTTTGCAACTTTAAGTCTGAAGGACTTCAGCTCCCAGAATTCTCCAGCCGGCTCCAAAGCTGGCTGGAGAATTCTGGGAGCTGAAGTCCTTCAGACTTAAAGTTGCAAAGGTTGGAGACCCTTGCTTTCTATAGCACAGGGCTCCTCTAGAACACAAGGGTCAAACTCCCATATCATGTTGCTGTCACATCTGGCTTTGCGACGTTTTTCCCATTCACAGAGCTGGGGTAGGCGTGGCCTGGATGTGATGCATCTGGAACACCAGTTTGACACTCCTGCTCTAGAAAGTATCCTGACTTCAGATGGCCTTTTGAAAGGTAGTGAAGCCTGAATGGTTTCAAAGCTTTCTGGCCTATCATTGTTCAGTACTGTATTTTGGATCCTACTCTCGAGTACTTTGATTTTAATTTGTTATGAATTTATCATTAGATTATTATTACTGTTATTAATGGATGTTTCCCATACTGATGTCATTTCATGTTGTTGTATGCCATTGTGAAACTATATAATTTGAGAGCATATATGTTTAATAATAATAATAATAATAATTTTTATTTATATCCCGCTCTCTCTCCCCGAGGGGACTCGAGGCGGGGCACAGGGTATTAAAAGCAACTAAAACCGAACGAATACAGAATTAAAACCTTAAATATAAATAAATAACTAAATAACTAGCTTAAAAATAAATTAAACATATGTCCCTGCGCTAAAATCCCTCATAAAATCCCTAATCTTAACAGAGACTATCCTATCCTAGGCCGGCCAAGCGAAAAAGATGTGTCTTTAGTTTCAGACGGAAGGAGCGGAGGTCCGTAGTTGTCCTAATATCGGGGGGAAGGTCGTTCCAGAGGGTTGGGCCCGCCACAGAGAGGGCCCTTCCCTTGGGCGTCGCCCGCTGACAAAGTCTAGTGGATGGCACCCGGAGAAGTCCCTCTCTGTGGGAGCGAATCGGCCGTGAGGATGTATGGGGCAGGATCCGATCCTGCAGGTAACTAGGTCCCGAGCCATGGAGCGCTTTGAAGATGATAACTAACACCTTGACGAATGATCATAGTAATAAGAATATACCTTCTACCAAACAGAAAAATGAAAATATAAACTTACTTACCAGCAAACCTTGTTCCCCTGGTTTTCCAGGTTCTCCCTTAAAAACACAAAATAATGATATATACAATTAATAAGGAGACAATTAGACAAAAATGATACTCAGCATAGGTCCATTAATGACTATTAACTGTGAGGGTTTTCATGGTTTTCATGTTGTGCTTTCATAGATCTTACACGCCAGAAGTGGGAAGTTCCTCATGCCTTCTTTGCATGTATCCTAAACATATATTCAAAGATTTTATAGAACATTGGAGTAAACGAATAATCTAATCCACAATGTACTGAACATCAACTTCATCTTCATTATATAGAAAAAATGATGATTCATATGACTTTTGGAATATCATTATATCTTTCTAGGAAATTCAAGTAATATATGTATGCCATTTCCTAGAAATTCAAGTGCACCTAGAAATAACACAGATTCCTGATATTTGCAGATTTTATTTATTTATTCGATGTGATCTGCATGCATCGGCGTACCTCAAAATGCACCAACTAAGATAAAATAAGATGACAAAAAAAAAACCGACAATAAAACCAGATGAAGAAGAAGGAGGGAATCAATCCTTCCCCCCAAAAAATTAGGTAAAAGAGACTCCAACCATCCTAGTCCTACTCCTGGGAGAACAATTGGATCTTTATGGTTCTTTGGAATGGCACACTTCCAGGGTACTGATAGATGAGATTGTTTAATCAAATTTTTATACTGTTTAATTGGATTTTGCTGTGTTCTAATTGCATCCACATTTTTAATGAAGTGTTAAATAATAAAAGTAAAATCATCCTGATTGTCTGGCTTCTGTTTTGCTAAACAGCCAGTTTTTCATTCAAATGGGACATTCTAGAGTACATCCTCTAGTTTACTTTGCTTAGTTTTTTTAAAATCTTAATTTATTTTATCTGGTCACAGTTTATCTTATTTTATTTTATTTTGTCTTATCAAATTCTATCTTATTTTATTGTGCATGGCACCCATTAATTCTTGATGTGGTCAACTAATCATAAAATTATTTATTCATAAAATTATAATTAAAATATGGTAGGAATAGTTTCACAAAAGCTCTTTCTCCTAACATAGTTCTAGTTAAGTTCATGTATTTCCTTAGAATATTATTCTTACAAAACAAGAGAAAAGAATACTCTTTACTTTAACACTAATTTCCTGGACTGCTAACTGGTAAAAGATATTAAAATTTTCAATGCAACTTTTCACGGAAAAATATTTCCAGACATATCTTAAATGTATGAATTTAATATGGAAATTAATTATAATTATATCAATTTAATATGAATTTATGAGGTTGCTTCTGGCATACAAGGCTCTTGTATTACAACCTGTACAAAATGTAACCAGAATAGTTTTTAAATTATTATTCTATGTGCGTATGCATCCATAGAGCTACTTATTCATTAACAAAAAAAAATCCATTAACCATGATAAAAAAGAGAGAAAAAAGTAAAGATGTTAACATAACTTGTAATTAATATACATTTTTATAATTGTATCACTGTGCTATAATATTTTTTGTTGGATAAATTAAAAATAATATTAAAGTGCCATTACTTCCTTTTTCAACAAAAGGTTATTAACGCTACAGGGTTTGTAAAAAAAGAGTGTTCATCATCTCTGCTAAATCCAGTACTTGCTTTTCAGATAGATATTCTGAAATGAGATAAGTCAGTTAATTGCCTGTCTATCTACATCTCTGATGTTAATGTACGATGCATAATTTGTGTAATATCTATGATGACCGACTCACCGGTACCCCGGGCACTCCACGCGGGCCATCTTTGCCAGTATCTCCAGGAGGGCCTCTTGGTCCTGGGGGCCCAGGGGGTCCAGGAGGTCCAGCTTGCCCTTGATCACCCTGAACACCCATCAATAAGACCAATGTTAATATATGCAAACAATCCAGTATACCAAAAAAAGAATGTTCAAGAAGTCATGCATACAAAAAAAGGTCAAGATGCAGTAATTGACTGACGAGTCAGTCTATGTGCATAACTAATTGCTCATATTTATCACATAGTGGACAACCTGTGACATGCTGGGCCATCATTTCAAGGATATAACCTCACCTAAACAGAGGGATCATCAGTTGATGCAGGAGCAGGGATGACGTTTGATTTCCTGTTGCCTTCTCCATTGACTTTCCTTGTGAGAAGCTGGCAGATAGCATTGAACCCTCCTTCCCTTCCCTCCCTGCTTTCCCTTCCCTTCCCTCCTTCCCTCCCATATTTTTAACAGCAAAAAACTGGTTACTTCTCAGGGAAGACAAGGAATTGGATTTAGGTCTGCAATTCCTAAACAATTATTGCCATTAATTGTGCATAATCAATTTATGCTGATGGTTACTCTTTTTAGGCAAGAACATGGCTTCAGTTATCCTTTTTAAAATTTCTGTTGGATTATGACTATCTGTTCTTTGTGGCCTCTGAAGCTATTTTACAAACTGCATCAGTCGTCTTGATTGCAAAGTGACAAAATGCACACGCATAATAAAGCAAGGCACTCTTAAACCATAAGTAAGCACACTTTTAACAGGCAAGTAATAATCCAACAGAGAATGTTCACGAAAAAAAACCGCTTCATTTGTACATGATACAAACTAGAATGATCTTGTGAAAGTTCGGCATTTGAAGAAAACACAGAGAAGATTATCTCAGATTTACTGCTCCCACATTTCACACACAGTTTTTTTTCCTGGGGGAGTGGCATTTCTTTGGGTATTGTATTAAAAGTTGAGCAATTAGAGTTGGATGGAGGTTTTTATGATAGGTTACAAAATAAGTTCATGAGATTCAGCAAGTGAACACTGATTGACATCTAAGGGATCAGTGAAATATGACTTCTTGCTGAAATATGAACAACTTTTTTCAAGCTTTAAATCAAACAGTTAAATATTTAATTTATTTTTTAAGCAGCCTCTTCATAAGTACAGTTAAGAACAACAACTTGAGGTACATCAGTCTACCCACTTCACAATGCATCATGTTGAGTAATTAACTGCTAAATTAACAATTACTCTTCCTTCAACAATATTGTTTTATTTAATTACCAATTAAAAAAAACTCTCACAAGAATTGATAAAATTAATTAGCACTATACAGTGAAACCCATGAGTTTTATTTGGCTGTTGTTTTTTTTAAAAAACAAACAAGCCTCCATTTCATTAATAGTAATACAGTTCAAAAAAAGCTTCATCAATACTTATAACCCAGGAAACAGCTGCAGGTGAGAGAAAGGGAAAAGTTCAGAAAGAGATGAAGCACTACCTTAATGAGGCGGCGTTTAATGAGCTGCTGATCAGCAGAAAGAAACCCATGATTGATTTTAGGAAACACCATCTGATCAGGCAGGTGAGGTCAAAGGTTGAAGTGCAGAGATGAAAGAGTTGAAGAACAGACATCAGAAGGCACCAAAGAAGAAATAGAAAGATATACATTAGACTTGTAATAGCAAATATAACTCCCAACTGGTGCTTCTGTCTTCAGAAGAATCTATGCTTTGTTTTAGAATTATTGCAAAGATGCAGAAGGTGGTAGGTAGAACCTCCGTGGTGTTGTCCTTTTACGGAATAAGTGGTGACACAAACTTGCTCTCAAAACACCTAATTAGAGTCCAATTTTAAAATATTTCTTCAGCATCCGGAAGATCAAAATGGAATGTTTCTATTTCACACCATGAGCAAAGATTCCAAGAGACAAAGCACTAGTTCAGACTCAGTCAGACTTTCCAAATAGCATAGGATGCCAGGAGCAGCAGGTCTTTTAAATACTGGAGGAATAATTGCCTTCTGATCCCTAGGTAGCTAAAATGATGGTTAATTTTTAAAGAATGCAAGGGTGTGTCACTATAACACCATCAAGACAAAAAAAAAGTGGTGAATATTATTAGGTAAAGATTCCCCTCACACATATGTGCTAGGGTAACAGAGTTCTCGACTCTAGGGAGCAGTGCTCTTCTCCATTTCCAAGCCGAAGAGCCAACGCTGTCCGAAGACATCTCCGTGGTCATGTGGTTGGCATGACTGAATGCCAAAAGTGCATGGAACACTGTTACCTTCCCACCAAAAGTGATCCCTATTTTTCTACTTGCATTTTTACATGCTTTTGAACTGCAGAAGCTGGGACAAGTAATGGGAGTAATGGGAGCTCACTCCATTATGCAGCACTAGGGATTTGAACCACTGAACTGCCAACCTTTCTGATCGACAAGCTCAGCGTCTTAGCCACTGAGCCACCCTGTCAGTGAATATTATTAGTAGAATTTTATACATTTTTAAAAAATCTTTCTGATTCCTTTATAAGTAGGAATTTGTTTTGGCCATTAAAACTATTTACATATAAGCTTGGGTTTTATCTAATGCAGTTATGATTGATCCCTCTGCAATGCAACAACATTGAAGAAATAAGGATCATAAGGGATGATCAGGTGGGATGACCGGCTTCTGAAAGCAAATTCATTATCCATGACATCTTTATGCTGATATGGAAAGACTGGCTGGCTGACGCATGTTGGACACAAACCTTGACGGTGAGGATCTGATTACTGTGAAGGGCAGCAACTGTGGGGAAGCCTGGCAGGCCCTAGGAACATACACACACACAGTACCAAAACAACACGACACAAAACAACACGTCACACACAGAATGGCAATTTAACAACAGACACAAAATTAGGTTTATAATCAGATTTGTTATAGATGGTGGCATCTTATATATGTCATTTTCCTTTGAACAAGTATGGAAGGCCGCCAGTATTAAACAGGTCACCTAGAAATATAAACTATTAAAGGTAAGTATTTGAATACCAGTGCCTTATTTATTATCCACAATGGTAATAGGCCACCTTTTTCAGAATAATGTTATATTGTGGATTTAGTAATGTTAAATTATATATACAAGTGAACAACAACTTGGAAATGATGTATCTTTTAAAGTTTAATAGGTTTATTTTGTTACCATGCAACATAACATAACAAAACATAAAGTATCAGTGACACACAAACATACACATACATGTACATTAAATTGAACATTTTACTATGTTGGAACTAAAGAGTTAAAAGTGTATCTTTCACATTAATCAGAATTTTAAAAAATTATATCCTTACAAACTAAGATAATATTATCAGATGCAAGAGAAGATATGTACATCTGATTTCTTCTAACTTTCCAGTACTGGTTTTGAAGATAGTAGGGAAGGATAAATAGATTTTAAAAAGGAATAAATTTCACACTTATTTGCTGAGTATACTTTTTTTAAACAGCCAACCATCCAACCATTCAGGAGAAAAACAAACAAATAAGGGTACATACAGTACATTTACAGACAAATCCCATGCATATCAGTGTGGAAATAATTCCTATGAAATGTATGAACTTAACACTCAAGCAAATAGTTACAGAAGTTTTAAAAAGTATTAGTCCTTCCAAATACATTGTGCTACTTTCAAATGATTAGGAATTTATTTTAAGTTTGGATGGCTTATATACTATACCTTCTATCTATCCGTATATTATGGAATAGAAATTTAAGTAGACACTTGTAAAATCGTAAAACACAACAAATTTTGTGGAATTACTCCAAATATTTGCCAAATGCAAGACCCGGTTATTACAGGATCCCTGACAGGTGGCAATCCTGCCTCTGTTGACATACAACTAGCAAAGGAAAATCCACCACTTTCTGAAGCAAACTATAGCAACATTGAATAGCTTTTAGCATTAGGATTATTAGTTTCCAATATCCAAATAACATCAACTTCCTTAAAAAATAAAGTCATTCTTATTTTCATGTGTTCTAGAACAGGGGTCTCCAACCTTTGCAACTTTAAGTCTGAAGGACGTCAGCTCCCAGAATTCCCAGAATTCTGGGAGCTGAAGTCCTTCAGACTTAAAGTTGCAAAGGTTGGAGACCCTTGTTCTAGAACAATTATGAGTATACAGAATACAAAATAACAGAATTGGAAGGGACCTTGGAGGTCTTCTAGTCCACCTCTCTGCCTAGGCAGAAACCCTACATCACTTCAGACAAATGGTTATCCAATATCTTCTTTAAAATTTCCAGTGTTGGAGCATTCATCACTTCTGAAAGCAAGTTGTTCCACTGATTAATTATTCTGTCAGGAAATTTCTCCTCAGTTCTAAGTTGTTTCTCTCTTTGATTAGTTTCCACCCATTGCTTCTTGTCCTGCCCTAAGGTGCTTTGGAAAATAGCTTGACTCCTTCTTTGTGGCAACCCCAGAGATATTGGAACACTGCTATCATGTACTTCTGTTTTATGTTGTACACGGAAATCCTTCAGATCCTTGAAACCAACAGTCATCCTACAACCTTCTCTTTTCCAGACTAAACATAGCAAATATATCTGAATATTTCTCACATATTTTTCCAAGTCTTTTATCATCTTGATTGATCCTTGCTGAACACACTCCAGTTTCTTAGTGTTTGTCCTATAATGCAGTGTTCACAGCTTACTTCCGTATTTAAGTACAAGTTGATTAATGTAAAATAGAAATGAACAATGACAATTTCTTTGTCTCAGTATAATATTTCTATTAATGCAGCCTAGGATTGCAGCTTAATTTGAAATCACCGATCTGTACTCACATTTTCTTATCCAGCTCTGCATTAATCTGTTTTAGCCATATTTTGGTCTTTTGTCCTAGAATCTCATGGTTTATCAAATGCATTGCAGAGGCTGTTCTATCCCTACACTCAGTTAAATTGGGCATTTTATTCCACCTCCCCGGCCCCCTATGGCGTGAGCAGAGGGAAGCACCTTTGATTAAAGTTTTCAGTAACTTTAGGAGGTTTAATCAGGAGGTTCTTTCATTAATATTTCTAGTGGATTAAGATGCCTTTTAAGTGACAAAGCAAACTCTGCATGAGGAATGTAGAATCTGAAAGGAATTGGTTCAAGCCTGCCAAGGTCACTGGCTTAGAAATAGAATATAGAATAAGAGAATTGGAAGGGACTTTGGAGGTCTTTTAGTCCAACCCCCTGCTTAGGCAGGTAACCCTACACCACTTCAGACAAATGGTTATCCAACATCTTCTTAAAAACTTCCAGTGTTGGAGCATTCACAACTTCTGGACACAAGTTGTTCCACTACTTAATTGACTTGAAGTTTAGTAACCGGCAAACTCCTAATAATGTGAGAAACACATGTCCTGAATAGCTAGATGAATATTAACGATCAACTAAGAAATTACAAAATGTTACATGTTACATACTAGAACCTCTGAGCATGTGTATTGTGCCATAAATGTGTCAAACGATATTAACCAATGAAAGAACTCATCCCAAACCCAATATATATATTAAATATATTCTCCACCTTTCTAAGAGGCCCCTCTACAGAGTGAGGTCCTTTGCTTGTGTAAATAAGGAGTAGATTTTTAGTCTGCCTTCCCAGCTCGGGTTGTATTTGTGCAAGGCACAGTCGGATGAATGTTTACGGCTAATACCGCAAAATGAAATCAGATGATTTGGGAATGATTTCTTCTTGATAAATCAATCCTGAGCTTACTAAGCAATAAATTATTCTCTATATTCACAAGCCGGCTGTTTCTTAATCTATGTCACAGTTTTGTTCGTTATTAGTTCAGCAGTCTATAATTAAATGGGTTATCTTTTATAGCTGGAATATTTGTCAGTCTGCATTTATGGGGCATTGTGCCTGTCTCCTATGATTTCTCAATCATAGAAAGAGGCTTCCAGGTGACATCTGCAACTCATGCAAGATCCTTGAAATGATCTTAACTTTATTCACTGTAGCTAGTGAATAAATCACCTCTTTTTTTAACTTGGATTGCCACTTCCTTGTTAACTGTTCTGCTTAAATTAGTTCCCATTATGATCAGGCTGATATCTGCCCAATATCATCTGTTTTTATCTTAGTAGCATGCCCAGTGTTCTTTCATCCTTCATTTTACTATTGTTTTTTTATTTAAAAAAAGAACTTTTTGGTAATGTTCTGCATATTATTCTCTTCTGCATATTCTATTTCTTAAACATGTCCTTTTTAAAACCTAGCTCAGTTGAAAGCTCCTTATCCTCAATAATTTCCTAACTTTTTCATTTTTCCTCATGGGAATTATGACATTTTTCTTTCAGTATATTATTTCTCAGAAGTTCTTAGATTTACTGCCTTCCTTTTGACCTCTGGGTTTCAGTCCACGGGATTTCACCTAGCAACTTCTTTGCTGAAATTGTCTGCCCTGAACTCCACTTATGTGTCAATGCTTCAATTTCTCTTTCTGTATTATTCTGAATCTCAAGAGCATACGGTCATTGTTCCCAAGGTTTTCATTTTTCCTGCTTCAACAAGCTTCTTGTCCTAGGAGGATGTCTAAAAAAGCCAATCTTCTTCTCTGCTTCCAAATGTCTGAAAAATTAAACAGTCAACACTGAGATGCTTGGGGATCTTGGAGTTTTGATCAAGTTGGTTTTAAAACAGATACCTGGGTACTATAAGTCTTCCATTCTACATCTTTCCTTCCTGAAAGTTCTGTAATCTGGTACAGGAAGATATTATCTTCTGTCTAAGTTAGGCATGAGTATAGTATGCCCTTACAATGAAATGTTTCCTTTTTGTCCTTCTTTACATTCCTGTTCATTCTTATGTTCAAACTCCTGCATTTTAAACCATATGTATTCTTTATTCACATCACTCCTTCCATTTTTTTGCAGTCTTTTCTTTCGAATAAGTTACATTCTTCAATCCTATCATTCCATTCATGTGTTGCTTGAATATTACAACTTCATCAAGCAGATAGTAAACTTTCAGTTTTATGAATTACCAGGAATCTCTAGTTAATTTTTATTGGAAACAGAATAATGGACTACATGGCCAATCTATAACTCACTCTTTCAGTCAAAAAAGACTCTCACAATTGATCTAACATATATATGAGCCACTAGATTTTAACTGCATGGGGAAATAACTTACAAACATAATCTCTATATAAGTAACATAATAAATAAATAGAGTTGAATATCATGCTGATAAACAAATAAAGAGTCTTGAATACTTAGCTATAAACAATAAATTATCAATTGTTTTCCCTTTACATGTCCTGATAGTTGAGAAATCCACATGAGAAGACTTAAATATGTACATTTTCCTTCTACTTTTTCTTTGTAATACAGCTACTTTGCTTCTTTTGCCTCTGCTCCACTTTCTCCTGGTCTATTGAGCAGCTGAAGCTAATACAGAAGACTTTCAGTTCTGTTGCTTTCCTATATTATTGTGAACAATTGCAGCTGCAGTATGAAACTCTTATCAGTGAAGACTGATCACTGGATTTTCATGGATAGGAAAGGTTGTTTACATTACTAGTGAGGGCAAAACATTCAGGTTCAGGAGTAACCTGAGTTTTTTATTCCCTGATTTATGCTGTGAGCTGCCATGGAGACAGTGGTGGGTTTCAATTTATTTTAGTACCGTTTTGCCTGTGTGTGTGTGCACATGCATCCAGGTGGGTGGGCTGCCAATACCAGTTCGCCCAATGCAGCCACCGCCACCACTACCAGTTCCTGCCGCCGCCGCCACTACCAGTTCACCCAATTCAGCCCAAACAAGAAGAAACCCACCTCCGCATGGAGAACACTGAAAATGAAGCCAATTTTTTCTTGAAATCCAGCTTGGCGACTGAAGGTTGGAGAAGATACATGTCTATAGATGCTGCAGTTCTAGTGCCTGATCCTGATCCAATTACATACCTCTTTAATCAGCAAAGAAATCCATTATCTCCATATTGAGGATCAAAGAATTGAATCATGCAGCAGTATCAGGATCTACGGGCAAGATTTCTGGAAATTATTTTTGCACTGTAGCTCAAGAAGTGGAGACATTAATGAGTCTGGAAGAGACCTTACAAGGCTACTTCAGAAACCAAATAATTACTGGAGACAACTTTGGTAGTATTCCCTCATACTTGATTCTTGATTCTTGCCTATATCTTCATCATGTTTTTTATTTGATACAGGTTTCTATTTCTTATTCTTGGCCTATAGACCACTCTTCTGCTTAGCGGTTTTGTGGGGAATGATCTGTATAGTCTTGTCATCCGCTGTCTATTGTCCTTAGGGTGTCTTCTGTGAGTTTGGAAAAAATATTTATAATTCCTTTTTTTTCTAAATTTGAGCATTGGCACCAGGAAATGAACTTTATACCAAAGCACCAGGTGAGGGAAGCATCTATCCCTATAGTCTGGTTTTAATACATACAATCACTGTTCAATTCAATATCCAACTTCAAAATCATTACTGGTTAAAGTTCAGAAACATGTGATTTTTATTCACTTGTTTTCATATTTGTATATTGCCTACTTAAATAACCCTAGTACGCAGCTGCTTGTGCAAAGATTTCAAGGATCTTTTTCTCTTCCTTGGCAGAAGCAATGAAGTTTTTGGTTATCCTTGACTTAGCTATACAAACATACATATTACTGCAAAGATTCAATGAACAAAACTAGAATTGCCACCTGCTGTCCATTTGCACTTCATATATTCATAGCCAGCTGCTACTATTTCACTTCAAATCACTCTAACTGTTAACTAAAATGATCCTGACAGTTTATATGTTGGCCTCCCCATCCTATACTTCAAGCTCCAATTGATCTCTCAGACTTATTATTGCTTATTATTCTACCTGATTCAAGATTGTTTCTTTATACAGCCGCAAAAATTCACAACAGGAACTTCTTCATATAAATATTTTTATTGCTTCCTCAATCAGCAGCTAAATTTGAACAATGACACAACTCAGAAGCTGACAAAATAAAAGGGTATTCTTCACAACTTTTTCATTCATTCAAATCATAGTTTTGATTTTAATAGAGAAACTTTGCCAACATATCAGCTTGTAGTTAATAAATATTGAGTAGTAATATTCCCTGTAAAAGCTTTCCAGATATGTTTCCCTCTAAAATTTATCCTTAAACACATTTGCATCCATTGCCCCGATAATCTCTATCTATTTCACACAATTTATAATCTGATAATTATTAATTTTGGATAATGGAACTCTGATACTAGTATTAAACTGAATCAGAATTGGTATTCAAGTCTTCTACGACAGGAGTCCCCAACCTTTTTGGCACCAGGGATTGGTTTCATGTTAAAAAAATTCCGTGGACCATGGCTCGGCTGGCGTGGAGGGGGAGCGGGGGAGAGGGGGAACAGGCGGTGCATGCGTGCACGGTGGGATGAGTTGGCTCACCTCTTGGGCCCCCAATGGTGCGAGCGGCCGCGCTTGCGCTCTCCCGCCCCTGGCACACGCTCTGCCCAGGGGGCTGCCCCCTCCTCCCTCCTTCTCCTCTCCGCCCCTTACTAAGAGTTGCACCACTCACTGCGGCCCGGTTCCTATCAAGCCACGGATCGGCACCAGTCCGTGGCCCGGGGGTTGGGGACCCCTGTTCTTCGATAAACAATGCTTTCTGAATGCTCCTAATAGATTTTATACTTTCCATTATTGCATATACAGTATTATACAATAATGGAAAGTTATTAATATAAATTAATAAATATGTTTATTTTATAATTTTGTTACTTTCCAACATCTAGTAACTGATTTACCAGAGAATTAAAAAAGGAACCTATTTTGGAATAAGGTGCATCTAAAAATTCTCATTTTTATGAATTCAGATAAGGTAGTAGTTATGTCCTGATGTTTCGCCATTCAGATGGTTTTTCTTCTCATTTCATTGAGTAACTACATGTTATAATTTTTGTTTAAAATAGTACTTATGTACTATTATTCCGACAGGTTTGCTTTTATTCAACTACTCTGCATGCAGAAACATTTACATTACTGAAGAAAATAATTTTAATTCCGAGTGAAGGTAGTGCCTTTTAGTAAATAATGCCTACATTTGTCCTCAGTTATGATATTATATTGCTAAAATATATTTGCAATTTTCTTATACATTATTATAGAAAATAATCTTCAAACCTTCAGTGTAACAGTTATGCTATAAATTATTGATAGATGTGAATCTTATGTCAGCTATCTAAATGAAAAGTGACTTAAAATTTTAGTAGTGAATATTTGTCTCAAGCTCTCTGAATTCTGGAGTTTGTTCAATTTTCGTTTACATTTCTTCTAAGCAGTTCCTCAATATCAGAGGATATTGATATCCTATTGTTATGCTGACGGATAACTTAGCCTGGCATTTTAACTCGTTTTCACTGGAACTAGATCTCAAATGGCAGCTGACTCTATGATCTTGTAAAGAAGTTTCTTTAGCACAGAAATATAATGGAGAAGAGGTGTGTTTGAAAAGATAAAACTTCTCAGTTTGTGTAAATAAAGTTTAAGTTCCATAAACCTCATCAGTTTAGAATGGCATTCTTTTAGGGAGATTGAATTTTGGAAAGATATTGGTACTTTCACCATTAGAAATTGGAAATGTACACATTTAGCATCGCTTGAAAGATCTTACACACACACACTTTTAATGCCTGTGTTGATAATCACTGCTCAACTTCCTCTATCTCAACCACTAACTTAATTGTTTGATTTGCTATGTTGCTTGACAATAAACTCAGACCCTCTGGCAGATAATTCATAGTAATTTTAATTTGATTTTTTTGAGTGTCTCATCTTTCCAGTCAAATCCAGTGACATTATTCTCTGAAATGATGTTGTGTTATAGAAGAAATGGCATAGTACAAAAATAATCTGTGTGGTACAAAACACATTCTCAAAGTTCAGCTGTCATCAGAGATGTTGTTTAATACTCTAATCCAATTTAAGATTATTGGCATTGCAACCTCAGTCCATACACAAAGAAAGGCTCAGGTCTATAATGAAAATGAATGTGACCTTAATCTCAACCTATTACTAAGAAGTCTATAGCATTGTTTGCTTCCTTTTTTACTACTGCACAATTTATGTATTAGAGCTATTATAAAAGACAAACAAAATATAATAAGAATCTTAAGCTGAATTTCTCTCTTGCAAAACAATGTGTTCAATCACCAAGATTAAGACAGATGAGATAATAAATGAAAATTCTGAATGTCTTCACTTTCTGGAACTGAACACATCTGAAAGATGCTTTTAGTTACATGCAGACCCAACTAATTTAAAAAATATTTAGAAAACACCATGTGAAGAAAATAATTTTATGAGCTGTACCTAGACCGCAAACCTAATCAAAAATCAACTGCTGGGTGATGATCGTGAAGGTTAATAAACAATAAATCTCCATGTGTTAGGAATGAATGAATCATTTACAGAAAGAAGATAGAAAATAGATTAGCATATTCAATTAGAGCCATTTCATGCACACTCAACTTCTCCTTTCATTAATTACTGTTCTAGCTGGACTATAAATCATGAATGATCCTCCGGTGGCAATGTTCTTTAAGCAGAAGTTACTCAGCAATCTTCAAAGGCCTGCTCCGTTTTTTCTCTCCCCATAGTTTCAAATAAGCAAAAGAAAAAACTTGGTTTAAAATTCTTGTCTCCTTAGAAAAAGGACTGGAATTGTCTTCAGACATAAGTGTTTTTTAAAAATAGGTTAACAAAAAACTGTAATATATTAAATCTCATACCTGTATAAAGTTGAATTGTGATAATTTCAATGTCATTTTCCAATATGAGGACAAGAGATGAACTAATTTTAAAACAAGGAAAATTATCTATGGATTATGACATAATATAGGGGAAAACATAATCTAGTCCTCCATATATCCATCTAGTACATTTAGAAAAATGCATGAAAGATTGAAATAGGGAAGATAATGACAATCTTTTTTCTAGTTGTTGTTAGAATTGAAAATTCCAATGAGTCACCTTTTTAAGCTATCTTTAATGTTCACAGAGTGAATACTTTAGATTTCAATCTATCTCCTAAATTATAAATATGCAGTAATAATTTGTCAGTTTCTGTTACACTGATCAAGATCCCCAAAAGATAGAAGATAAAGTTTACCTGCATTGCTTCATATAAGCATAAAGCTAGAATAAGAAATGAAACCAATGAAAGAAGTAGGTATTTCTTTGATCTGCACTTTGGGGGGAAATCTTTAGCAAAGGCATTGTTGTGCTTTTTTTTTTAGTGACGAGATGCTTCTATGAATCGCTGACAGCTAGAATTTTGGATTCTTGCCAATCAAATCAAGAGGCACACTTCCAATTAAGATATTGAAAATTAGATTGCTACATTATTAAAACCTTTAGTACCTACTATCCAACATTTTATAGCTAAAATAAAGACATACTTTAACAGCCAAATACTAAGACATACTTTCAAAAACACATTGGGAGAGATATCCAGCTGTCGACTCTCTGCAGAAATACATCCAGCATTTGTCAACAGTATTGCTAACGGAGTTTTTAATCATTCTTTGCTCTGCAGCTCCATGCTTCCAAAATTTGCTTCTGAACAATGTGGAAGGTAGCATGAAGACCACACTCATTATTTTGTTGACTGATGCTTTTCATCTACTCAGAAACGTAACTGAGGCTCTGAAATTGGATTGCATCATAACTTTCTAGTTAATTGTGGAGCCTGCCTTCCAGAGGTGGGTTCCTACCAGTTTGGACCGGTTCGGCCAAACCGGGAGTAACTTAGAGGCCTGGGTTGCTGGAACCGGCAGCGACCCTGGCGTGCCACACCCCTGAACCGGTTCTCCTACGGTGGTGCCATCTTGTTTTTTGCTTCTGCACATGCGCACAACAATTTACATTGCAAAAAAATGTGTTTTTTTCATTTTTAAAAGTTTTGCGTAGGCACAGACCTTTTTATTTGAAATGCGCACATGCGCACTGCACTGGCAGTAATGCTAGCAGCAACCCACACTTGCTGTCTTCCACTGAAGTAAAAATCAAAATCAAGGTTTCTCTTTCAATAAAGACCAGGGCTGTGTAAAACTACAGATTTAAAAACACAGTTTCACAAGTGTGTGAAAACGTAAACTTATCACTTCTCTTGCACTTTTTATACCAAAGGCATCTTTTCCTGACGCTCATGGTAGCCATGCTATCCTGAGAAGGGATCAGAAATAATCTTTAAAATGTCCAATTTAAGAACTTCGATGTGCATGCAACAATGCAGAAGACGAAGGTTTTTCTCAGTATGACAATCATTCCTTCCCTTAAACACCCTTAATGTACACTGTAGGGCTTCTGAGTTGGGCAACTGCAGTTTGCCATATCCTGGCTACCAATAAGAAATTAGAGAGGCTAGTGGCATATACAGTGAAAGATCCATTTGGTCTGTTGAGTTACCACATGCCATCTGAGAAACAATTGAAGGTCTCATAGACTGGAAGGGCTAAACAAAGGACTTTGCATTAGGTATCTGCCATAACCTGTATGGCATAGGTCCAGGCTATCTGAGGAATCATCTTACCCCAATAGAATCACCTTGCCCCACCCATGCTGGCAGAGACGGCATGCTACAGACTTTTGTCAACCAAGGGATTTTGATGGGCAGCGTCCAGGAGAAGAGCCATCTCTAGAGTGGTGAGATCTGTGCCAACCCTTCTGACTCCCATAAGGACCTGAAGTCCTATCGCTGCCAGTGGGCCTGGGACTCGAATGGGAGGAGTATCACTCTGGAGGTGGTTAGAAGATTGAGAAAAAGTCCACCTGCCCCGTGGTCTTTGTGCTCCTTTCTTCCCCCTTGTAATCTTTTAATCATATATTTAGTGTAACTATGATTAGTGTTATTACTGATTTTTTTTTAAGTTTCTGTTTTTAATGTTTGTAAGCTGCTCAGAGTTGCCTCTGGATGAGATAAGCAGCAGTACATAAATTCAACAAATCAATCAATCAATCAATCACCAGCCTTCGAGAAGGCTCCTTTTCATTTTCTCCATTGTACAATTCTTTCTATTGTACAAACCCTGTTCCCATTGTGCAAACTTCTTCCAGCTTCCTCTATTATACAAACTATGCTCTCTGTTGTACAAGCCCTAAAAAAAGGAAAAAGCTGGGAGGGACTTAATAACAGACCAAATAAGGCAAAATGATCAATTTGCTGTTAGAAACAAGATCTCGTTTTGCTTTGTGAAATGACTTTGGGATTGGTTAATTCAAAGTAGATCTATTCAAAAGATTTGCACAGACCTACTCTCACCATCCATGTAATGGGACATTGTTATGAAAAGTCTATTTCTATATCAGTCACAATATATTGGATATTATCTTATCTACACAACACTCATGAAGGATTTATACCAGTGGTGGGGTTCAAATTTTTTTACTACCAGTTCTGTGGGCGTGGCTTGGTGGGCATGTCATGGCTTGGTGGGCATGGCTTAGTGGGCATGACAGGGGGAGGATATGTAAAATCTCCAATCCCTCCCCACTCCAGGGGAAGGTTACTGCAAAATCCCCACTCCCTTCTGATCAGCTGGGACTAGGGAGGCAGAGAATACTTGGGGGCAGGGCTAGTCAGAGGTAGTATTTACCAGTTCTCTGAATTACTCAAAATTTCTGCTACTGGTTCTCCAGAACTGGCCAGAACCTGCTGAAAACCACCTCTGATTTATACCACTACTAAATCCTACCCAAAGGTTCCATCTGTAGAAGCTGGGCATGGATGACTGAATCATTCCTGCCAGTACATGGGCATTGAATCATTAGTTGGATCAAGACATTCTTGCTTGCTTTTAAGGAAATTAAAAACGTTACATATTTTAGACATCATATGACCTAAAATCTTGGATATGAAATATCTGACGTGAGCAACCTGAATGATCACATCTCTTCCATCCCTGCTGAATTTTGTGTTTTTAATTTTAATTTTGTGTTTTTAAATTCGGAATTGGTGAGTGCACAGAAAAGCCCTCTGGCGTTATCCAGTATCAAGACTAAAATTAGTATTATTCAAACATTTTGAAAAGATATTTACATCAGGGTCTAACAATCCATAAATCTAGGTTCCATCCAGGGGTAAGTATATTAAATAACAATGCTCTGAATAAGATAGGAATGACTTAATAGTTCTTAGTGATTCAAAACAAGCAGCCTCCTGGAATGTTATGACTTGATACAAATCTAACAAAAGTTTGCTTCTACTCCCTGGATGGCCATGCCTTATAAAAGTACAAACCAACTATAATGACCTTTTGAACCGTTCTCTACTCATTACCCTCAATAACAGATATCCTAGCAGTAGCTTTTCCATTATTGTTTCCTAGCTACATGCACAGCAAGAATCTGGCTCAACATCTCCGTACCTGGTAGAAAAGTTGGAAGGAGAGAAGAGCAATTAGGATAACTATCCTTATATTCAGCGCATCCCAGCATAGTTACCAGATTTCTATCAAACTACTATATGGAACAAACTTAACAAGCTGTAAATTCGCAGATAGGCTTACTCATTATTGGTTCTCTCAGCTGTGCAAACAAATATATACTAAATAGCAAACGCATTTGGAATCCCACATGAAAAGCATACAGCTCAGAGAAAATTACACAAATAATTAACAATTTGGCAGGCGAGGATTCTCCAACCTCCAGATATGTTGAACTAACCAGGCAGCTACGCAGGAGTTTAAAGAGTATATGTTTAAATAGTTGGTAGTAAACTGAGTTTGCAAATAGGTTGCAGTCATTCCCTGCAAAGAATGTTTAGCAACCTGGTCTAAGAACATAATTGGCAGAGGCAGCAGGCTGCTAAGAAATAAATACTGAACATTTTCTATGGTATCTTTCAATCTTTGTTTAAGACCTGCTGTGAGGCTATCAAAAATTTAAAACACCAGCATTCAGAGCCCAACACCTTGTAAAAGAGGTACCCAAAATGGATGTCAATGCCTGCTGGAGTTTTGAAGTTGGGATAGCTAATAGATAATCTTGAGCTGATTAGCTGTTGGTTCTTGTGACTACATATTTTGCAAAAATAGAAAAAAGTTTTCAGGAAAAAAAAGTGTTTTACTGACTCTGTTACTGTTTAGACTCTCCTTTCGGTCTCCTACCATCACACCAGGCTGTGTGAAGAGACCAGACTGCTGTAGCAGGATGATAAAAGTAACTTGAGTAGGGCTAGGCAGGCTCTAGAACTGGCCCTGTTGTCAAAACTCAAGTTGACCAAGAATCGCTGATGACATCACAGGCTGCTGGCTCTCATTCTTTCATTTTCTCCTTACTGGTGTTGCACGTTCATTTTCTCTATCCAAGATTACAAACCATTGAAAGAGCCCTTCCCGTGTCTTTTCCTCCTGAGCATCCTCCAAAGAGGCAGGCAGCTAAGTCTCTTTCAAAATACGGAGCCACCACTGTCAGGTCCATTGGGAAAGCTAAAGGAGTGAGAGAAGGACACATTTCTCCCTCTGCTGACAATTGTTTTCTGGCACCAACTGGTGATTGTTCTATTTTTACTACCATGCACAGATGTAAAGAGAAACAACTGGCATTCTCAGAGCAACAGTATCTTTTCCTGTTTCATTATCTTAGCTTTTAAAAAAAAAGCAAGCACAACCGAATCTGGCAAAAGCTGTTTCTTCTGCTATATTGCTAATTCTAAACTATGTTCCAGATAGACAGAAAACAGATTGCTATTTCCAAAAAGCAAATTATAAAGGCATGCAAAACTCCTTTCTAAAGAAGTACAATTTGCTTTCAAAAAACCCAACTGTCATTTGCTTTATTAGAAGCTCATGCAGATCTGACAAAAGAAACAGGTGGGGAAGGCTGGAAGTTTAGTTAGGCAAGATGGTTTTCTAATGCAGCCCATCACAATCATTCTCTAGACTGTGGCTATCGAACCACAGAGATTGTGAATTTTAGTGTGTGCAGTAATGTGTGTAGCGTGAACTCTTTTCACTTGCATATTTTAATGGTCTGTGAAATCGTGTTTGCCTTTGGCTCTCCTGCAGACACTTTCTAAACATGCAGGGTAAAAGCAGCTAATAAGCATAATTAGCTTGACACTCAGTTCAAATTTAGTTTTGCGCTATGGACTAACTGCCTAGTCAGGGAAGAGGGAGTGTAACATTTTTGTTAATATGCTTACCCGAGGGCCCTGATCACCTTGATCTCCCTGCAAAGTGGAAAGATGATAGTTTTAACACAGCGTGTGTGCTAACCCAGCTCTCTTAAATAATCTCATATCATAACTGCTTCAATAGCCACAAGTTACTATCAGGAGGACTTCCGCTTAGTTGGTTAGTAGCAGAGATTGGCTGACTCACCTTCTCACCTTTTGGACCAGATGGACCCTGAAAGGAACAGAATGGATAGTCATTAATCATTTCATAATATGCTTGATAAGCCAGACAGTTTACGAGCAGCAGAAGCAGAATCTAATTTGAATAACCCCTTTAGATTGCAGTTTGGGATGCTTGACTGAATATTAGAATAGAATAGAATAGAATAGAATAGAATAGAATAGAATAACAGATTTGGTAGTGACCTTGGGGATCTTCTAGTCAACGCCCTGCCTAGGCAGGAAACCCTAAACCACTTCAGACAAATTGTTATCCAACATCTTCCTAAAAACCTCCAGTGTTGGAGCATTAGCAACTTCTGGAGGCAAGTTGTTCCAATGATTAATTGTTCTAACTATCAGGAAATTTCTCCTTAGTTCTTCTTTGTGGCAACCCCTGAGATATTGGAACACTGCTATCATGTCTCCCCTAGTCCTTCTTTTCATTAAACTAGACATGCCCAGTTCCTGCAACCGTTCTTCATATGTTTTAGCCTCCAGTCCTCTAATCATCTTTGTTGCTCTTCTCTGCACTTTCTAGAGTCTCAAAATACTTTTTATCTCTATGTCTAACAAAGATAATAATCCTTTGCATGTACAGCTAGTATATTAGGAACACTATCCCAGACCATGGTTTAAGTTTTGAATTGAATTTTTGTGACAACATCATGTTGGATTCCAAAACTGCAAGATTAAAATAGTAGAATAAGCATTGAAATGGATTCTGTGAGAGGCTAAAAATGCCCACCATTAAGTTTGATTTTTTTTAAAAACTCTGTAGACAAGTCAGCATTTAGAATTTGGCTCTACAGTGATCCCTCGTTTTCCGCGGTTAATGGGGACCGCAACCTTCCGCAGAAACTGACAACCGCGAAGTAGGATTCGCTAGGAAACTTGAATTGGTGGACATGTTTAAAGCAACCACTAGGGGGCGCTTGCCTCCTACCAATGCATTTTTTTGGTATTTTTTAAAAATCCGCGAAGCACTGAATCCGCGGAAAACGAAGCCGCGGAAAACTAGGGATTACTGTATTACTATTATTGCATTATAACTTCAAACAGATCCAGCCATGATGGACATTGCTATGAGATGCTGGGGGAGTTTCAATTAGCATTGTTTTAGGAATACAACTTCCTTAACCAGCACTATAGCCCATACCACACATGAATATTTGATCATTTATAGGCTTGGTTTTAAATAGCATACCTTGGTTATTCTTTCAAGATAATGATCAATTATATAATTTAGACAATGCAATACAAGCAATCAATATAATTTAAGTTAAACAATGCAACATAAACAGGCAAAAGAAATATATGTTGCTGCTGACTAGAGCTAGAAAAAACTGGGCAAGGATGTAACCTGGAGAGCAAGTTCCCCGTATAATAAGAACAAGAGTATTCTGTAAAGATTTACAGCCATGGCTGACTTCATTTTGGCTGTTTATCCACAGTAAATTCTGTGTTCAATAGATGTGTATACTTGAACTATATCAGGTTTTAACAAATAAACATTCAAATTTGTGAATTTGATGTGATTTTTGACACATTTTTCTACAGTATAACAAAGGAAATTCTAAGTATCTTGTCTTGAAATATTTCTATATTGAGTGTCATAGTCATATTCAGTGTGCACATCACTAAAGAAAGCACAATTCTATCAGTAATGTTTATATCTGCATATAAAAAAGTCTAGATACTAATCATCACTTCTTTATCCTTTCTATACATGCACTGTCATCACACAATCATGAGGTTTCCATGAAACTGATTGCCATTTACAGGGAGTTAGGTTGTTTTTCTCTTTACAGCAGGGGTGTCAAACTCACGTTGTCACAGCTGGGTCACATGACGTATTGGGGCTTTTTGCTAAACCAGGTGGGGTGGGGCCAGCATGTGACGCATCTGGCCCACCAGCTGCAAATTTGACACCCCTGCTCTAGAGTGACTACTTTGATTTCATATGCTTAGTGCGCAAAATGGCCATTCTATTATTAGCCTCTATTGGGATTCTACTAGTGGTGTCTATTAAACCCCTGTATTTTTACAATGCCAAAAACAAAAGACTAGGGATCCACTTCTGTTTTGCTTTGCCCTGGGATTCAATTCTTATTTCAGCTCATGAGATCCTGGCTAAGTTTAATTCATGTAACCGCAATAGATATAGAAAAAGGACATAGCAGGTTACTCATGTCAAGCTTCATTTCACATACTAAGATTAGCAAGAGGCTGATAGATATCAAGGTTTGAAAATACACGCGTATTATTTTAAAAAGTCTTTCCTCCATTATAATTCTGGACATTATTATAATTCTTGTGCATCTCATATTTAAAGTTTGCTTTTCAGAACATTTATTCAAAATGTGCTGTATGTAACATTAGATATCAGTTGCATAACATGGCGACCATGAAATTCAGTTTTGAATCACACTTGCTAAAACCCAGTGTGACTAATTTGGTCTTTAACCTTCTCTGGTTATTATGAAATCATGTTTTTGTGTATATATTTTCTCTCACATATACTCTATTTACATTTAGAATAACTACATAAGTTATATTTTGAAGAGGGCGAGAGAGAAACTTCATTGGCTGAATATTAGATTTGACTCATAAGTAAGATATGCTGCTGTTCCCCGCCGTCTGGAACCGGCCAAAAATGTGACGCACAGAGGCCAAAAATGGGATGCGCATAGGTCGAAAATGGGCACGTGGAAGCTGAAAATGCAACAGGTGAAGGCAGTGAATGCCAGCAATGGGCTGTGGCACACCCCGTTTATGGAACGGGCCATAAACGGGGTATGCGGAAGCCGAAAACTCAATGTGCGGAGGCCCCAAATAGCCAAAGGGTGGGGACCGGCAGGTTGACAACATTTGCTGTACAAGATGCATAGATATTTCCACCCGCTTTTAGAGGGGGAAGTGCGTCTTATACTCCCCAAAATATGGTATATATAAGGGCAGATGGACTTCATAAGGAGACAATAACTTTCAGGATTGAATGCAATTAATTGTTAAGAGTGAAAATCTGATGTAGGACTGACTCAGTAAAAGGCCATCAGCCTTAATGCCATCTCTAGATCTCTAAGACGTCACAATACAGCTGAATGGAATAATATTCTTCTTGATGCAATAAACAATACAAACAGTAAAAGCATTACAACTGAAAGGAAAAAATCCCAACCATAGCTGTCAGTTCCAGTAAGGGTACTTAAGTTGCTTCTTTGACCTCCCCTTAAGACACATTAAATTCTTTATTGCATATAGAAACTTTATGAATAAAACCCAACTGGTTCATATGATAGCTGCACTTTTAAACGATCAAAAATGAACTAGATGAATATATTTCACATAGGAATGAAGACCCCCAGGATCTATTTACATCCACATTTCTTCATATGCACAGACCCAATCTGACATTTTACTACCTATTTAATCATTATACAAACATGAATAAGGTTTTAAAAGCAGAAGTGAGCTACTTTTGAGATTAAATAATTTTAAATAGGAGTTGAACTGCTTTGATTCCTGTTGACCTCCATGCATTTAAAAATACTCTTCCATTTAGTTCACTAAGAGAACATACAACATTGTATGGTCCTATTCATCCATATCCTATTTTCATGAACCATCTTTTCATTTTACTCAAAGGAATCAATTAAATGCAAAACCCCTGGACTGAAATCTTCTGGCTCCAAGGATGCTCATGAGCAGAAGTGGTTTATGCATCTACTGTTCTGCACTTAATGATCTCTGCTTTCACAAAACAGATGGTAATTTCATTTGTGACAATCCCCATTATTTTATGGTAGAGGAGAAAAGAAGAAAAGTTGGCCATGTGTGATGGAGGCTGACCAGCCAACTGTATTTTAGATCCAGCAGTACCATGTATAATAGTTTCTCTCTCTCGATTATCTCATGTGGATTATGGCTCCCTAGATGTTTCTGAGCTATTGCTCTTAGTAAGTTCAACCAGCGCTAGAAGTCCCTGCTTCAGTGCATGTAGAATGTAACACATAGGTAAGCCACATCAAAATTCTCAGTTGTTGGACTGAGACAACTGAACTATTGGGGTATAAAATTAGAGTTCTGTTCAGAACTAACAGCATGTAGCTTCTTTTCAGCAAGTCTTTCCTAAAAATTTCATTACAAAGGAGAAGTAGACGTCAATACGAAGAAGTAGCGCTCGCTGTTGTATGACTCAGAATTACGACATTTATAGTTTTATAATTTTTCGTCTCAATGCAACTCAGTCTACCCAAATCCTCTGCTGCTGGTTGAGAAATGCCAGGGAAAGTTAGAAAGCAGAGGGAAATGGCAGAGCTGCTGTAGGAAGAAACTGAACTAGTGGGATTCAAACCAAGGTAGCTCTTTAATAAAGGAGATTCTATCTGATTTTACCTATCACATTCCACCATATTGCCCAATGTTTTCTTGCTAAACAGCTAACTCTGCAAGAAGCAATTCTAAATTACAAAATAGTAAACTAGGCCAATGGTACCAAGAGATCAATTCTAGAAGGAATGTGATGGCCAAGAACAATAAATCTTCTTCAATAAATCTTCCCAAAAGTATAATATTAAGGCAGTTCAAGATGAGAAAAACATATAATGGCTCAACACTGTTTGGTAATCTGAAAGAGGCCTCAGAATCCTTCCCCTAAAGGACAATATGGAAAAATTAGTGTTCTAAATCACCATGCCCAAGTTCTTTTAGAGGAGTCATTGATTATTTATTGATCTTGAAATTCTCAAGAAAACTTTGAGTCTAATAATTCCATTATATATGTTCAAAAAGAAATATTTTTCTTGAATCCCACGAGCAAATAATTCATTTCTAAATTGTGTTCAGAGTAGTATTCTGACCCTAAATTTAATTGTGTAATGGATTATCGTCAAAGGAATAAAGTTAGGACTAGAAAGAATCAGAAAGTTAACAACTGAAATTTGAGAAAGGCTGAATAAAGAAAAAGGATAGTCACTGATGCATCCCTCTCCAAAAAGAAACCTAACACCAAACAGACTGCAGATGTGCAAAAAATGTGTATATACATACGCATACATACACACACACACACACAGACACATACATATATACACATGCATACATACAATATATATATCTACGAATATATATATCTACGAATATATATATATATCAAATATCAAATATCAAAAATATTCTCATATATATATATAATTGTTCCACAACACCCTGTTAGGGCCCCAATTAAGGGAGGAGACATTCATTAAACTAGACATACCCAGTTCCTGCAACCATGCTTCATATGTTTAACCTCCAGTCCCCTAATCATCTTTGTTGCTCTTCTTTGCACTCTTTCTAGAGTCTCCACATCTTGTTTACATCATGGCGACCAAAACTGAATCTGTTTATAGCTGTAACTCACTGCCTAAGCTTAATGCTTAGGCAGTATTCTGAGAGACCAGTGTTTATTATAATGTAAAAGTCTACTAAGCTTAGGCAGTGAGTTACAGCTATAAACAGATTCATAACTTCATGCCATTCATTTTGCACTAAAGATTAAAAAGACCACGAAGCCATGGAAGAAAGGGGGAGGGAAAAATACAAAAATGCCAAATCTCTCAGTTCTTTCACAGAAGGTCAGAGTCATGGAGAAGTTTGCTTTCCTTTCTCCTTTTTTAGAAGAAACCTTGTGATGGTATCTTTACTGCTGTGGGCTTTCTTCAATAAGCAGCACAAGTATGGCTAAAGTAGGCTATGTTCAGTTTGGGAGTATGGGAGTATGATAATCCCAAGATTCAGCCATGTGGAAATAATTAAAGTAGTCCAAGTCTAAAGCAAAGAAGAAGAAGGAAGAAGGGGAGGAAGTGTAAAAGGAGCGCTGATCAAATCAAACAGATTTTGAAGGTTAAAAGATTGCCAAAATACTGACATTCTTTGCAGTGCGATGTTAAGCATAACAAAATAGTCCCTGGTGCCAATCAAACCATTTTGTTCATTGTCATAGGCTTATATTTATTTATTTTGGGTAAGACTTAAGATCACATGGGGAAATTTTCATCATTTTCACTTCAAGTGGAAAAGCAGTTCTTCCATCAACAAATGTTCAGGGCTTAGTCACTTGCCCAAGATCGCAAATCTATTTCAATGGCACAAGGATATGATTAATAACTTTCTTACTCTTGTATCTGAAGATGTGTATTCCTGTTGTTGTATCCAATTATAAGCATTTTCTGAGTTGATGACTGACATGACTTCTCTTTAGATGAGGGGTCCACAAACTTGACAATTCTAGAAACAGTCACATTCTAATCCAGTGATAGCGAACCTTTTCGGCACTGTGTCCAAACTGGAACCTGCATGTGTGCACATGTACGCATCGGAGCCCTGAAACTCAAAGACCAGCTGGCCAGAGCTGGCATAGTTGTCTGGTTCCCGGCAAATGCATGTGCACTGCCCAGCTGGTCTTTGTGTGTGCCAGAGCCCTGGAAACTCAAAGACCAGCTTGGCAGTGCACACGCACATGCTAGCCACCTAGTCTTCTGGTTTCCGGCATGTGCATGCACATTGGCCAGTTGGACTTTAACAGATTAATAGAGTTGGAAGGTTCCTTGCAGGTCATCTAGTCCAACCCCCTGCCCAAGCAGGAGACCCTACATCTGCCTCTATCTAGGATCGAACTCACAACCTCCTGTTTGTGAGGCAAGAGCTCCACCTCTAGGCCACAGCAGCAGATTTTAACTTTGCATCTGCCGGAGCCCCGAAAACCCAAAGACCAGCTGGCCAGTGCACATGCCAGCCACCTAGTCTTCTGGTTTCCAGCACATGCATGCGCACTGACCAGTTGGACTTTGCATCTGCCGGCGCCCTGGAAACTCAAATACTAGCTTGCCAGTGCACATACACGCACTGGCCACTTGGTCTTTGGTTTTCTGTACGCAAATATATGCACCAGAAAAGTAGCTGGTGACAGTGTGTGTGCCCACCGAGAGCGCTCTGCATGCCATCTCTGGCACATGTGCCATACATTCATCATCATGGTTCTAGCCTTTGCTACTGACTGTCT
This sequence comes from Rhabdophis nuchalis, assembly GCA_039707465.1. Taxonomy (NCBI): domain Eukaryota; kingdom Metazoa; phylum Chordata; class Lepidosauria; order Squamata; family Natricidae; genus Rhabdophis; species Rhabdophis nuchalis. Next base: position 26,204,276 of record CM077648.1, read on the forward strand.
ATGTTGGATTTGTATACCATCTAAATACTGCTACCATGTATGCCACAAACAATTGTTCGCAGTTCATGAATTTGACTTATAGATGAATTCACCACATAGTTATTACATTTACATTATTACAAAAAGCTATCTAATATGTTGGCTGAAAGTGACTTTCATTTCCATGTCTAAAAATGGACTTGAACCTGGTTCTCCTCAGTTTTACTCCAACAAAGTAGCTACTATATCCCACTGATTTAAGCCATTCTTTTTCAGGCTTAGCGTCTAATTCATATATAAATATAAGGAGAAATGACACAGGAAATGAACTGCACAGAACTGAATTGTTTTATTCAGGCTGCCAAGGAAAATGTTGTCACTACATTGGTAAGGGAGGAAAGTATGAAAAAAAACCCCAACTATTCACACAACACTGGGTTCCATCAAGCGTATGAAATTATTCTGAATACTGGAGCATGCCAAATAAAATATTGTTATTATTTTGTATTAAAAATAAAGACTCCTACATTTCAAGCGTGGTGTTTAATAATCAAAAAGGATTGCCAGGCAGGTTTTTTTTGTTTTTGTTGTTCAACAGCAGGTGAGTTGTCCTTTTCTTTTTTCCTTTTTTTAAAACTTCCTGGTTTTTACCCTAACAGGCTTGAGGTTTTTAATTACTTTAATTAATTACGTGAATTTTAGTATTGTGGTTTGTTGCCTCTATATTAAAATAGAAAGCACTTCTCACCAAACAGGATAATTTTTCTATGTGCAATTTCCTACTTCAGAGCATTTTTCCCATTTATGGTTTTTTTTTACTCCACTATATGCTGTAAAGCTTTTTTTAAAAAAAATAATTATGTTTCCCCTTTCTGTATCTACAAATGCCACTATAAAATCGGATTGTAAAGGATGTGATAAATTGCTTCTCTAAAGTCATAAATAGTCTGCAAGGCAAAAGTTGTAGTAAACTGTTGATACAAAGCTATAGTTTTGTAAAGTATGTCCCCAAAGGCACAAAAATTACTGAGGTGGTGATATAAAACATAAGCTCTGTCTCCAAAATATAGGTTATGTTTTGTTTTCCTTGGAAACATTTAATAAAGGACTTTAGTTGGCAAAATATCACCCACAGAATTTTGAAGGGGGAAAGATGCAAAATTTAGGAGTCTGTGAAGCAATGTGAAATGTTTTAAATTATTCCTGAGAATCCAATATCCTTTCTCATCTTGAACAATTTGCAAGATGTAAAATTATCACCTTCTTGGGTTGAGGTCTCAGATACAATATAAATGAATTACAAATCATTTACAAATGCTGGCTACAATTCAAGTCAACCAAGTTAAACACGTTGAAATCCTGTTAATTTCAACGAGACAGATAAGCATGTGCTTACATATACCTCCTCGAGACTGAAGGTACTGCAAAGTATTTAACTTGAACGGCATGATGTTACAGTATGCAGAGTGAGTGGGAAAGCAAGAAAGAGGATGACTTTTAAAGTTTTCAATAAAGCAATTTAGATTTTGAGGGTTGCTTGATATTAAACATTCTTATATTCTGCTGATGGGGAGTTCCCTTTCCAAGACACAAATAATCTGCCCTTTTCATATTATGATTTTTGCCAGATGGAACCAAAAAAGTCTAGTGTTTCAAGGTACAATTGAGAGCAGGTAAAGTTAAACAGTGGAGCTGTTTAACTTTATGGTGCTGGAGAAGACTCCTGCGAGTCCCTTGGACTGCAAGGTGATCAAACCGGTCAGTCCTAGAGGAGATCAACCCTGACTGCTCTTTAGAAGGCCAGATCCTTAAGATGAAACTCAAATACTTTGGCCACCTAATGAGAAGGAAGGACACACTGAAGAAGAGCCTAATGCTGGGAACGATTGAAGGCAAAAGGAGAAGGGGACAACAGAGAATGAGATGGCTGGATGGAGTCACTGAAGCAGTAGGCATGAGCTTAAATGGACTCCAGAGGATGGTAGAGGACAGGAAGTCCTGGAGGTATATTATCCATGGGGTCATGACGGGTCAGACACAACTTCACAACTAACAACAACAAAGTTAAACAGTAATTGGAAGTCTTGGGAGGTTATTGTCTTATCCATAAATCAATATAACACAGCAGCACAGAGATAACATTCACACTGTAGATTGTAAATCATATTTTGCTGTAGTATGTAAACTACTGAAAGTCTCAGAAGATGGCTCATGATGTTTTCAAAAGCTTTAAATGGGAATCTCAGCAAGATGGTTTATGGCATCAGCCAAGAAAAGAAAACCTGTATCATGAATGACCTAGCTACTTGCAGGATCGCATTCTGCCTCATACATCCCTCCGGCCGATTCGCTCCCACAGAGAGGGACTTCTCCGGGTGCCGTCCACTAGGCAGTGCCAGCGGGTGACGCCCAGGGGAAGGGCCTTCTCTGTGGTGGGCCCGACCCTCTGGAACGACCTACCCATGATCTTAGAACAACTACGGACCTCCGCTCCTTCCGCCAAAAGCTAAAAACATACTTTTTTCATCTGGCTGGCCTGGCCTAATCTATCCATCCTAAGCTGTAATATTAACCTAAAATGTTTTAATAGGGTTTGCTGGGAACTAGGGTTAATGGGTTTTTAAGGTTTTTAGATTTTACATTTTAGCGCAGATAAATTATTTAATTCTATTTTAAATATTGTATTGTTTGTACTTTTTAAATGCGTTTTAAAGTCCTGTGCACCGCCCCGAGTCCCTTCGAGGAGAGGGAGCGGTCTATAAATTAATTAATTAAATAAATAAATAAATAAATAAATAAATAAATAAATAAATAAATAATTATAATTATAATTATAATTATAATTATAATTATAATTATAATTATAATTATAATTATAATTAATTATAGTTATAGTTATAGTTATAGTTATTGTTATAGTTATTGTTATTGTTATTGTTATTGTTATTGTTATTGTTATTGTTATTGTTATTGTTATAATTATAATTATAATTATAATTATAATTATCATTATCATTATCATTATCATTATCATTATCATTATCATTATCATTATCATTATCATTATCATTATCATTATCATTATCATTATTATTATTATTATTATTATTATTATTATTATTATTATTATTATTATTGGGCAAATAAATCCAAGTAATGGAATTCATAGGAACCAATCCAATAATTTACAGAACAAAAACCCAGAGGAAGCTTGGTTATAATGCATGACAAGAAACCATCTCCAACAAAGATAGAAGCCACCCAGAGCCCTCAGATTTGACTGATTAATGGAGCTGAACCTCTTCTTCTACAAGAATTATACAATTCACTGCTGTTTTTAATGAATATCTGCCTTAGGGCTATGCACAGGGAAGGCTGGGCTCCACCTGTCAAGCATCAGAGTCAATAGCCACCTTTGTCAAGTCAAACTTATATAACACATGACTGTTTCATGGCAACCCAGTTAAATATTGCCAGACATATTTCAGGAGATATTTCATGAGAAGAGTACTCCACTTCACTGCTCACAACAGAATACCAGACTGCTACCAGACTTGAAATTTTGGGCTTAGACAATTTAGAACTTTGCCGTCTTCGATCCGACCTAAGCGTAGTACATAGAATTATCTGCTACAACGTCCTATCTGTCAAAGACTACTTCAGCTTCAACCACAACAACACAAGAGCACACAATAAATACAAACTTATGGTAAACCGCTCCAAAAAAAGCAGAACAGCAGATGTTGTGTTAACAGCAAATAATTAATGGCAAAGAAGCTCAAAGTTAAACAATTTAAACTCTACTCTGTTCTACCACTGATAATACTTGGTAATGAAATATCTGCTACAACATCCTACCTGTGAATGACTACTTCAGCTTCAACCGCAATAATACACGCGCACACAATACTGTAGATACAAACTCAAGGTAAACCACTCCAAACCTGATTGCATAAAATACGACTTCAGCAACAGAGTGGTCAATGCCTGGAATGCACTACCCAACTACGTTTTTAAATCCTCAAACCCCTATAACTTTAACCTTTAAGACGGTCCACTGTTGACCTCACCCCATTCCTAAGAGGTCTGTAAGGGGCATGCATAAGCGTACCAGCATGCCTAACGTCCCTGTCTTACTGCCCCCATTTATTTATACACATTTCCAGTGTTCTTATTCATGTTTGTTCTTATTTCTGTTATCTTGTACATGAGTTACTAACTAACTAACTAACTAAATTTTCAAGAAAACAACCAAACAGAACCAATACCCCCCCCACACACACACACACATATTTGGGGCATGACCTGGAAGATTGAGAATCTTCATAGACATTTCACCAAACTCAGAGACGATCAAGGACTTCATAGATCATTCCTGAGCTACAAATATTCTCTTCTATTGGTTAAAATTGTATTAGGCCAGAGGGGAAAATCAGGAAATATAAGCACTGCATTGGTAGGAATTTAATATGTTTTTAAATTTTGTATTTTGTAATATTTGTCATGTTTTAAATCTCCTGTGCGCCGCCCTGGGTCCTTTTAGGAGAAGGTGCGGGGTATAAATCTAAAAAAAACTAAAAAAAACTAAAACTAAACTGTAGTGTGTTTAACAGAAACTACACTGTTTTTATTGACATAAGGCAACTAACTCCTAATAGCAGTTTTATTCCAGTAAGAATCTTTATGTAGACTTGCTGTATTAAGTATGAGACATTTCTGCAGAATTTGAATCCAAAAGCATAAGTCCCAGAATAATGCCATTACCGTTTCTTTTTTTAAGTTTTCTTCCCTATACGAGAAGCCTTTCACTTTTTTGCTTTTCCAGCTGTTATTGACTTCCTTTCGCTTTAAGTGTCTGCCAGTTAAAAGCATAAGGGAATTTCATAACAATGAAATTCCACATCAAGTTCTCAAATTCTCTATACAGACTATGCTCCAAAATGTTAAGTCTAGTCACTTAAAACCACACGAACCCGCGGTCATTGGCAAGGGTTAGCAAATAAGCGTTCCTAGGTTGGATCTGTGATGTAGCAAATGATGGGGAAAGGTTGATTTAGCTTTTCTTCCATTCTGCCTGTTCAGGCTAACTTTCCCTCTCAAATTGACAGTCCCCCATAGGAGCATTTACTTTGCAGAGAAATAATACTGTGTGTCAGTCTGTGCTTACCTGTACAACAAAGGCTATTGCTGTAGAAATCTACCTTCAGATCCTGTTGCTTTTGTCGTGTGCCCTACTTCTTCTCCTCAAGGACGAAGAAAAATGAATGATAGCAATAGCAACAGGGAGAAAGGAGAGCAATTATTTTGCTTCCCATTAACTTCATAGGCATATGGTGCCTTTCTGTAAACTGCATTGTGCATGGTGACATAGGTTGACTTATTTTGTAAGGGAAATCCCTTTAATTAGTATATATTGACCCTTTAATTGTAAGACTGCCAATGGTAGTGATCTGGAGCAAGCACATTTATAAGCATCCAATACTTATCCTTTTTCTTTGAATTATGGAGTGTTGGATAAAGAGGAGTTTCACATACTGAAACAAGAATCCCCTTGCCTGTTAATTATGTCTTGCCAGCCTATGGATGGGGGATGGGGGGTAATCCATAAAGCCTTTTTACTGAAATGAACCTTTGTATAATTAATGACAAGGGTTCTGTCCAAATAAGATAGTATAACTAAAGATTAGAATAGGCTCACATCATATTTGATTGTTGCGTGTATAAGGGGGTGAGAGACATGTATCTTGGTCCATACACCAAATGAATGACCCACTGGGATCCCCATATCAAAACAACTTACATTATGTGCCGCCAGAAGCTGAAAATAACATTTAACACAGCACAGTACTTAAACAAAATGGTTCATTGAAATCTGCATACGTGGGGCCGATTGGGTTAGATTTTAAGGGTGACACTGAAATATAATTTCATGTCATTTTATTCTATTTTATATATTTATGTGTTAAATTATATTGCATCTTATCCTACAACTTTTGTATTTTACCTTTCTCTTATTTTAAATTGTTTGCATAAGATTTTATTGGTGATACGTGTTTGAACCTTGTACTTTGATTTGGGCTATAGTCTAATCAATAAAGCTATCATCATTATCCTCATGAGGAAAAGCTGCTGTTAATTTTGTTTTCCTCCTGATGATTGGCTGGTTATTTTTGTTTGTACAAACCATAAGAGCATTTTTCAGTTCTAGCTGTTGAATGTAATGCTGATGAATGTGTTATCACGTACAACTACTATGAACTCATGTGAAAGGTTTTTCAAACTGGTTTTTGCATGACTTGAAATTCTGTTTTCCTTAAGTGATTTTTTTTAAACCAGCAAAGCACTGGATTTTCCTGAGATTCCTGAGGCTTAAGTGCCACCTTTCTCATACAGAAGATGCATGTTAAATTAACAATAGCTTTTATTAGTTACCACAGTTTGAATACAATACCAAACCATTAACAAGAAACAAGAAACTACAAATAAGCATTTAGAAAATACATTCCATCCTGACCCCTTTAGAATATCATCCTAAATTTACCATTCAAAAATCAGTGAGACTATCATTTGATGGAAATTCTGCACCTCTACTTTAAATTTCAGGAAATAATTTCATCTATTTGTTAGATGATACCTGTTTCTTGTTTCTTTCTGATTTTAATGCTGCAATGTAGGGTTAATCTGAATTCAATTTGTGCATATTTTTAAATGTGGGTCCTTTTTGGAGAAGGTGCGGGGTATAAATTTGAATAAAATAAATAAATAAATAAATAAATTTGTGCAATTGTATTTTCCAGCTACTTAGCACAGGCAATATATTTGGAATGGCTATGTGTATGCAGCATAGAGTGGTTTGAATTATAATCGGAATTATTTTGACGTGCATTTTTATGATCTCATATGCTATACGGAATATTTTGCCTTGGCTTCATATTAACGGGGGAAATCTTTACATTTACAAAACGTTCCCAAAGAACCAAAAGTAAATCCTTTCAAAATGACAAATAAAACTCAATCTTTATTACTGTCATAGCATACAATAATGTATTACATTATTTGAACACTTTGGCAGAATTTCTGTAGTAGTGTTCTGCTTCACAATTCCAGCAATTTAATTGGATTATTGAAAAGGCTATAATTTGAAAAACAAAAGTCATTTTCACTGAAGCAAAACAGTAATTAAAAGACCCAACAAGTCTAGAAAAATCTATATATTCACTTTATTGTTAATACTGATTTTCTTTAAAGCCACTTGTAAGAAAATCTGTGTAATAAAAAAGAATCAAATAGAAGTCATAGTTCATTATTTTCAGTACTTTTAATGTATCAGAAGATACAGAAAATACTTTATAAAAATCATACAGCCTCTCTTGTGCACAGTAAAACATTTATGAGCAATGCAATATATCCCTTTATTACTGATTGGTAGAATAGCTGCTTTGGGGGGAAATATTATTTCTTAATAACATTTTGAATCCTGTTTTTATCACTTGATTCTCTCATAGCATAGAATTCTCTCTTCATTTACAGAGAAACAATTAAACCTACCACTAAACAAATCATAAAATGTAAGCAAAACCATGTTAGAGGTTGACACAATAATTGTAAATCTTAATCTTCTTCATTAGTTAGGAGAGTTCTATTTATTCCAAATAAATGAATGAATGAGTGAGTGAGTGAGTGAGTGATTGATTAAATAAATGATTGAATGAATAAATGAATATCCATTATAATTCCATAACAACATATTACATTAAAATATTTGAAAAAGTCCAAATTCCTGCCCTTTTATCACATTTTTTGAATATATAGTTAAATGTAGCCTATAATGGGAACATAGAAGACTTTTTAGGAGCAGACACTTTTAGAGATGGTAAATCAAATTACCATCTATAAATCCTAGCATCAGCATTCCGAATAACATACCATTGAAAGCAGAACTCCAAGGCAGGTAGATTCTTTAAAAAAATATCTTTATTGGCTTATCATGTCAGCACAGCAAGTGAAAACCAACTCTAAAAAATTCCATGCTTCTCACCTAATTAAAAGAGCAAAACTTTCCCCCTTCCTAGTGTCATCAGTCACATTGTCCAATGAATAAAAATGGCAGGCTCCTCTCTTCCTTCCCCAGCTACCTGTTACGATGACCTTGATTCCTACAGGAAAACTTTTTATTTTGACTGTAAGCTGGGCTATCTATTTCCCTCCTTCCTTCCTTCTCTCAGGCTTCATGGCAACTATGAGGTAGCACAAAATGGCTTCAGCCAGGTTCACTTCAGAGTTGACACCTAGCTTACTCAAACGAATCCCAAACTGCTACAAGGATAATGTCTGGTTAGGACTTGAATCAAGATCACCAAGATTTCTCAGAGCTGTGGACAAGATTGTTGTCATCAGTATGACATTCGTCCTAAGCAACGACTGCTAGCTGTTCAATTTAATCAAATATTATTTGGCAAATTGTTCAAGGAATGCTTTTTAGAATAAATCCTACTGCTGTTATGTTTTCTGCATTTCCCAAGTCTTATCCACAAACGCAACAGAAAAAATTAAATCAATTTTGTTCTCAATCAATCAATATCTGTTATTATAATTTCACAACTAAAATTACATTGAAATGTTTGGAAAATGAGGAAACAATTATTGGTCCAAATTACTTGAATATGCAAGTAAAGACAACCAATAATGGGACTAGGGAGGGACTAGGACTTGAAAGATAGAATACAATAATACAATAGCAGAGTTGGAAGGGACCCTGGAGGTCTTCTAGTCCAACGCCCTACCTAGGCAGGAAACCATATACCATTTCAGACAAATGGCTATCCAACATCTTCTTAAAGACTTCCAGTGTTCGGGCATTCATAATTTCTGGAGGAAGCTGTTCCACTGATTAATTGTTCTAACTGTCAGATAATTTCTCCTCAGTTCTAAGTTGTTTCTCTCCTTGATTAGTTTTCATCCATTGCTAGAAGATTTTTTAGGATTAGACATTTTATCAGTGAAATAAATCTAGGTCAATATATAGTAGTTTGCAAGAGAACTGGTTAAAACCTCAATAGATTCTGTTGGATTTACGTTAGCAAAATACTATAAAACTTATCTATATTTGTCTTTGGCTCAAAATTATTTAGAAGTGTTGCTGAAAAATTCATGTGACCAAAAAAGAGAATTGAAAAACATTTAAATTAAGGATTGTTTTATTCAGATCTGGTCTTAAATCTTTCATAAACTTTTCCCATCTTAGTTTATAAAGAGAGATTTGGGACTGAAAATCCTGAATATTGATGTTTAGAAATCTTGATGTATTCCTCTTTAAAAATTTATACATATCCATGCCCTAGTTTTCCCAAATTTTGTTGTCCTTTGTTTTGTTTCTTTCTCTTATTTTAATTAATTTAGCGATATGTGACAGGTTCATTAAAAAAAGAAACAAGATTAGAGAAAAAGTTTCTGCCATTAACAGAAGACGTTGCCCATCCGCCTTTCAAAGTAATATTTTTGCAATGTCAACAAGTTGAAAGTGAAACTTATGAAATGTTCTTAGTTCAAGATAGGTTATTGCTATGTTAGTTACAATGCCTACCAGCAGTTCTTCAGTTTTAGACAGAAGTGATTTCCAAGACCAAGCATTCATAAAAATACCAGAATACAGAAATCCAAAAGATTTGGAAAGTCCTTAAGCAACAACACTTAACTTTAGCAGCTATAGTTTCTTCATGATGTAAATGTACAGTTTAATACCTTATAAAATGCAATCCTCATAAGTCCTTAAAGAAAGTTTTGTTTGCTTTACAGAACCTAACCTTTATTAACATTTTGAATTGTTAGATTAAATTAGACATAATTTTAATTTATTATAATTCTAATATATCTTTGGGGGAACGTTGTCCATGGGGTCGCAATGGATCAGACATGACTTCGCAACTAACAACAGCAAATATATCTTTCATCTAACTCTATTAACTGTCTCCTTCTTTGTATATAAATAGATATAGAATTGTCACAGTGTCAATGCATACAGAAACATATTATTGAGCAACATAAAATATCTGATTTAGCGTAGTGATTAGTGTCAAAATATGATTGGATAACCAAGTTTACAGCCATTTTAATCATGGCCATTATTGGAACATCTTGCAGCAATCAATATTTGTCAGCTTAACAGAATCATGTATATAAGTGACAAAATGATTGCAAATCAGAAAGTTATTTGATAAATAGAAATTCCTTAGTATTAGAATAAAAGCTTTAGTGTTAGTTCTAAAATGAGCCAATTATATGCCATAGCATTTTGCTAGGTCTTCATATATCCATGTAAGCAACCAAAGATAACAGTTAATATTTGCTTTGATGATAAGGAGCTAAGAGCACAGTTCAGTTTAGCTTCTTATAGGGAAGCTCTAATAAGAGAAGGATTGGTTGGAAGGGATTGATATCAGTACCCAGCAGTGGTAGTATTCAGCCGGTTTGGATCAGTTCTGGCGAACCGTAGTGGCGATCTGTGGCTGGCAACCGCCCACCTGCCCTGGCTGTATGCCATCCTATTTAGGCACATTTTCTAAGCTGCACACATGCGTGCAATCTGTGCCTGTGAGCAAAGCACATACATGGAAGGCACGCATGCACACAATTTTGGTGCACGGCAAACTGGTGATAAATTTATGTGAAACCCACCTCTGGTACCAATGCCTCATTATGTCAGAGATTCTGGGAAGGAGTACTTGCAAAAGAAAAGAGAAGAAAAGGGGAAAAGGGGAAACAGACTTAGCCATTCAAAATGTCTTTCAAAAATTTTGTTCTACATTTTGGGAAGAGAAATTAGGTAGTTGATTTCCCAGAATTTTTCAGCATAAGGAAAAACTCCCAATAAATTCTCAAGTGCAATATTATCCCTTCATACCAGTATAAAGATTAAAATATTGCCTAAAGGAGAAGTTCTCTCATAAGGGTTTCTCCTGAGAAATAGAAAAAACTAGGGAGGCTACAAACCAATGGATATCTCAACTATTGGTGAGATGATTGCACAATGAAAGATAAGGTATTAATATATCATAGCTATGTAAGTACAAGAATATATTCCACTTCTAAGTGCTTATCAGAAGTTCTATTGGAAATGTTTTAAAAGATAATTATCTTTCATAAAACCCTGAAGAAAAAAATGGCAGATTTACTTGCTCTGGCACTAATTTAACACACCGTAGTTGCTTTTTGTTGTTGTTTATATAAAGCTTCTCCACTCAACTACCTCATAATGTAAGTCAGAGAACATAAACTTTTCCCCACTAATAATGTGAAATGGCTCAACCCTTAGAATTTACTGAAGAAGTTTTTTTTTTATATACCAAGACAGATATTTAATAGAAAACATATTGCTAAAAAATCAGAAAAGGTCAGATACTTAAATATAAACATTAAGAAAGACTGAATTCAGGATCCTTTGCTAGGCAACAGATTCTTTACTAACATTTTCCCTTTCTTATTTTGTAACCAACTAAGCTATGTTAATGAGTACAATGGAAATAACACGTCATAATAAATGTTCAGATATGATTTTATTCTCAGGGCTGGTGAAGCAGCTGAAATAGCCGTAGCCATGTTTCAAGAATACTGTTATCACAAGTCACACCTTATACGAATAATTTTTAACAGTATGGTTTGATCACTTACTCTCCTGTTCTGTAAAAGCTTTACAAATTCTACACAATTATTTCTCAACACCTTTCTTGAATGTCCTCAAATATGTTCTCTTTCAGGTGTTATCACATTTATTTAATTAAGACCTAGGCTCTTAAATAAAGCAGATATCACTCTTACGTTTTCAAATAATTAATCAAAGTGGCCAATTTTATCTTAAATAACTAAAGGTTTCCTGGTTAATGGCATCATTATTAACATATGATTAATAAGCAGTTAAGCAGCTCCAGTAAAACATTTGTTAAGATAATTTATCTTAGTTCAAAGTTAGGCGACATTGTTTTAAACCATAGTTCAGAGGCATTTGTCATTTAGCAATACATTCTTAAAAGCATTATCTCATCAAGCAGCTAAATTCAAAACATATGGGGGCCCATTTGTTCCTCCTGGAAAATAAATATGGCTTACTGTGTTGTGTTATTATTGTGCCGGTTAAGAGCAATCTGAATCAGCCCAACTGGACCAATTGAGCTTATTTTGTCTGCTCCATGGTTTTATAATAATTATCCTAGTTGGATTTTATGATTGGAAACAATAGAAAGACAAAAGCAACTGTAGGTAATCCTAAATTTCTATAAATATAGGGGAAATGGTTGGGAAGATGGAATTTCAGTGCCCTCCAATGTATGCACATACTACTGTGCATACATTGGGGGAAGCAAATCATGATATGGGATCTTTCAAAAAGAGTTTGAAATTGCAGGGGTGCCAAACTGATAGCCAATGGGCTGGATGCGTCACACGTAGGTCACGCCCCTTCCAGCTCCACAAAAGGAAAAAACATCCCGATACATCACATGATGGCAACGTGACATGGCAGGTTTGACACCCGTGTGCTAGTTTTCTACACTACATTCTTTTGTTTCCCATTCTCTTCCACTAACTATAATAACACAAGATGATACTTACTTGAGGACCAGGTTGACCCTGTGTAGAAAAGAGGAGAAAAAGAAAGAACAATTTTAAACACCAAATCCCCATTATTATTATTTTTAAAAAGCATAAGAGAATTAGCTTTCTAACAAGATGACAATGCAATGATTTTGAGACTCTATTCAAAAACATTTGGTTGAAATTCCAGTTGCAAGTTTAGTCAAAGGTAAAATATCCCCACCATAATGACAAAATTATTTCAACAAAATAATGCAAGTTAGGAATGTACTGTGTGGAAGAACAAGGTCATGTTATTTTCACAATGTGCTGCTAATGATCTATATGGAAGCATATTAATAAAGTAGCATTATTGTTTGATAATTAGATTTCAGTAAACCAGCTTCCAAGTAATCTCTATAACCCTTATCCAAAATCCAAAAACAGCCACCACCAAATCCTTAACTGCAAATACAATACAATAATTAACCTTCAAAGAAATCCCAGCCCTTGGGGGGGAGGCAGAAATATTAATTGGCTTTTTCACTCTGCAGATTTAACAAATTGCTGGTAATAGTTTTTTTTAACAGCTATTCCATCCTTCAGTTAATATTTTTGTTCATCCAAACTACATGGCTTTCAAATTGTCTTTCCATATTAGTTCATGTTGTCATTTTAAAAATATGACTACAGACAGTATGTTGTTGAATTTGAATACTATGCTGTTACTTTTACTTTATTTATGTTACTTATAGGCTTCTCCAATCTGAGGGGCATGCAAATATATTATGACAATCATACATTTCTTTGAAATTATCAAAAGCAGGAGGAAAAAGCAAAAGAGATTGCAATCTCTTAGTTCAGATCTGAAAATGTTTAATTCCTCACATTTTTCTCATTCTTCAAAATGGGCTTATGATTCCAAGTAATTCCGTTACTTAGTTTCATTCATTTTTTTCTCAGATCAGCAATAAGCATTGTTGACTATGCTAGGAGCAATGGTGGGTTTCTAACCGGTCTACTACCGGTTTGCTTGCGCATGCGCGCGCATGCGCAAAAACATTCAGGCAGGTGGAACCTCCAGCCACCACCACTATTGGTTTGGCCAAACAGGGCCAAACTGGGAGCAACTCACCTCTGGTTTGTATATAGCATGGCAATTGAAATGTATTACTTGTCAAAAACAACAACAACAACCCACCTCACTTTCTAAACATAAGCAAATATTTCTAACTGATGTGACACTAAAATGATGAAATGTGTGTTACGAGGAAACCCTGCCCTCTAGCAATGCTCTGTGAAAGTATGTAAGGAGCAGAGTGACATACATTTTATATCATGAAGAACATCTTTCCCCCCTCCATGGATGCCCATTTCTACCTTGATTTTAAGCATAGTGCTCAGGTAGAAAGAAACCAGCTGCATAATTGCATCAACTTTCCCAAACATGGCAATATCAATGCATTAGAGGAACTTTTCAGGCCAAGAAATTCATGTAACTGTTTTGCATCAAAGACCTCACTGACATTCTTTAAAAACAATTTTGTGGAGTCAGGATATGCATTTACTTCTTTTCATGAATATTTCTTCTGCCACATTAAAAACATGTTCTATACTGGCTTATCTTTGAAAACCCCTCAGAGACGGCAACTGATCAAAAGGAAGCTTCCTGTATGCTAGCAAATGAGAGCGCTTCAGTCATGTGTCACACATACTGGAAGAACCTTGCTGCCTTCCAATAGGTTGCCAGGTCCAATTCAAAGTACCCTAGGTGGTAGTTTCCTAGGTATTTGCTGAACTGATTCCTGGCATAGAAATAGCCGGTGTATTTTACTTGTTTCATTGAATATGTTAAGGGTTTCTGACTTACAAAAAAATGAGGTATATGGAGGCTTAGAAGTGGCTGAGGATTAAAGATTGCCTTGTTGAGTGACCTTTTGCAATTATGATGGTGATAAAAAAAAAGTAACTTTACAAGTTACAAGTTTTGCTGTTCATAAACCCAGATACAGTTTCATTTAGTGACCACTTTGTTTAATGATTGAGTCCCCATTCCCAATTATGGTTGTTAACAAGGACTATACTTTCTTCTTATTTTACAGAATAATCTTCCTTTAGAGACCAGACTGGAATAAATCCATTCTGGTTATTCTTGAAAAGCTGCTAAATCAAAATTATTCCAAAGAGCTCCAAAGAGTAGATATTGCCCAGTAGTACATTATTTAAAATTATTTACATTAATATGTTATTAGGAACTTGTATTAGGACTTTTTAACTTTGATGAATTTTTGGTTATGATTGTAAATCTCCAATAGCTCAAATGATTTGGAAAGTATTTAAATGAGCAAATAAATAATCCAAACAAATAGGATAACTATGACCTGGATGACTGAGAATCTTCAAAGACATTGAGCAAACAATAAATAGTTTAATAAAAACTGGACAAGAGACACTTACAATTTCTCAAGAATGCATACAGCCATATCCATATCCATATCCATTTTCTTATTTATACTTTCTTTAAAATCTTACATAATTACCAGCACTTTCTTTTAAATAGTCATCATTTAACTTAACATTGATCAACCCAAAGCTTCTTAATAAAAGTTTTTAAATGTGTTCCTGGGATATGTTTCAGTTTTTAAAAATCATAATGCTATGTGTGCACTGAGGCTTGTTTCCATTAGAGTACAGCCATAATCACTTTTCTTCAATTGATAGAGGTTGTTTTCATGTCTCTGACAGGAGAATTATTTTGAGCTCTATCGTTTCTTTCGTTGTAATATATCTCCCACAAATACACATAGGAAAAATATAGTTAGTGTAAGCTAAGAGGGAAATGGAAAATACCCAGTGTTACTTGGAGAAGATAAGCTGGATTTTTTTACCACGGTCAATTACAATGAGAAAACAGAAAAGTTTAAAATCCTTGGGAAAGTGTTGAGACCTTAAAACAATAGGATTTTCATGATAATGTTTAAGAATTCACTTAAAGCTCCAGAAAATCTCTTACAGAGAGGTGAAAACGGCTATGAAACTGTTTTAATGATCCCAAAAGACCACAGAAAATGTAATCCCTAGGTTATAATATATAAAGAATTAATATAAAATTCTATCTCAATTCAGAATGCTTTGAATGTGCTAAGTGCTGTTTAAACATTTACTACCATGTATAGTGAAGGCCTACATTGTCATGTGGCATTAGAGACATATGATACATCAATGGTGGGTGTATATCTTGACTCTAAAGTCTATGATGAGATCAAAAAGTTTATCTTCTGAGATACTTTGATATGCAGCTATAATGAGATATTTTTTTCGAGGCAAGACTAATCATGTTAACTGTGTTGGAGTCTCCTCTAAACCACATGTAACATTAGTGGAAAGATTGAGTGGGGATGTACAATAGCGCTCTTTCCCCAAGATCAGTCAATAAAGAATGCTATCCATTGCATTGGAACTCCAAGAGAAAGATAATGCAATGAAGAGGGATAACAGGAAGGAGAGGAAAAGTGACAGGCACGCAGTAAAATGTAGAAGATTTCAGAGCACAAAAGCATTACAGAAAGCAAACATTCATTCTTAAATGCAAGCATGATGAAACATTGATGAAACAAACCTGTGATATTTTCCCACTTTCTCCAAAAATGGTACCTGCATATTAAACAGGTCTAGAATTTCCATAGTACCATTTCTTGTGCCATACACAATAATGACATCTAAACAACTACTGTATTTAATCCTTTATTTACCATAGTTATGGGCTGTAGTATTTGTTCTCTTGCCTTTCCAAAGTTGAAAGAGTGATAGTGGTGATAATTCAGAGGTGGGTTGCTTCTGATTTGGCCCAGATTGGGTGAACCAGTAGTGGTGGCAGTGGCTGGCTCTGCCCACCCACCCAGACGCTTCTGCGCATGCGTACTGCACATGAGAGAACCAATAGTAAAAAAATTGGAAACCCACCACTGTAGTAATTGTTTTTTAGTTGCAGTTTTTAATCTGTCTAATGTCAAATGTTTCTATGTACCCTTGTTTGAATCAGAAGCATTCTTATACATGAGGGTTTTGGTGAATTGGGGGAAGTGTTTTTCTCATTTCATTAATTCCATAAAGGAAAATACTTCTATACTTTCACCATCACTGTCACACAGGCCTACCCGGTTATTTTAATGCACCAGCGACTTTTCAAAGAGAAGATCTTTAAGGGCAAATAATGTTGAAATATTCATCATTAACGTTCAGAGCATTTCTCATTACAAACTGTCTATGAACAAAAGGTACCTAGGGGACTGTGTCTATGTACACACAATACATGTGTAATGGCATAATTGTCACCTTTTTTGAGTGGGTCTAAGTATTAACACCCCTTGATAATTATATTCAGATTTTCCTCTACAACTGGGATTGGAATTCAAAAGCACTCCAAAACTCACAAAGCATTTCTGACAACATGGGCAGAGATGACACAAAAGAAATGTGCTCCGAGCCTTTCTATTAAATCTGACCTTGAACTGAGACTAGACTCCTTTCAAAACATCTAAATTTGGATGTCGAACACTTGAAAATCAGGCCAGAGGGAATTTAGAAAATCTGTCCCATGTTCACAAATACAATAATGAAACCTTGGTTGTAATTTTAAGTTTATTTAGTAAGAAATACATTCAAAGGAAAACAAATGAGGCAGTGTAGATGATTTGAATGTAGTCTGTTTATCAGTATGGGCAACCGTAGAAGAAAAAACTCTTGGGTTCTTGGATAGGGGGAAAATATTTTATATAAATATTTAAAACACAAAAGTTTTGTATGGTGCAATACACACTTGCCCGCTTACCTAGTTAGAAGTTTCACAACCTATTTTTATATTTTATGTAATATTTGTTATCCTGATTTTAAAAAAGCAATAGATCTCAAGATAGGAAACACTTATATAAAACATTAAGTAACTAACCAAGCAGAAGTAATAACAAAATAAATTTACCCTGAATAGACTGCAATTGTCTGCATTGTCACCAATCCTTATGGTAGAGGAGTAAAGTTAAGTATGAAATATACAGTGATAGTGAAGATGTATTGAAATGTGAAATTCCTTCAGATGCCACCGTGAAGAGAAAGAAAATGAAGTTTATAAAGCTGATTGGGAGAAAGTTATATAAATAAAGGGAGTGCACCTGAAGGAATTAGGTGTTCAAGAAATACCGATGACAGTTCCATGATAGTTCCAATCTTTCATTCTAAATCCAACAAGCTCATAGTTTTTCAGCCCATGATAACAGGTGATAGTAGGTCTAGACCCGTGGTTCTCATCCTGTGGGACCTTTGGGACCCTTTCACAGGAGTCGCCTAAGACCATTGGAAAACACATATTTTTGAAAAAATACTGAAAACATAAAATAATTTTATGGTTGGGGGTCACCACAACATGAGGAATTGTATTAAAGGGTCGTGGAATTAGGAAGGTTGAGACCCACTGGTCTAGACAATGGTCTCATAGAAATGATCTCATAGAGTAAGAGAGTCAGAAGGGACCTTGGAGGTCATTGGATCCAACCCCTTGCTCAAGCAGGAGACCCTATACCCATGATGGCGAACCTATGGCACACATGCGCGCACTGGCCAGCTGACTTTGGCCTTCTTTTGAGGCCATTTTTCACTCTCCGGAGGCTTCAGGAGCTTCCCTGAAGCCTATGGAACACAAAAAACTGGCCCTACAGGCAAACCGGAAGTTTGGGAACGGACTTCCAGTTTGCTCATAGGACTGGTTTTAGCCCTCCAGAGCGTTCAGGAACCCTCAGGAGGCTACCCTGAAGGCTCTGGGGGAAAAAAACCCACTATGGCCAAACCAAAAGTCACTTTTGGGTTGCTTGTAGTGTCATTTTTTGCCCTCTGGAGGCAAAGTCCATTTCTGAATTTCCGGTTTGCCCATAGGGCTGGTTTTTTGCACTCCAGAGGCTTCAGGGAAGCTCCCGAAGCCTCCGGAGGACCTCTGGGGGGGGGGCATGGGGACTGTTTTCACCCTCTCCAGGCTCCTTGAAACAGTGCCAAAAGGGGGGGAAGGTGCTAGTCATGTGCACATGTGCGGGGGGGCATGCATAGCATTATGGATGTGGCACACCCGCACACGCCCCCCCTGCGATCCCCCCCTTTTGCCACATGAGCCACAAAAGGTTCGCCATCACTGCGCGATACCATTGCAGACAAATGTCTGTCCAGTCTCTTCTTGAAAACTGGTTAATTGTTCTCATTGTTAGGAAGTTTCTTCTTGGTTCCAAGTTGATTCCAAGTTGATTCTCTCCTTGATTAGTTTCCATCCATTGTTTCCTACCTTACCGTGCTTTGGAAAATAGTTTGACCCCCTCATCTTTGTGGCAGCCCTTCAAATATTGGAACATTGCTATAATGGCACCCTTAGTCCTTATTTTCACCAGTCAAGACATACGCAATTGTCTCCAACTGGAAATGAAGAATTTACCCAGTAACAAGGTCCTGGTCCAAAGTTATAACCCATTCAGGCATTTGTTATCCAGATGTGTGTCACATCCATTGAGGATACTCTGAATCAGCTTTCAGCCTGCATCCAGTTAATGACACTAGCTGCTCTAGGCAATCTTGCATTAAGCATAAATGTCTACAGTTCTAAAGCCATTACTTATATTGCTGAACATGCATGGGCTCCTATGAAATCCAGAACCCTGAATTATTGGAGTCACAGCACATCTGGAAGCTAATAAAAATAATAAAAAATATTGGCCTTTCTTAAAAAACATTCCTCAATCCTGGGAGACGAAGAAGAAGGAACAGGAGGAGCCACGGCCCCGCCCTCTGAGGGGAGGGAGAAAGAAGGTGCGATAGCAAAAAGACTCAGATCTCAAAAATAATTAATTTTGAATTATTGTAATTCTTGAAACGGATGGAAACGTAAAACTAAAGATTGAATTTTAAAAAAATGTGCTAAATGTATACATCTCCTAACACTATTTGTTTAACATAATATTGTATGAGGACCCGATTGCAGTCACCATCTCTGGTATGGAAGCTCTAAAATGTATAATATAAACCCTAATTACCCTTTCCTTACATTATAAAATTGTAAAATCGATAAAAAACTTTTATTCAAAAAATAATAATAATAAAAAATATAAAAGATAGCAACTCTGGATACAAAGCTTTTTTTAACATCTTTGTTACAGAAAATATTGAACTGTTGAACTATGGATAAAAAAAACATTGGTAGCCAGGAAATACTATTTAAGTTTGCATGCATGTATATAGATGTATATATGCAAATTTATATAGTACTAATATCTTCAACACTAAACTGTTTCATTTAAAAAAAAATCCTGGTGCTCAAATGTTGAACAAGTCATCTTTTCTCCACAAAACAACTTGTCTCATTCATTTAACTAATTCAACAGATTCGTTTTAGGGTAAATGGCTAATGAGTGTAGCAAAACAAATTATATCAATTTGCAAGAAGTTATATGTTATGCTGTAATGACTAAATATTTTGAATTAGCTTAAATTAACTCTACACCTTCAATATTAGAGAAGTAATGAACAATTTAGAAAACAGAGAATAATTACAAGATAAGCATTTAATATGGA
Source organism: Rhabdophis nuchalis (assembly GCA_039707465.1). Classification (NCBI taxonomy): domain Eukaryota; kingdom Metazoa; phylum Chordata; class Lepidosauria; order Squamata; family Natricidae; genus Rhabdophis; species Rhabdophis nuchalis. The sequence continues at coordinate 26,224,421 of CM077648.1, forward strand.
ATGCCAATTTTGAAAGTTTTTAAAATTTGTATTAAATAATAAGGTGCAAATTAAAGATTTGCTTAGACTCGTACGTCACTACCCATTAGGGTACGTATGCTGTTCTGACTTAGGCTTCCCAAGAGCATGAAGCAAACTCCTTGTTCCGACAAAAAACCCTTTTATTAATTTACTGTGAATTCTGCTCATTCACAACCAGCAAAGTCTTTCAAGGGAGGATTTACAGTCACAGACCTTATCTGGCTTGGAAGGCTGAGAGGCCAATATCTGCAAAACTTGGTAAGGAGTCTTGGATATTTGCATTTATACTTCTGTGAATGTTAACGTTGTTTAAATGTGTCTTGCCTTATGCCACCTCTCAACAGGAGCAAGATTAATTTAATTTAATTTATTTCGATTTATAGAACCGCCCTTCTCCATCGAAATGGACCAATCAATCAGCTTGCAGGATGTGCATCTCTACACAACCCATAGTTAAGATTGGTGGGAGGGAGTTGTGTTGCTCGGTCTGCAATTATCTGCAACCTATGCTTACCCATCAACCTCTTTGCACCATAGGTATGTTCACAAGTCTAAGTAAAGCTTTATTCTCTTTAAGGAATGGCGAACTAAACAATGCAATACTTCTGTTCTCTGCTTTGTTGATATTTGGCGTCAATAATATATTTTATAATTTCTCTTAAGCATTCCTCTTAATGCTTTGTATGATATTAAAATTAGTGATGTGGATTCATTTCTCTTTTCTTTTCCTGTGCTGAATTTAACATTGCATATAACAATATATAAGCAAACAGAATGTATAACAAAAATATTTAATTTTTTTAATCCCAATATTGAAAACTATATTAGTGCAATTAAAAACAGTGAACAGTCAAATTGGGACAAAACCAAAAGCATAAGTGAACAATTTAAATTCTTTTAAACCCATCACCAATAAAAAGTAACCAATTTTTAAATGAGATTCCATATACTGGTATTGGACATCTTTTATGGAATCAGTTATGGAAATGTTAACCTAATTTTTCCAATTCAGAACTTTCTGAAGTTTTCAGTATTCAAAATGAAAAACCTCTCTCGATCTTGATGGATTGTTACGGGATTTTTACCAAGGATTTAAAGAGATTTTTAATGCCATTTTTTTTTTTTACTTTTAAGCAACACTTTGTATAAGGGATCTCATACTTTGCATGAGATCCTTTACCAGAGTCTGGGAAACAATCTAAGCTAATTTGATTCTTAAATTGGGAAAGATTCTCAGAATCTGGCATTTTATAGGGTCATTTAACTTTTTAATACAGACTATAAACTTTATATTAAACTATTAACTAGTTGACTAAAATGATTAATGGTAAATGGTAAATAATCAATCTGGCATGATTGCAAATCATTTTCCTATCAGCAAATCATTAAATATTATATAACTTAGTAAAATTAATATGGTAAACTTTTTATTTCAATGCCTCACAGTGGCAATTACAGAACAGGCTTCAAATAATAATGGCAACTATTTTTTTAAAAAAAGAGAAGGCATCTGCTTTCAAGCAAAAACAATTGAGAATAAAGACAATAATTATATATAGACCTCAGAAAAAGAAATGCTGGGACTTGTCCAATTTTTCAATATATTATCAAGCAGCATAGTTAGGGCATATGATTCCATTTACTATGGAAGACGCTTCTAAACAATGGAGTCAAATTAAAAATATTTCAGAGCCAAATAAGTTTATAAATCAGTGGGTTTTTTCATCCAAAACATGTTTCTAAAATGAAACAGATGGAAAAATATTTTACTAAAACAATGCTTCAAATTTGGAATAATAAAAACATAGCTATGATAAAGGGCATTTCTCCTTTAATTCCTTTGATAACATATTTTGATAGCAATAATTGTTATGATTTGGCTAAAATAGGAGATTTGAGAGCATATAATCTTTATAGCGAAAAGATTTTCATATCGAAGGTGAACCTCTCAATGAAGATCAGGCAGAGCAACAAATAAGCGACAAGGTAGGATGCCTTTTTTAGCTTCAACTCAGTGGTGGGTTTCAAATTTTTTAGAACCTACTCTGTAGGTGTGGCCTATTTTGTGGGCGTGGCTTGGCAGTCATGTGACAGGGTGGGAGTGGCCACCTTTTAAAATGTGGTGAAACTCATTTAACAACGCTCTTGCTTAGCAACCGAAATTTTGGACTCGATTGTGATGATAAATTCTTTCTTTCTTTCTTTCTTTCTTTCTTTCTTTCTTTCTTTCTTTCTTTCTTTCCTTTCTTCCTTCCTTTCCTTTCCTTTCCTTTCCTTCCCGTTGGGTCACTGGCAGCGGCGGGCCAGATTTACTTCCAGGTACGCTAGTGGAACCCCCCCTCACCGGTTCTCTAAATTCACCAACCGGCTCTCACAAGTAGGTGCGAGCCTGCAGAAACCCACCACTGCTTCAACTTAATTCTGTTCTGAGCTTAGAGCTTCAGCAATATGGCTTTACACTAATTTCAATACTTCAATACTTCATTATTTAGGAAAACCAAAAGGAACAATTAAAAAAAAATTATAGGTTATCGCTGCAATTAGAAATAGGAAATCTGCCATATGGATTAAAGGAAGCTTGAGATATTGATCATGGTAATCCTATTCAGGAAACAAATTGTCAACAGTTATGGAAACCAGGTGGATTCATTTTAAACCGTTTAAATGACTGATCATCACCATATTTGATGGCAACGAATTCCACAATTTATTTATGTTAAGTGTAAATTGAACTTCCTTGCTATCAGTCCTGTATCTCCCTGCTTTTGAGAAAACATTGATGAGGTGGAAACATTTCTCGATCCACATTTTACAAACTATATATTATACAGGGTTGTTATATCTGTTCTAATCTGCCTTTCTTTCTTTCCTCAAAATAATGCTATACTCTCTCCTTTTAGGGAAGCTGTTTGGTTTTGGTTTCCTGTTTTCCAGATCTGAAATCTCATTGTTAACTGTTATGAATATCTTTCCTTATATAGCCAGATTCTCCAAGCTATAATGAAATAGCACTTGAGACCCATAATGTTTAAAATTCATATTTTATTCATTTGTTACATAACAATTTTTCCATGCCTTTCTATTAAAAATAGCCAGCTAGGAACAATATAATTAACATAACTTATAATTTATAGTTATTTAAGACTCAGAAAAGAATATTAAAAGCAGGACTCAGATAAAATATTATTTTCAAATAGAACAATACAGTAAGAAAGCAAACCTGTTTTGTAAGCAAATTGATGATGCAAAGTTAGAAGCCTAGCTGAAACTTTGCTTGGGTTGCAGCTCCCAAAGTCTTAGTTTAGCCACCAAATAGATGTTTTCAAGAGCCATCCAAACTGAACATCAAACATTGATTGAATGTAAATTATTTAATTCATTTATTTAAAATGTATGACATTAGCACAATTGTGCAAATGTTTCTAAAGTAGTTTTTGCACAGCTCTATCACTGAGAAACTGCTAGATCTACTTACTAGTCAAAGAAAATGGTTGAATAAAGTATATAAAGACAGATCAATATAATTAGTAAATGATGATAATTTGGTATATTATAGACAGTCATAAAGATGGCCTTGAGAGCAGTATTCAGAAGGTCTTCCAAAAACAAAACAACAGAAGCATTACTTAGAAATTGGATAACACAATTAGATTTCCAAGATGTGTTAATATAGTCTATCCAATAAAGCTTTGTTCTACCTTATTGGGGAATCTGTTTCCTGCTCTGAACAACTTCAGAAGACTGACATATGTTTATATCCTACTTTCTTCCACCATTTCAAGATTTTCATGGAGATGAACATGCTCTGTGCATTTGGTTGGGCTGACAAAGAATGACTAGCCCAATGTTTTCTTCAATGAGTTTCTGTGACTTATAATAATAATAATAATAATTTTAATTTATAACCCGCCCTCTCTCCCCGAAGGGACTCGAGGCGGGGCACAGGGAATTAAAAATACAATTAAAACAAGACAGAGTACAAAGATTAAAAACAAATTAAACTGGCCCTGCGCTAAAACCCCTATAAAACTAAAACTATCCCTACAAACCCCTAAAACAATTTAAACAATTTGAATTACCCTAGGCCGGCCAAGCAGAATAAGTGTGTTTTTAGTTTCTGTCGGAAGGAGCGAAGGTCCGTGGCTGTTCTAATTTCGGGGGAAAGGTCGTTCCAGAGGGTCGGGCCCGTCACAGAGAAGGCCCTTCCCCTGGGCGTCGCCCGCTGGCATAGCCTAGTGGACGGCACCCGGAGAAGTCCCTCTCTGTGGGAGCGAATCGGCCGGAGGGATGTATGAGACAGGATGCGATCCCGCAGGTAGCTAGGTCTCGTGCCATGGAGCACTTTAAAGATGATAACCAACACCTTGAAGCGGGACTTAGAATGGATTTGAACTTGGTCGTCTCTATTTCAACAACTTCACTACTGTGTCATACTGCTCTGATTCTGTGTATAATACAAAAAAGTTATTGCTTTGCCTATTCTTTTTACAGTAACAAATGTTTTGCATATATCTGCTTGCCATAGAAGGCTAGCAATGTTTATTTGAATGTTTGCCATAGAAGGTTAGCAATGTTTATTTGAATGAGAATTGATAAATAACACAATGTTGGGGAAGTTTAACCAACAAGTCATCTATTATAATGATTATATATGGTAAATATACATGTAAGAGGTAATTTTTTTTAAAAAAAAGAACAAATTACACTTTTCAGTGTATCCTGTTTTTTTTTTAAATGGTGCTTATTGGAAATCCCTATACCAAATCCACCCTAATACTAGCAACTTACTAACTGACTCTTTTCTAAACTTATTTAGACTGACAGAAGAAATTTAAAGCAACAGGTGTTTTTAATCATATACAAAAAGGAATACTTGATATGCGTATGCTTGGTGGTAATATTAAATCCCACTTTGCACACTTGAAGGACAAAAAGCCAAAGTAGGTTATATTCTGCTGTGCTGAATATGGGGGAGGAACATCTAGATAAATGATCCACATAGTTGGAAATGGAAATGTTTAAGTAATTTCCTACTTAGGGATATACTGAAGACGGGTTAATGATTTGCACTATTTGAGGAAACCACAGCCAATTAGTTTGATTCGAAACTGATCTTTCAAATAATTTATTTTGAAATTTTGGTCTGGCTTTATAGCACTGATTAGGCATATAAACCAAAGTTATGCTGGTAAAGTATATTAAACATATAAATAATCACAGCTGTGTGAAGCCTATTCTAATCCAAATCTTCACACCAGTCTTTTTGAATTATTAATTTTAGTGAAAGCTAAATGCTCAAACAATCACGACTACTGCCAATCAGAAGCCAGAATACCTGTCTGAAATAAAAAACATACTTCTGAATAAAAACCCTTTCACTGTTTAGCAAGATGGGAGCTCTAGACTGACCAGTTCTGCATAATTCTGATGATCACTAAATGATACATATTTTTGTATTACTTTGCTGCCACCTAGTGGTCATCCAGAATTGCACACACAAAATGCAGTACAGAACTGAGGGGAGTTGCCATCTATTGGTAATATGGATTTTTGCAGTCTAAATAGTACCCTCAAGCATTAGGATAGAATGTGGGGGTTGAACTATGAGGATGTATGGTTGGGCACCTTGGGGAAAAGTACGTTTTTAACCATGTTTTATGGATTGTGGTGAATCAGCTAAAGTCATTGTATGAGATAAACAGCATTATAAATAATAAAATTTCATGGAGAGACCAAACTGACCTATAAGAAAGGCCAAATGAAGAGTAGAAAATATACATGGCAAGCAGAGGTGGGTTCCTACCGGTTCAGACCGGTTCGTCTGAGTAGGTAGTAACTCAGCCTGCCACGCCCCCAAAACGGTTCTCTCCGCAGCGCCATGGGCACTGCGCATGTGCGTATAGCGCCCCAGGTCCCTCTGGGGGAGATGGGTGCAGGATATAAGTATGAATAAGTATGAATACATTCAAAATCAAAATCAAGCAAATGGGTGGGGCACATCCCTGAGCAAACTGGCAGTAGCAGCAGCCAGAACTGATGGCAAGGCAAAATATTAAATGGCCAATACATTAAAAAAAATAGCAGGCAAAGCAGATCAAAGATCTGACAATGGGAAAATAGAAAAAAGAGACTGAGATGCAACACACAGCAAATGCCGTTTCTGCAACTAAGCTAAAGAAACAGCTGACCACCTTGTTAGCTGCTGCATGAAAGTTGTACAGATTGACTACAGACCACTGCATACCAAAGTAGCAACAATGGTGCATGGGAACATCTGCAAGAAATACAATTTGCTGTAAGCAAAAACTGGTGGGACCACAACACAAACTAAGTAATAAAAAATGAAGAAGTTAAAGACTTTAGGATTCAAGCAGACAAGCAACTAGCACATAACACCCCAGACTTAGCAACTGTAAATGAAACAAAAAGTCTGGATAATGTATGTGGCAGTATCTGGAGAGAGCAGAAAAGAGCAAGGACTGGAGAAAATCACAAAACACGCAGTCCCACAAGTAGAAATAGAACAACTGTGGAAAATAAGCAAAGGCAATAGTAATAATAGGTGCTCTTGGGGCAATCCCAAAACGACTGGAGCACTTATTAAACATCTGCCTATCGTAGGTCCTTGGGAAGGCTGTGGTAGCTGGATAAGAATGCCAAATCTAGTTTAAACATCTGGCTGACTCTGCGAGCAACTATAATAATATGCTGTAGGCCCATTTTACTGTAAGTCAAATATCTCAGGACAAAAAGAGGGTAGTCTCTATTTATTCCAAGAAGCACAACAAAAATGGCAATAAACAGAATGAACTATTGATGTGACTCAAGAGGCAGCTCCTTTTAAAAAAAAAAGTCATTCATGTATGTTGCATACGACACCCGCTTGAATTCCCCGGCAACAGCCAGTCGCGTCTGATTGGATAAGACGCGACTGGCTGCAGCCGAAGCGGGAGACGCGCCGATTGGCTGGCTCTCTGACAGCTCTAAATAAAAGAGCTGTCAGAGAGAAGGCGCACGCTTTTTCAACCAAGTTCTTACCGTTGCTGTTCTTGCTGTTCTGTTTGAAATAAAGAAGCCGTTGGATCAACCGGGTCTGGACCCATTTCTTCGCAACTTAACAATGTATATGAAGAAAAACAATTTTATATCCCACTCCAGACAAAATGTATGTAAGGTCTGCTTTGAAATGTATTACAGGGAGAAACTGTACTCTTAATCACATTCTTAAAAATATGAAAATTGTATGAAGGAAACAGTGTACTGTTTAAAGCACGGGTGTCAAACTCACAGCATCACATTGCTATCACGTGATGTATCGTGACATTTCTTCCCTTCCTGGAACTGGGGTGGGCATGGCTTGTGAGTGACGCATCTGGCCCACGGGCCACCAGTTTGACACCCCTGGTTTAAAGGTATCAGCATCTTGGATTTCAAGGGATGTGTCTTTAATTTATCTCTATGAAAGCAGAATGGAATGAAGAGTCTGTGAGTAAGTGCTAGATTAAATCAGAAATTGTAAGGAAGTCTAAAACTGAGTTGAGCATTGTGATTAAAAAATAAAAGTTCAAGAAATGTGTGTGCTTGTGAATATACTATAAACATTCTGGTTATCACTCAATTGATTTTACCATAGACCTGTTGATTTGAATCAATACATCAACAGGCATCCACATTTCCTGTCATTTCTGTTATTCTTAATTGCTATTCTTTTCATTTTTATTGCAGATGGAGGTAATACAGGTAGTCCTCAATTTACAACCACAATTGAGCCCAACATTTCTGTTGTTAAGCAAGATATTTATTGTGAGTTTGGCCCTATTTTATGACTTTTCTTGCCACAGTTGTTAAGTGAATCATATACAGTTGATATGTTAGTAACCTGTTGTTTAGTGAATCTGTTTTCCCCATTGACTCTGCTTGTCAGAAGGCCGCACAATGTGATCACATGACCCTGGGACACAACAAAGGTCATAAATATGAGTCAATTTCCGCATTATATTCTGGGCTTTCTAGATTTTTTAACATTAAATCAGAGATTGGTGTGACATCATTGTTTTTTAAAAATATGTATGCTAAATAAAAGAATGGCAAGATCCATGGATATCTATAGATTGCAGGGGGGGGGAATGAATTATATTTCTATCACATACTTATGAGTACCCAAAGGTATATAATTGACCACAATGAGAAGTGAAATATTGAACTAACATGGCCATTTATATTTATGCTCTGCTATGTGCTGATATAATGTATTTATATATTCAAGGTCCTAACGACCATCTTCAAAACGCTCCATGGCTCGGGACCTAGCTATCTGCAAGACCGTCTCCTGCCCCATACATCCCTGGGACCGACACGCTCCCACAGAGAAGGCCTCCTCAGGGTGCCGTCGGTCGGGCAATGTCGACTGGCGGCGCCCAGGGGGAGGGCCTTCTCTGTGGCAGGGCCGGCCCTTTGGAACGACCTGCCCCCTGAAATCCGCACCATTCCTGACCTCCGCCTCTTCCGCAAATGTCTTAAGACTCACTTCTTTCAACTAGCCGGCCTTGCGTAACCCCAGCACCGCCAATTATAAACGAGGGTTTTAAAAATGGTTACAACACAATCATCTAATATCTATGTATTTGTATTTTGTATTTATTGATTTAATTCTATGTTCGCCGCCCCGAGTCCCTTGTTGTGAGATGGGAGCGGGTTATAAATATGAAAAATAAATAAATAAATAAATAAATAAATATATGAATGGAAATAGTATTTCAAAGGAATTTTTTAAATCTCAGATTAGTAAATCCTCCGTCCTATCCAGAATACATTATTTCATAATCGATGGCAGTGCCTCTTTACAATACACTGAAGTCTGACATTATTCGGGCTTGAACATAACCCTGATTAAAAATATGCCACTTAGTTGAGGAATCTTATAGTTAATGACACTCCTAATGTAGTGCCATCTTTTCTTGGGTATGGCTATTTGTAGGGCTATTTAAATAATTAGCACAAAGGAGACGTACTTACACTTGGTCCAAAGTAATTTTTGGAAATCTATTATGCATGTTATTAAAAGTTAACAAACTATCTTCTGGGATCTAAAAAAAACTTCACATTATGATGTCATTAGCTTTTGTAGACCACAGATGAAGTAGATTGTAGACCCCAAAAGTATGTAATTATAAATTAATTAGTCTAGAAGGTGCTATAGGATCATTGTTTTTACAGCAGTAGACAAACTCAATTTCACTTCTGGTGCTACTTAGAAAAATGCAGTTCTAGCAAGCTTTATTTTTTTTTAATTTTTTTAAAAAAAACCTGTTGCCTATGAGTAAAGTTTAACTATTAGAATAGAAGCCTGCTGGAGGAATAACACATAAATTTCAAACAAGTAATGTTTGAGTAAAGAAAGGTGATATGCAATTATGATGTCTTTTAAGAATGTTTAAGCTCAATAAACAGAATTCATACAGTGGCTATTTTATCTCCAATACATATGTTGCTATATAAAATTAGGCTTATTTGTGTGATTCTATGTACAAATCTGCTAAATGAAATAAAAATGTTCAGCAAAATATAGCAGGACAAATTTACTGAATGCACTACATCCTACTCAACCATAGTTAACACAAAATGAAAAAAGACCAAGATTTTACTTGAGTAATACCAGCCATAATTCAGCAAAAGGTTATATTTTGCAATATATGTTAATTCTGCTTGTTAGTAAAACAATCCTGAAATGGATTTTGGGTTTTATCTCTATTTAATGGACTAATGACCTTTAAATCTTGATTTCTTATTAATGGACTAATGGTCTTTAAATCTATGGTTTGTTTGTTAAGCACTGGTCAGTGATGTAAACAGACATAAATAACATGAATTCAGAATTTGAAGACACCCCACAAATGGTCACCTAAAATTGAGATTCTATTGTAGAGTAAAGGCTGTAGAAGTTTAGCAACTGTATTTATTATAGTTTTACTATTGCTTCAGTCCAAAAAAGGAACGAAATGGGTGGGTGATACATAGACTGCATGGTATGAAAGATATTATGTGGTTGATCCCTGGCACCATTGCAACAATTCCTTTTCCAGGGTAAAGGATCAATATGTCATTTTTACTTAATATACAAACTTAGCACATTCTGATTAGTATATACATTTACATCTTTCAATCAGCCAAATTAAACCATCATGCAGACTTTTGGATGGATGAGGCTTCAGCTGAGCACTTCCATTGATTTTTTTTAAAAAATAAATTGAGGCAAAACATTCCTATAATATTATAATATGCTGGTATAAAATAAAATTAAAGTATTGATTGTTTGGTCTAGCATACTATATTAAATATTAATGCACATGAGTTTTGAAATTAAGTTTAAAAATAGTGGTTTTCCCCTTACACCCCCACCCCCACCCCAAATTCAAGATTAAAAATTGCTAATTATAAATCTGACTGCTTTTTGAACAGAAATTGGCACTTTAAACATATGGCTCACTTTTACCCATTATTGAAAACACCTTTTTCCTAATCTTGATAAACAGAAGATCCAATAGTACAACAGTTGTACTTACAGGAGGTCCTGTGAAAAGAAAACAGAAGAAAAGAAGAAATACATATAGACACATGAGTTTTTTAAACACTAATATTATTTGAAGATTAGTATTATTCATAGCCAAACAATATCACTATTAGTTATTAAAATTATTTTACAGCATCAGTACAGCATTGAAAATAGCACTTCAAATTTTATATAATTGTAGCCCTTTCCATTATTCATTAAAACAGTGTAGCTGTTTCATTAATATTAATGAATTAATTCGTTAAAGCAGCTGCATCCTACTTAAAAGGCTGAAAAAATAATCAGGCAAGGTCTAAAACACTTTAACTCATTTTGAACTGGTATACTTTTAATATTTATATTCAGGTAATCTTAACCTTATATTCTACCATCCACCTCCAAGTAAGCTCATATTAATTTCTCCCCATAGTATTTAATTTTAGAATAAAGGTAGAGTTGGTTGGATCTATATTTTACCATTTACTTTTGCCAAGATGGACAAGTCCACTAATCATCGAACTAAAAAATGCTTCTTAAATATCCTTTCCTTTTTTATTTCTCTTATGCAAGATCCCTCTTAAGATAGCATATTTTGTGAAGCAATATTGGCACATTTTCCTAATTTTTTAATATACCAATTTTGAGACTGTAAACATCAAATATTTATGTTAGCTTTATTAAAAGGTGGTAATGGTAACTACCAGACCAATTAATTTTTTATTCATCTTTCTTTTTTCTCTTGACTTCATGTTGTAAAAATTTTTTGGGAACAGCTGGTATTGAAATGTACTTAAATATAGCCAGACTTTTGCTAATAATGTGATGCTAATCAGCTAAAGTAATTTCTTGACTTTAATGGTTTTAATCTAAAGATGAATTTAATACACAGGATCTTTTTCCTAACAGAAAACAATTTAGTTCCCCTTATTAATGTCATCTAATTAAACACATAAGACATCTTATTGAAATCTCTTATTAAAATCCCCAAATTCATAATGTGATACAACAAGCATGGTATTTTCCTGCTGTTTCTCCTCTGGTCCAATGATTAGGAATAAATTAATTTTCTATGTTGTGTTTTATTCCTTTTTTATTGATTATTATTATTCAATTATTCAAATTTATACCCTGCACCTTCTCCAAAAAGGACCCAGGGCGATTATGAAAGTTATGTTTAAGTTAACTTAAATTTAACTTAAACATAAACTTAGATTTTAGTTTAGATGTTAGCTTAGATTTTAGATTAGATAAAATTTCAATTGGATTGGTAGGGGATTTTAATATTTTTAATATTTTTAGTTAAACATTTTAGCACAGGTTATCTAATTTAATTGTATTTTATCATTGTATTGTACTTATTGTTGTCTGTTGTGGTATTTTAATTCCCTGCGCACCGCCCTGAGTCCATTGTGGAGATAGGAGCGGTATATAAATCAAATAAACTAAACTAAACTAAACTAGTTAATTAATTGAAATATCAGATAAGGTACTCTTAATCCCAACCTAATCATAGTTATCTTGAGTCATGGAGTAGACTCAGCTGATCCTCTTAGTGTTAAACTACATAGCATTTTATGCAACTAGAACTAAGGAGTAAAATGAATTTTCCTTTCTCCTGAAGGAGCATGAACAATACAATGGTCAGAACATTCAATCACAGATTTTCATTCATTCACTGATGAACAACTCACCAAAGAACAATTCAACACTTCAATTATTTAAAATAATTTTTAAAATATTTTAATTTTTGTCATTTACATTTCATTTTATTCCTCCTTTTGCATCCTTTCTTTCCTTCAATATTAGTGTAACTCTTGTCCTGCAGCAAGTTGTTTCATGGCGAGTTGACCATGGCAAGTTGACTTAGACTCCTTTCCAGGCACTTGGAAATTTCATTGTGAAGCACATCAGTTACCACTGTAAGTGGCAAAAGATTGAATAGCTACAGTCTCAATTATCTATGTGGCAGAAATTGTTCAAGGCGGTCCTTTTTGGTCCTCTAATAATCTCTCATCTATCATTGAGTACAGTTGTTAATAAAGCAGCCAATTATTATTATTATTATTATTTAATTATAAACATTGTTAACTTAATCTACCAGAAAACAGACCATAAATAATATTTGTATATCATCCAAAGAAAATGCATTACTTTTATGTTTAAAAACTTACCGGTCTCTCCTCTTCTTCCTCGCTTACCTCGTTTACCAGGAGGACCTGAAAAGAAATATTATATAATTGGTAATATTGGAATTCAGTTTTTAGTCTCTTTCAGAAACTGCTTGTTAACTGTTTTTCAGCTATTTGGATCAATATGTTTAACACATAGGGTGAGTTTCTTTCAATCTTTAGCAAAAGAAAATGTTAACTACAAGTTTATTACTTTAAAAAGAATTGAGAATAAATAGAAAAGGAGTAGTTAAAAAAATGTTTTTTCGAAAGTTACAAATGTACGAAGGTCCAGATAAATTTGAAGAGAGATTTTACCTTGTTTTTCATGGGAGGAAAAACTTATCATAGCAAATATCTGACAGTTTCTAAATAATCAGGAATTACAGTTCATAATGATAAATCAATTCTTAAACCTCTCATATCTTCTTGCATTACTTTTCTCTGAAGAGGAGATATTGATTTTCCATTGTCTTTAACTTTCAAAGTGTCTATTGATTATAATTGCCTGTTTACAATATCTGTATTCTGGCCTTCTGATCAGATACATCCATCTCAGAGGTGGTATTCAGCAGGTTCTGACCAGTTCTGGAGAACCGGTAGCAGAAATTTTGAGTACCGTACTTTTCGGAGTATAAGACACACCGGAGTATAATACGCACCCAGGTTTTGAAGAGGCAATTTCTTTAGGTAGGTAGATAGACGGATAGAGAAGGACAGAAAGAGAGAGAAATACAGTGGGTAGGTAGGGAGAGAAGAGTAGGTAGGTAGGTAGGTAGGTAGGTAGGTAGGTAGGTAGAGGGATAGAGAGAAATAGAGAGAGAGAGAAATACAGTAGATATGTAGGGAGAGAGAGAGAGTAGGTAGATAGAGGGGGGAGATAGAGAAATACAGTAGGTCAATAGTTTTAAATTGAGTTTTTAAAATTTGGTTTTAGCGCAGGATAGGTTTATTTAATAGTTTTTTAAATTATATTTATTGTATTTTGTATGTTTTTAAATTTCCTGTGCGCCGCCCTGGGTCCTCTGTGGAGAAGGGCGGGATATAAATTTAAATTAAAAAAAAATAGGGAAAGGGATTGTAGATAGGTAGGTAGGTAGGTAGGTAGGTAGAGGGAGAGAGAGAGAGAAATAGAGAGAGAGAGAGAAATACAGTAGATAGGCAGGGAGAGAGAAAGAGTATGTAGGTAGGTATATAGAGGGGGGAGAGAAATACAGTAGATAGGTAGGAAGAGAGAGAGAGGGTAGGTAGGTAGATATTTCCAGGTGTATTTACCTATGTGCTGGAGAAGGAAATCACTGACCACCTTTGGAACAAATCTTTATTTCTGCATGCACAGTACTTGACTAACATAATTCTCATCAATCACTCTGAGTAAACAGCTTTCCAAAAGAGAGGAAAAAAACCCTTTTTGCACTTTGCAAACCTCCCCCAAATGGCCTGTTTTTCGCGAAAATGGGCCCTTTTTTTTCAAATAAAAGGCATGAATAGCCTTGGGGGGGGGGCTTGCAGAGTGCTCCTGGAAGGGGGGGGGTCAAAAATGAGCAAAAACCCGACACATTTATCATGAAAACGGGCTGGTTTTTTATCAAAATAATTGCATGCATAGCCTTATGGAGGCTTATAGAGTGCTGCTGGGGACTGGGGGGGGGGCAAAAACACCCTGTTTTTTGCTCATTTCTGCCCTCCCCAGCCCCCAGGAGCTCTCTGGAAGCCTCCATAAGGGTATGCGCACGGCCATTTTGGTGAAGGGGTGGGGTTTCAGGAGGCAAAAAATGCCATATTCGAAGTATAAGACACACCCAGATTTTCAGCCTCTTTTTAGAGGAAAAAAGGTGCATCTTATACTCTGAAAAATATGGTAGTTCGGCAAACCTGTAAATACCACCTCTGATTGGCCCCGCCCCATTCTATTCCTGCCTCCCAAGGTCCTTCTGATCAGGATGGAATGGGGATTTTGCAGTAACCTTCCCCTGGAATGGAAGGGAATGGAGATCTTACATTATCCTTCCCCTGGAGTGGGGTGGGAATGGAGATTTTACAGTATCCTTCCCCTGCCATGCCCACAAGCCATGCCCACCAAGCCACACCCACAGAACCGGTAGTTAAAATTTTTGAATCCCACCACTGATCCATCTATTTAGCCTGGAATAATGACTAATTAAGTAAGTAGTGAGACTGCATAAGGACAAAAAAGACTGAGGTTTCTAGAAGTATTTTGTGAGGGGATTGTTGGAATCCAACATACTTCCACCTGTCACTGGCATATATTTCTCTATAGATTACTCTCAAACGAGGGAACTTGCCAATTCTAATTTACTGTTGTTTCCTTCCTGACTTGATTTTGTTCTGAAATCATTAATGTATGCCAGGACAGCCAATAACAATATAAAGTAAATTTATATGTAACAAATATACTGTAATTCTGATTCTTCATAAACATATATCATCTATGTCTGAATTACTATGAAATTTTACAGTTTCTGATTCTTCAGTTAAATCAAGATTAATTGGTTTGGAAATAACTGAAATTCTTTTGCATAAGCCATTTTCTTTATATGGGCAACTCTATCATTCCACAAAATATGACATTTTCACTTTTAATAAAGTTCCTATCAATATGTTCCAGTTATCAGCTTGCCTGAGGGCAACTTGAGATAGGCTCTTTATTCAAATGTAGTAGAATCCCAGGGGTGACATTTATTTCCATAAGCACATTATACCTGTGTCATCGTCCTGCATTAACTTACAAGTAGATTTCTAGCTGCAATGCAATGGTTGTAATCTGAAAAACCTTTATAGCTATGTACCTTGGTACCTATCTTTTCCTATCAGAATTATTTCTATCAGTAGATTCATCTCAGGAAAACCTTCAAGGGTTTTCCCATTTTCGGCTCATCACCAGAGACCATCTAGACAGAGAACCATGAATTATGTTGTGTTAATTTCCTTAACAGGAAGTTGTGGGGGGAAAAAACAATTATCTATACTGAATACTCCTGTCTTAGCTGATGCAATTGGGTAGAGCCAGATAGGCTGTATTGCTAGGCTTCTGCCTTAGATGCATTGCAGCCCCGGTTCGAATCCCAGTGGGGTGTGGCCAACTGATGAGAGCTAATAAGCTCGAAATAGATCTATCTTGGTCTCTCAAATTTAAATTTATTGATCAGCTCATAAAACTAACACACACACACACACACACACACAAGTGTGTGTGTGTTTATTATTTATTTATTTAAATTTATATCCCGCCCTTCTCCACAGAGGACCCAGGGCAGCCTCTGTGGAGAAGGTATGTGTGTGTATGTACCGTGGTGTACCGAAGGTGTGTGTGTGTATGTACCGTGTTTCCCCGAAAATAAGACAGGTCTTACATATTTTTTAACAAACAAAATATGGCCTTGGTCTTATATTTTTTTGGGGGGGGTTATTAGTTTGGGGTTGCGCGAGTAGCTTTTCTGCTCCCCACTCGTGCAACTCCCAGGCTCATGATGCCCTTTCCCCGTAGAGTCCGGGCATCTCTGCTGCTGCCACTGCATGGCTTTTTCTGTGGCTTCCAAAGCATGGATGTTCTGGCAGTTGCTGCTCTGGGAGTACACTTTATGGTTCTATGGTACTATGGTTCACAACCATAGAGTGTACTCCCAGAGTGGCGACTGCTAGAAGAAAGCCACACGGTGCGCAGGGGGGGTGAGGCAGGCATAAGCAAACACCTGGCCTCTGGACGCTCTCCCCCTCTGCCAACATAAACCAGGGAAAAGACGCAGCATGTGGGAAAGCCAAAAGGCGCTGGGGAGGGGGGGCTTTTCTACTGGCTGGTTGGAGCTCCCAGTGGTTGTTGCCTCTGCCAGCGCCGTCTCTTTCGCTGGACTCCACCAGGAATCCCGCACGCAGGAAACGAGGAGAGTGCTGCTGAGGCACGGGGAGGGGAGAGCTGAGCGCCAGGGGAAGCCTGGCAGCGGGCAAGCTATACAGGAGTTGCCATGGTAACGGCTTCATAGTACTCCACGAAGGGGCTCCCTCTGGTAAGGGGGGAAATCCAACATTAGAAATTACATTTGGTCTGGACATTTTCCCCCTATAAATAAATACCTGGGCAATGCCAGCTAGTTTTTAAATAATATGCATCCTGTATTTCTTAATCATCTATTAAGAAGAGCTGGAGGGTCCCCTGAAACAGTGTGGGAGGATTTGGGCAAGGTATATAAAGAACTAGCCTTCTAGACCTTATTTATCAAAAGCCATTATGATGAAGGAACCGAACATCTGGATCTCACCTACTACATTTAAACTCACTTTTTGTCAATCTTTGTCAGATAGATCAGACAAAAAACATGACCAAATGAGATATTTCTACTTCTACTATGTAGTTAAGTAGTTAAGGCTACATGAACAGAATTTTGCATGTCTTATAGTACAAATCTCCCACTGTCTTATTACAGTTGGTGAAGTTAGGAACGTTTTCTTCCCCTTATGTGTCTTGCTTTGCCCATTATACAGTTGTGGGCTAGCTTCTGTCTTATCTATCCCTTTTGCAATCAGTATTTCTCCCCCCCCCCATCCCTAAAATTATTCCCATATATCCTTACTCTTTTAAATAGGAATGCATTTAAAAATACTGTAGATACCTTAAATTCACAATATTTAATTGTCTGATGCATAATTTACTTTCTAAAGTAGGCTCTTGATTATAACACATTACAGCATAAAAAGCCACTTACTGTCAGTCTAATAGCACACACTAAAGTGATGCCAAAAATAATTTAAAAACGTTTCCATAAGATTACTGGACATCTTTTCATGGAGAAGATTTTTGGTTATAAAATTGCCATTGAAAAAGTAATTTTATGCCAGTTTGTAACCGTAAAGTGTATCAGGTGAATAAAACATGAGGCCCCAAGCCATGTAGCCCTATGTAGCCCCATATCCTGGGTGAATCCCAAATTCTAAACTACAGTTTTTCAGCCAGATGTACAGTATGTGATGTGAATGATGTGATTGAACAGGAGATTTATGTAATGCTCTTTTATTTATAAAGCTTGAGAACATCCTCAAGCTTCTATAGTTTTTCTATATTAGTTTATCATTTTAACAATGTCAGTCCACATATCTAAAAAGTCAGCAATAAAAACTAGAAATGCAGCATTTTATTTTTGAAAGAGACCATGCTAATAAATGGTTTTGGTGAAAAAAGTACACAGCTGGCTGAACATTTTATGTGATTTCTTAGATATAAAAATAAGAATGAAATAAAGGAAATGTCCTTCCTCCAAATTATGCCATTTTCGTATCTTATACATCAAGTTATCACCATCAGATGTTCCTGTTGCCTCTACTCCCCAGTCCCAGGTCCAATCAGTTGGGATTCTGAATCCCATAAACCAGTGGTTGGCAAACCGCGGCTCGCGAGCCACAAGCGGCTCTTTGCCCCCTCAAGTACAGCTCTTCCTTCCTCAGAGTCCGTCTGAGGCATAGGCGGCTGCTGCTACTGCTGCTGCCCCCGAGCCCTGCGACGCGCAGCTCCCGCCACCCGAGGTCGTCCAGCAGGGGCATCGGGCAGGGCGGCCGGACACATCTCCACCGGCTCCCTCCGAAGGTCACTGCGGCGCATGTTACGGGGCTGCCTACCAGGGGGGGCTGGGAGGGAGGTGGGCGTGTGGCCCCTGGGCAGCCTTGGTGGTGCTTAAGGTGGCCGCAGCCTTGGGTGCTCCGCCCGCTGCGGAAGGAGCCAGCCGTAGCCTCCCCAGCCAGCATGCCGGCCCCTCTGCTGCTTCCTGGGGGGGGCAGGGAGGGAGAGAGGGAGGGAGAGACTGACAGACACACAGAGAGAAAGGGAGAGTCAGAGAGAGGGAGGGAAGGAGAGACAGATAGACAGAGACAGAATGAGTGATTAAGTGAGTGAGTGAGAGACAGACAGACAGACAGACACACACACAGAGTGACAGATGGGTGGAGGGAGGAGAGAGAGACAGATACAGAAAGAGACAGATACAGAGAGAGAGAGAGAGAGAGAGAGAGAGAGAGAGAGAGAGAGAGAGAAAGAAAAAAAGAAAGTGGGAAAGAGAGATAAAGAAAGAAAGCAAGAACCTATGACCACAATTGAACCCAAAATTTTGGTTGCTAAGCAAGACCATTGTTAAGTGAGTTTCACCACATTTTCCAAGTTGGCCACGCCCACCCGGTCACATAATGACTGAGCCACTCCCACAAAACACCTTCTTTTGGATCTCAAAAAAAAATTCAATCATTCTACTATTGATATTTGGCTCTATTGACTAATGAGTTTGCCCACCACTGCCATAAACTAAAGAATTTCACATTGCAGGACCCAGAAATCCATCTAGATAAAAGTAAAGGTTCCCCTTCCACATATTGTATGTGCTAGTTGTTCCCAACTTTAAGGGGCGGTGCTCATCTCCGTTTCAAAGCCGAAGAGCCAGCGCTGTCCAAAGACGTCTCCATGGTCATGTGGCCGGCATGACTAAATATCGAAAGCGCACGGAACACTGTTACCTTTCCACCAAAGAGGTCCCTATTTGTCTACTTACATTTTCATGTGCTTTCGAACTGCTAGGTTGGAAGAAGCTGGGACAAGTAATGGGAACTCACTCTATTACGCAGCACTAGGGATTCCAACCACTGAACTGCCAACCTTTCTGATCGACAAGTCAGCATCTTAGCCACTGAGCCACCACGTCCCTGTTAGAAATACATCTACTTTGTTCCAATTCCTGACCTGTGGGATGTTTTCTCCTCCAGAGGTTTGTTTGGCTCCTCCATTCAGGAAACTTTCAAAGATGTGGTTGTTCTCCTAGGACTTGAAGCCAGAGGAGTTGTACAGCTTTCTTTTCAGTTTTGTTTTGTTTTAGTTTGTTTTTAAATTTGTACTATGCTCGTCTGGTCTGTTGAATTTTTCTTTAAGTTTGTCCTTAATTGTAAGTCACTGAGAGTCATTTGGGGGTTGCGGGCAGTATGTATTAAGTAAAATAAATGTAATTAATCATAGTATACAATCTAAATAAATATATTCTGGCTCCATTCTTCCAGTCAATTGTAGTGTTATTTGTCTGTCATAAGAAAAAGGCAATCCTAGCTGACAACTCTTTTTCATTCCAGCTTAAGACAAGAGCTTTCTCAGAGGCTTCAGAAACACTTGCTGAAAGTTTGGGGTAAGCCAGGTTGAAGAAAAAGAGAAAGATGAAATAGTTGCATTTTTTTAAAAAATTATATCAGCTTTATACTCTACACTGAATTCCGGAATCACTGAGATTAAAGAGCTGATGTTCTGATTTCTCTAAAGAAAGCTCAGCATAGAAGAGACCAAGGCTACCTTCATCATAGATTTTATTAAATGACTTTATGTCAGTCACTATCTTTGACCACCTAATGAGAAGGAAGGACTCGCTGGAGAAGAGCCTAATGATGGGAAAGAGTGAGGGGAAAAAGAACAGGAAGACAGAGAATAAGATGGCTGGATGGAGTCACCAAAGCAGTCAGCGTGAGCTTAAATGGACTCCAGAGGATGGTAGAGGATAGTAGAGGCCTGGAGGAACATTGACCCATGCAATGGGTCCGACACGACTTCGCAACTAACAACAACAAATCTTTCAAATTCATTTAATTGACAGGATTTTTGTCGGGAGAAATTGCCGGTCTACATAAATCAATTTCAACTTGGAAAGCAGCCAACAATTTTAACAAATTAAGAGAATTTGTTAACTTTGATGACCCAAGATAAGGGCTAGAGCAAAGCTGTCAAACTTAGGGCCAATGGGCCAGATGCATCATGTGCTGGCCATGCCCACATCCGATTTAGCAAAGTGGGGGGGGGGAGTCCCAATACATCATGTGACATCACCATGACGACATGAGTTTGATACCTCTGGGCTAGAGAAACCAGCAATTCTAGTCTAAAGTGAGCAAAAGGAAGAATCAGCAAAACGTATTCACTGGAATAGGTATTATGAGGTCATTCTCAACTGTTTTTAAGAAATTTTGTACATCTATCTTTGGAAAAAATTTTTTACATAGCTTACATAGTTTACACGCTTACATAGTCATTTTGGCAAACACAGAAGTAGCCAGTGCATTGTATTTGATAGACAGGGCTGAAAGACAGCTGGAATAAGTAGGCATAGTTATTCTACACCAGCATGAAATGAAAGCCTTCTCATAGTTTCAGTTTGCCATTCCCTTGTGATACTACTGTGTCATAGCAAGTCATTTCCTTATGGAGATATAAAAACATTCTTAGGAAAAGAACTGTCTCATTCATGCTTCTTCAAGTACTGACAATTGATTTGTATTGCAAATTGTGTTATAAGGCAGTTGCCAGATGACTTTTGTGGTAATTGTACTCAGACAATTGCCTTGCAAAATAAATAGCTTAGGAGTTCTAATATAGTTCCAAGTGCCCCAAGCCAGTAATAAGTTTCAATAAAGAGAACTGAAATTAATTTAAGGCAACTGTGTTTATAGAATCGTATAAGGAAATCTTAGAAGTCATAGACCTGCCTAAATTATATTAAATGTATTCAGGTCCGAAAGAAATTGTATTGGGTTCAAGTAATTGTAGTCCGTTGCCTTCAGTATGTGAAATACCACATGTACATTATAGCAGTATCTAGCAAACCTTGGCCACGCAATCTTGGTTAGTACTTAAAAGAAAAAGCATGATAAATATCAGAAGTGCAAGCTAGATTAGAAAATAGAAAACATCCTGGAAGAAGGCAACAACAACAAATCACTTATTCTGTTACCAAGAAATCTATGTAAAT
Source organism: Rhabdophis nuchalis (assembly GCA_039707465.1). Lineage (NCBI taxonomy): Eukaryota > Metazoa > Chordata > Lepidosauria > Squamata > Natricidae > Rhabdophis > Rhabdophis nuchalis. Next base: position 26,245,936 of record CM077648.1, read on the forward strand.
ATTCCATTAGGTGTTCATAGTCAACTTTGACTCAAGAGATGTCAATCTTCTTCTATATATATAAATCTCTCTCTCTCCCCCAATCATCTGGTTTTAGCGCAGGTTTTGTCATTTAATAAGTTTTTTAAATTATAATTGGTACTATTTTGTATATTGTTTTAAATTCCTGTGCGCCGCCCTGGGTCCTCTCGGAGAAGGGCGGGATATAAATTGAATAAATTGAATTGAATTGAATTGAATCTCTCTCTCTGTCTCTCTCTTTCTCTCTCTCTCTCTCTCTCTCTGTGTGTGTGTGTGTGTGTGTGTGTGTGTGTTCCAGCATAACTCTAGAACTCCTTGAGCAATTTCAATCAAACCTGGTAGACAGATGACTTACTCTTTGGAAACAAATACTGTGGCGGTAAGACACCCCTAACACCCATCATGGGGTGTGTTCTGTTAAGACACAGCCTGTTGTGCCTTAAAACAGCTTCTACCATACTGCCGTAAAATGACTTTTACTGTACAGCACAGTGGAGTTGCCATGATAATGGCTTCACAGTACTCCACAATGGGGCTCCCTCTAGTAAGCGGGAAAATCCAACATTAGAAGTTATGTTTGGTCCAGACATTTTCAACAAGGCTTTGATTATTTCTGACAAATGTATGGCAATGATCAATAAAATATTACTGCAAGTCAGCCTGCCTGCACCACTACCCTTCCCTTTGGAATGAGCTTCAAAATCAGAAAAAAGCATACCAAATGATCATGGATCAGCTAGCAAAACAACAAGGTGCTATCACTTTCCTTGATGCTTCTGGGAGCACAAGGAAAACGTTTGTAACTAATTTAATTGTCGCTGAAATCAGGGCTTTTCCTGTATAATACAAGATTAGGATAAATAAATACTTGGACAACGTCAAGTTATTAGCTAGTAGTATATAAAATTATTTCTTCATATACTGTACTTTTGATTTGGGTGGATGTATCCTGCCCCATACATCCCTTCGGCCGATTTGCTCTCACAGAGAGGGACTTCTCCGGGTGCCATCCACTAGGCAATGCCAGCGGGCGACGCCCAGGGGAAGGGCCTTCTCTGTGATGGGCCTGACCTTTTGGAATGACCTTCCCCCTGATATCAGAACGACCACAGACCTCCGCTCCTTCCGCCAGAAACTCAAAACTCACCTGTTCCATCTAGCCGGCTTGGCCTAACTTCATGCTTCTCGCCCCAGTCTGTAATTTTAAATTATTTTATTCGGTTTTATGGGTCTAGTTTTAACTTTTATAAATTTGTACAGAAGACTATTTAATTTGATTTTAACTTTGTATGTATTGTTATGGTTTTAGTAGTTTTAATTTTTACCTGTACACCGCCCCGAGTCCCTTCGGGGAGAGGGGGCGGTCTAGAAATCTAATAAAATAAATAAATAAATAATAAATAAAACATTTATCTGCATATTGAGGAGGAGGAGGAGGAGGAGGAGAATGGCCTGCTAGATTTCAGGAAGAAAGTAATCCAAAGCCAAAATTTATATCACTTTATTCTATGAGGTTAGTATGTATTAATTAACATCCTTTTAATCCCCGATTGGTAAAGCTGAAAGGAACTCTCTTGCAGTAAATTTGACATTCCACTTTATTTTTAAGCCAAGATTGACAAGACCTTCGTGAGGACAGTAACAATGTAAAGTGGCCACCAAACTCAGGAGTTTCTTATTTCATTGACTGTGAAATCCAATACTTTAATATTAAATATGGCACTTGGTGTCAGGCATGCAGGCACTAGCATAATCTCGAGCAAAGTACATATGCAGGCCACCCATTTATACATAAAAGACTACCAAAGCCCAGCCAGGCAGATGGCTTTCAAAGTTTTGTACAAGTATTCCCCTGTTCATAATGTGTATATCATTTGTAGAAGAGCTTAGTAACAGCTGCAGAATTGTACCAGACTTTTAAACATGCACACCCACATATACAGGCAAGGTATGTATTAATTGGCATGTATTTGTAAGAAACAAATAAGTGAGGTACAAAGGAGTGTCCCAAAGCCTGGCATCAACAAGTTGCATGATATGTGTAATATATTTTAATGTCATAAAAGGGAACTTGGAGCTACATTAGTGAGTCAAAATAAATCAATGCTAAAAAAGGGGGTGGGAAAAATAGTAGGTCCAATTTGCCTCAGGCGTACTGTTCGGAGAAAAACTACTAATGCAAATTGAAGTTGTTTGGCTTAGAAGAGAAACTGTTTTTCCTGTTCAAGATAGCTTTTGCTCCTAAAGCAAATAGGCTTTAGCAAAGACATTCCATTTGTTAACCAAAAAAAAAAAAAAAAGAATACAGAAAGGCTGTCATGCATTTAATTAATTTCGAATACAACTAGACAATCTTGGTGATAAACTGTAGCAAAGTAGAAGAATAAAGCAGCGATTAAAAAGAACACATAATAAGAGTGAAGAGAAAATGATAGCTCTAATAGAGCCACAATTAAGCCTGCTTTTCTTCTCTATCACAGCTTGTTCACCTGTTTTTTTATTAAAGCTGCACTGTAGATTCCCTCCCTTCACATCTCTTCTCCCCTTAAGTGCACTTTAGGTGTTTGTTTCAATGTGACCTTAGACCAGTGGTGGGTTCCGGATCCCAGTGCAACCGGTACGGTGCAATGGGGCCGGACACCCACATGAACATGTGCAATGCACGCATGCGTAATTACCGCCGGTGACACTCTGCAACACCTCCGCAATGCTCCAGCTGCTCGGCGGAGCATCGTGCAGGCACTGTACACGCCGTGCACGTGCGTGGAAGCCCCAAAAACTTTAAATACCAGTAAGGAACGCAGGTGGATGGGTGGGCCCTCCGGAGCACCACACTGGAACGGTACCTGTTGCTCCTAGCAGGCACCAGTATGCCCATATCAGGGTGTACCGGTCATAACTCACCACTGCCCTAAAGAACAAACAAAGGAATGCATGGCAAGACTCCTGCGCGAGCTGCACTGGCTGCCTGTGGCCTTTCGGGTGCATTTCAAGGTGTTCATTATTATCTTTAAAGCGCTCCATGGCACAGGACCTAGTTATTTGCGGGATCGTATCCTGTCCCATACATCCCTTCAGCCGATTCGCTCACACAGAGAGGGACTTCTCCGGGTGCCGTCCATTAGGCAATGCCAGCGGGTGACGCCCAGGGGAAGGGCCTTCTCTGTGATGGGCCTGACCCTCTGGAACGACCTACCCCAGGATATTAGAACGACCACGGACCTCCGCACCTTCCGCCAAAAAGTAAAAACTTATTTATTCCATCAGGCCGGTTTGGCCTAATCGACGCTTCTTGCCCCAGTCTGTTTTTTGCAAATTATCTATTTGGTTTTAATTGGTTATAATTTTAATGTTTTAAATTCTTGTACAGGGTAATTTAATTCGTTTTTAACTTTGTATGTCTTGTATGTTTTTAGATAGTTTTTTAAATTTTCCTGTACACCGCCCCGAGTCCCTTCAGGGAGAGGGGGGCGGTTTATAAATGTAATAAATTATTATTATTATTATTATTATTATTATTATTATTATTATTATTATTATTATTATTATTATTATTATTATTATTATTATTATTATTATTATGACAAGATCCTGCATGTATCTTGATGGGATGATGGGCTGAGATCACAGATGTTGGGAAATTCTACCAGTGGCTGGAAAAGCTTGGACTAAAAAACAGCGGGACACAGATCATAGCAGCACAAGAATAGGCACAGATCCACAAAAGAAAGGGTGTACCACACTAGACAGGAAACGAAGTGCATACTGTGCAGAGAGTATTCAGGGACAGTCTAACATTTAAAGACGGTGTAAGATGCAGGAAGGAATAGGATACATTGAATGGCAAGTCAAATTGATGGCATGTTATACAGGAACATCTGCAGAGTTATATGGGCTAGATGCTCCCAAGACAAGATGGAGGATTTCACAGAAAATAGTGGCGATAAACAGGCTAATATCCTGTGGGTCTTCCATATCCAGACAGCCAGCCAATCAACCAGGCATCATGGTAGCAGACAAGGTGGTGGTAGCCGTGGTGTCTACTGGTGTATATAGTGGTGTCAAGGGATAGCAAGATCAGGAAGGAGTATAGGAAGCTGGAAACACCAGGACCTGAAGAAGAAATTTTGGAATGTATAAGCAAAGTGGCCCCAGTGGTGATAGAAGCACTCGGGGTTGTAAATCCTACGCTGGGAGAGTGGCTTCAACAGATTTCAAGAACAACATCTCTGTTCAAAAGAGTGCAGCACTAGGAAACAGCTAAGATACTATATAAAACCCTTAAACTCCCAGGCCTCTGGTAGAGGACCCAAGATTGAGTAAGGCACATACACCCATCGATGGAATTTATATAGATACATATATAGAGCTATAGATTCATTTGTTTTACAATAAAAATAGAACAAAAATGGGAATGAGGCAAATGAATGTGCAATTCACTCTATTTAATGTACATTGCACTTACAATCCCACCAGCATTCGGGGAGTATCTTTTTATGAGATGCCTCTGAGAATCAACTAGGTCCCATAGATTTTATCAGAAAATAAAAACATGTCGAATATTTGCAGCCCAATGCTTTTCTTGCAAGTATGTCTACCTACTGCGAAAAAGCATTTAAAAAAAACCCTGCATTGGCAATTAAGGAGCATTTGGGAAGAAGGTGAAAGTAGCATTTTTCTAAACTAATGTTTTAGTCTAAAGTAGTACTGTGTGACACATGACAGTCAGTAAGTGAAAGGCTCAGCCTTTTTGAACACAAGAGCCATTTTGGGATAACACCCAAACATATACCCCAATGTAAAATGTACCACCCCCCCCCCAGGCTGTGAATGAAATGTTTTTGATGCTAGGAATAGATTACCTTGTGAAGGAATTTAGTATCATTATTCTAATAAAAATATTATTAGTAAGCTGGTAAGTGGCTGACAACTTGTATAAAATAATTTAACTGCAGGAAAGGAAATAGAACCACCCATGAAGTTATATGAGACTGACTTGGTATTCTTAGTGGTTACAAAGGACATGAAAAGGAAAAGTAGAAGGTAAAGAAAAAAGCATTCTATAATATAGAATATCAAGTATTCATAGAAACTAGTACGATTTAGTGCAGGGTATTTTTTTGATAATTTTATGCATCAGAAAAGATAAAGCCAACACTATTTTCAAATGCCAACAATCATTTCAATATAAAAATACCTAACCAAAAATTATCTAAAGGCCTCAATAAAAGTTAATAAAAGCCATTCATTTCCCCCCTTTATTTTTCATAGCAGCAAAAGATGGCTGCCTCCAATGAAATGCTTCTGCAATAATATCTATTTAATTTTGTGAAATACTAGCAGCATCCCCCCTGAAAATCCGAACTATTTTAATGTAATCTTGTACAAGTATTCCTTAGTACAAAGAATTCAGAAGAAACTTAAAAATTTAGAAGCACAAAATGTTGTATCAGAAAAAAAACCCACATGTAACTCAAGATTTCATTCAATGCAATTAAGTTGTGGTTGTTATGAGCAAGGGACATCTTCTGAGCATTTTACATGTATGTAGACTTCAAAGGTATTTGTGCCAACAACTACAGATATGGAGGTTTGAAGGTTTGATTTTCAACAAAACAGCTTTCTATTCCTTTTTTTAAAATGACACTCACATTCACAAACACAAGCATAACTTAATACACACAGTTATGAACATCAAAATTGTGCCCACCACTACAAATTTTCTGACACCCATTTAATTGAATGTGCCCATTATATAATGTCAGCATTCCACAGATATTCCTAATGCTCTGTGTACTGCTAAGTTTTTATAACAAAAAAAAAAAATCATCATACAATATCAGATAAGTTTGTTTGTATTCTTATCTGCACCACTTAGAGATATGACATATATCTCTAAAGCTTGTGCCTGCTAAAATACTGCTAAAAATAATTTCAATATTATTTAATAGGAATAATTTTAATTAAAAAAAGATTTAAAAACATTAACATCACTGTGGTTACGATATTGGACAAGGAATGGGGGAACCTTAATTTTTGTTCACCTTCAGCCATGGAAGATCCCTGTGTGGCTATGGGCCCATCATGTTGTCTCAGAATTTGGGGGGGGGGAGGGGGCGATAAAAGGAAGGAGCACTACATATGCTACCTTGCACTTCTTTAAAGGTAGGACATTAAATTCATCAATCAATCTTCCTTCCATTGTGCTGAAAGTATGGAGGAGAATTCCTAGGCCTTATATTACTAGTTTCTATCAGGAAAAATAATCCTTGAACCTGGGTAATTTGTACACATCCCTAGTTAACAATGTTCTGTAACTTAACCACTTTTTTCCTTTTAGTAAACCTTCTTTAAGACTGTTGGAATCTAGCCTTTTTGGTAGTAAGGAACTATAAATATTTGACACCCATTCTCATTTCCCTTCCCATTTATTCCTAGTTTTTACTTTCCGTTTTTTAACCCACTAGGAATCCAAAGGCCAGGCCCTTTTAGTCAAAGGCTAATTCCTTGAGAGCTTGTGATGAGGAGCAGTGTCAATTCAGTTACAGTATATAGATGTTGACAGGTTCCATCTAGCAATATGTATGATGACTCTCTTAAACAATTTTAAAACATTAATGAAGCAGGATTTATTTTTGTGGAATCCATACAGATTAATGTTTACCAGAGATTGTTCTGTTTAATTATTTTTCTTTGACTACATTTTTTTACCAATTTATGTAGAGCAGACGTTATACTGATTGGCCTATAATTTCATAATCAACCCTTGTTCCTTTTCAAAAATCAGTGTCATAGTAACTACCTTTCAGTTGTCTGGCAGCAAGCCAGATTTCACTGACAAGGTGCTTATTTTTACTAAGAGGTCAAATTTCATATTTGTTCAGAATTCTTGGATGGATGCCATCATGACCAATGATTTGTTACAGTGTAGGCTTCCAAGACGTCCTAGAACACTTTCTCTTCTTACATCATTTTGCCTTACTTGTTTCTGTCCCCTCTCTGGAATAGAGAGAAGTATCTGTCCTTGTGTTCTATAGTAGAAACAGATGCTGATCATTTATCCATTCATTATCCATATTCTCCTTCAGGAATCCTTGTGCTCATTTTGGTCCCATAGCCCAACTAATTCCATGCTTTTCTTTTTTCTTCAAATATAGTTAAAGAAAAATCATTTTTTTTCTTTTCTTTTGTACTCCTTATTTGTTGGCGATTCATTTTTTTTTAACCCATAGTTTGTGCTCCTTTTTGTTTTCATTAGAAGAACCTTACAGTTTTTGGAGAAAGTCTCCCTAACTTTTACAGGTTGCTGGACACTACTAGAAAGGATGCTTGTGCTTTCCTACTTACCTTACCTTTTTTTAAAGCATTTTGGCCTTTTTAAAAAATCGATTTTTTTTTTCATGCTGTAGGACAATGTGAGCCAAGCTGAGTTATTTAAAAAAATTGGTTTTAAATAACGCCCGGACATTACATAGAAATTAGATTGTCCTTTGCAATTTCTAATTTACCAATTTTTAGAACTTTCCCCTTTTATTGCCAAATATGATTTTTCTGTTGGATCCTGCTAGTAACTTTTCAGTTGTATGCACTAAATGTAGATAGTCAGTTTAGCAGGCCAGTCATTTCCCCTCCATCCTATTGAGAAAGCAATGGCAAACCATTTCTGAAAATCATGCCAAGAAAATCTTGCTGATCTGAGCCATCCTAGGCAAATCCTTTAAAAAGCAGGCTCGATTAAGTAGGTCTGTTATACCTGAGCTACAAAAATCCAATCAACTACTAGGTGACAGCCAGTTGTGTGTTCCGGCTCCCGTTGCAACCAGTACAATGCCACAGGACTGGGCATCCATCACGTGCATGTGTGCAGCATGCGCATGCGTACCCACTGCCCATGACGCTCCAGCTGTTTGCCAGAGTGTTGCGCAGGCACTGTATACCCCATGCACATGCGCAAGTGCCCCTGTTGGCTCAAATAGAGGTAGGGACAGCGGGTGGGCAGGTGAGCGCTCCGGAGCACCATACTGGAATGGTACCTGGTGCTCCCAGCAGGCACCGGTATACCCCTACCAGGACATACCGGTCATATCCCACCATTGGTGACAGCAAATAATTTGAACTTTTGCCATTGTTTGTTGCCATCTAGTAATCTCTCAGAGTTTTTCAGCCTCCATAACAGAAGCCCCAGATTAGAGATATTTGATAGGATACTCTCCTCTGATATATGATGATTTTGCTTTACATGTCCTCTTCTATATCAATAGTGAATTTACACATTGTTTGAGCTAAAGTTTGTTTTACCACAATTTATGTTCAATGTACCATGATTGGTTGGGCTGTATAACACGCCAAAATCAAAACAACCATTTAAAAGCTTAGCATGATAGGTGAACCACTCCAGAAATCCCTATATTTCTATTACCATAATTTCAGCCGATTTCTTGATCCTGCTAATATTTCTTAAAACATTTATTTCTAACTAACACAAAATTGTTTACTATAGATGAGGCTATGCAAATTATGTATTTATTTCTTCTTCAGCTCTGCTATTAACTCTATAAAATTGTTTTGGTATTTTGGAGAAATGAACCAACGCATGCTATCAAAAGATCTCATCAGTTCTATCCATTGCAACAACTGCTTACTGCTGATTTTGTATTGCAGCACCAGCAGGTGATTAACGAAGCTATTTCACAAGCTGCTAAAGAATGAAGGTGAGTCCTGGGTCCTAATTAGAACTAGCAACCTATTCTAGCTGCACAGCATGTACTTGACAATGTGTATCAAGCTTTTACTTGAAGAGACAAACAGTCTGCATCTGGTACATAAAAGAAAACTTTCATCTAACACTTCTTTAGATATACTGTACTTTCATCATTTAAAAATTGAAACTAAATTATCTTTTCTTCCCAGACTACAAAAATTGTTCAAAAGCATCCTCTTTTCTTCGGTAATCAATAGGACAACTTTCAGTCTTTGGTCTAGTTATAGTTCTGGTTTACTTGGACAAATGTTGAATACAATCCTAAAATTAAAAGATACCAAGTCAATTAAGAAAATAAGAACGTAAAACAGATATGTGAAATGCAAAAAGTTTGAAGTGCTATCCTTAAGATACAATAATGAATAAAGTAGAATGAAAGAAATAAGATGTCAGTATTATTATGATATCATCACTTAGGAACACCTCCCCCATAAATTAGTGTTTAAGAGAGAAAAATTATAAACCACCACTTTAGATATTTAAAGAGATCGTTTATTGCCAGAATAGCTGGGGGATAAATGAGTTGAAGCTGATGCACCTAGATATTAGTAAGTCTCAAAGAGCTTAAATGAAATGGCTACATAATACTATGAATCTGATTCTACTAAAATATACATTGTCCCTCATTCTGATTTAACTAAATCTGTGTTCCTCAACCTTAACAATTATACCAGTGATGGCGAACCTATGGCACGGGTGCCACAGGTGGCACGCGGAACCATTTATTAGGGCACGCGAGGCGTTGCCCTGTCAGCACTAGCACGCCTGTGTGTGCTGGTCAGCTGATTTAGGCCTTCTGTTGAGGCCGTTTTTCACCCTCTGGAGGCTTCAGGGAAGCTCCTGAAGCCTCTGGAGGTGGGGAGGGGAGGCTGTTTTCACCCTCCCCAGGCTCCTAGAAAGCCTCTGGAGCCTGGGGAGGGCAAAAAAACCACGCCAAAAGCAGGGGGTCGCACACATTGCATTATGGGTGTGGCACGCCCATGCACAACCCCCTTGCCAAAAAAGGTTAGCCATCACTGAACTATACAATGTGTGTTTAACATGCCGCCTGGGAAATTCTGAGAATGAAAGTCCAAGCATCTTAAAATTGCCAAGGCTAGATTTATTTATTTATTTATTTATTATATTTATACCCCGCCCTTCTCCAAGCGGACCCAGGGCGGCGCACAGGAATGTTAAAATACATACAAAAACATAATAAAATTTTAAAAAACATATTCTAATAAAAACCTGTGCTAAAACCGAATTAAAAATCCCAAATTTAAAACTATCTAGGAGTCAGTAATGGAGGTTACGCTAGGCCGGCTAGATGGAATAGATGTGCCTTCAGACACTTGCGGAAGAGGCGGAGGTTGGAGATGGTGCGGAGTTCAGGGGGTAGGTCGTTCCAAAGGGCTGGTCCCGCCAAGATCACACTTGAACTTACATTTTGACCACAGGAGCAAATACTAATTATGAAAAGTTTGTTAATATAATTCCAATCTTCCCTTCATTGTATTGACAACAGTATTCCTGGATGTTAATGAAACAAAACCACAACCCCCTAAACGTAAGTAAAAGAATGGAGACAATTGCAACAATGCATTGGGGAATATATATTTTTTGTTTGTCTTTGTGCCTTAAAATAATGCTATGCACGCAATTATAAATTTTAAAGCAACATGTCTTAACACACATTCTCAACAAGTTACATAAAAATGCCATGAGAATTGCCACAGCATTATTCTAATGTCCAAAATATATTCCATAACAGGGTCTTACTGGCAGAGTTTGCTGCTTTGTCCTGGGCCGCAGGGAAAAGAGGCTCAAGAATAGGCTTATCAGACAGTGAGTAATGGAACACCTGCTGCCACCTATAGTTTTTCCTCAATCCCTGCTATACAATTTCACCATTCATAGCACTGGGATGTAAGTAATGCTTGGAGGCCAAATATGGGCTTGTCTATCAATCATCCAGTGCTTTAATAAAATGTTCATGTAGTTAACAACCCTATGAAGGGAAGGGAGAGGGAGAGGGAGAAGGAGCAGGAGAAGAAGGAAAGGAAAGGAAAGGAAAGGGAGAGGGAGAGGGAGAAGGAAAGGAAAGGAAGAAAGGAAAGGGAGAGGGAGAGGGAGCAGGAAAGGAAAGGGAGAGGGAGCAGGAAAGGAAAGGGAGAGGGAGAAGGAAAGGAAAGGAAGAAAGGAAAGGGAGAGGGAGAAGGAAAGGAAAGGGAGAGGGAGCAGGAAAGAAAAGGGAGAGGGAGAAGGAGCAGGAGCAGGAGAAGGAGAATAAGGGAAGGGAAGGGAAGGAAGAAGGAGCAGGAGAAGAAGGAAAGGAAAGGGAGAGGGAGAGGGAAAAGGAAAGGAAGAGGGAGAACGAGCAGGAGAAGAAGGAAAGGAAAGGAAGAGGGAGAGGGAGAAGGAGCCAGAGCAGGAGCAGAAGGAGCAGGAGAAGAAGGAAAGGAAAGGAAAGGGAGAGAGAGAAGAAAAGGAAAGGGAGAAGGAGCAGGAGCAGAAGAAGGAAAGGAAAGGAAAGGAAGAGGCAGAGGGAGAAGGAAAGGAAAGGAAAGGAAGAGGCAGAGGGAGAAGGAGAAGGAAAGGAAAGGCAAAAGGGGGGAGAAGGAAGGGAAGAAAGGCCTCCTCCCTAAGATGTGATTTTAGCAGTTCATGCTATTGTATTATTCATATTTGTATGGATACTTTACATTATAATAATGCCACAGACACTGAGCCAAGATGGCTCTTCATATTATACATCGCCCCTCTGTCAACTGAATTTATTGCAGGCATGAAACTAAGACCCTGATGCTGAAATCCAAGCCATGAGGGCAGATAAAAGTGCTGCAAAGCATCTAGACAGTACCCCACCCCACTAATACCAGCATGATCAGCTGCCACGCTCTGACCCACTGCACTAGTTACTGTCCACCTACATAGATAATAGCTTGCACAGGTGTGAGATCTCTGGTGGGTTTTTTCACAATCCCAGGAGAAACAATAGAAGCTCTACTGATCTATCCGCCCCAGGAGGATTATTTCATTTTGAGAAATGCCTTTGCGTTCTCTATTTATCCTGACAGATTCCGCTAAAACCTCTACTACACTATCCAAGAAAGCACAGAACACAAACGTACAACTCTTATTTACAACCTGGGCATGCATTCTATCAATTACTCTCTGGTCAGTTCCCAATTACAACGTTCTATCTCTCCTTGAAAACCACTTTGACCACAGGATTATAATTGTTCTTTAGACAATGTAATTTTGTTTACAGGATGACTTAAGAATTTATTATAAAAGAAACAAATCTTTCCTATATTTAGAAATGTCTGCATTTTATTCTGTGCTTTTATTTTACTCTATAAATAAAAGGATTTCACTCTTCCTTAGTAAGTGGGATGCAGCCACATTATTATCTTTCACTTGTCAAGAAATGAAGTTTTAACAAAATGCATTTGTCACCAAGACATCAAAATAGTAAACAAAAACCTGATTCTCAGTGATGTGATAATTAACCAATGAACTTATGGTCACATTAATCCTGTTGCATCTTCCCACAGGTTGTGTGTGAGCAGAGGAACAACTGGTATATTAATACTTTCAATCATTATGTGTTTCGGTTTTTATATTCTTCACTATACTGTACATAAAAGGGACGTGGTGGCTCAGTGGCTAAGACGCTGAGTTTGTTGATCAGAAAGGTCGGCAGTTTGGCGGTTCGAATCCCTAGCGCTGCGTAACGGAGTGAGCTCTGGTTACTGTCCCAGGTTCTGCCAGCCTAGCAGTTTGAAAGCCTGTAAAAATGCAAGTAGAAAAATAGGGACCACCTTTGGTAGGAAGGTAACAGCGTTCCATGTGCCTTTGGCATTTAGTCATGCTGGCCACATGACCACGGAGATGTCTTCAGATAGAGCTGGCTCTTCGGCTTTAAAATAGAGATGAGCACCGCCGCCTAAAGTCGGGAATGACTAGCACATATGTGGGGGGAGGGGGAGGAACCTTTATCTTTACCTTTATACTGTACATGGTCAAAGTTCTATACTTTATAATTCTATCCACCTTAAAATAGAATGAAGAGTAATATATTACTTGATCTTAATTTCTCTTGTTATAGTAAGCAACTAAGAAAGTAAGTATAAATCAGTCGTGCATTCAATTTGTACTCCATTATTTTTTCTAGCAAGTTTAAAACAGGAAATAGGCACAAGTTCAGGGAGGGGATAACTACATTCAAGTAGCTTGCTCCCTAGAAAGCATGCATTGGATTCCAATCTAATCCCCATTGGGCATGTTTTGTATGTTAGTCTTATACACTTTAAAAGCCTGATTTAAAACACAAGGTGTAATTACTATTTTTCAAGTACTTATATAAAGGTAAACATTTCAATTAGACAGCATTAGATGACTGTGCCTCCCTTGAACAATCATACTTCGTTGTTCTTTTCAAATATATGTAGAGAGGAGACACTTGAGAACCGATAGTGCTAATGAACAGGTTACATTTGCATTTATTTTGCAAGTGTCTGTGCAAAACTGAAAAATATTGTCATACTTGAACAACAAAACACACACTCTGATTTTGGTATGTAGAAGGAAGAAGTATTTCAGGGTTTACTAGATAAAATTATCCAAGAGTCTCCCTGCTTTTCCAGAACTCAAAACTTTTTATAACATTGTATAAGTCTATGATGCATTAGATGGCTTCAGCTGTAGAGTATTTCTTTGCCTACAGATTTGCTTTATTCTTCTTTCCACCTTCTGCCTTTCTATAAAAGTCTCTTCATCAACATGTGATATGCTATATTTATTTATTCAGTGCTGTTGTAATTTTGAACAGTCACTAAATGAACCGTTGTAAGTTGAGGACCACCTGTTTAGGGCATTTCTATTCCTTTTGGGGTGGGGGTAGTTGGAAGCCTGTCTTTATAAAAGGTTGCAGCAGTCTGCAATTCCCTGTTAGTAGCTCTTTGATCAATGTGAGAAATAATCACAAAACACAAAACATTACATCCCCATTTGCTAGGCCCATGCCTTTATCTCAGAATACCATATCCACTCACGGTGTCCACCTGTGCACCTTCAATTAGAATAAGAACCTCCTTAAATTCATATTTATAAAGGATAAATTCTTAGGATTAATAAAGGAGTCATAATTTTATTCCAGAATATAGTTAATAAGTTATAATTCACAGACAGAAAAAGCATTAAATTAGTGGTCCCAAATGCTGATTTGAGATAATTTCAATATTTATCTAAGATCTATCAGTTGCAGTATTATTACCAGGGATCATCAACTCTCAGCTTGGTCTGAGCATCTCTAAAGGAACAATGAAACATATTAGTTGATTAACTATTGTTTCAGTAAGTTTACAATCAATGGTTTTATAGGTTTTATAAAAACCTTTTCCCAGACCTTCTAATAGCAATAAACATACAGCAAAATACCCATACTTAGTGAAATAAAATGCCATTTCAAAGTGAACTAAGATGAACTCCACAAAGGTATTATCTTGATCAAACATTTTTCTCTTTCCTTATGAGGGAAAAAAATAGGTTTCCCATGAAGCAAATTAATATTTGCACAGCATCATCTTGGTTTTCAGTGAAAGTTCATTGTCGTTTCCTGGGTTCAGATGTTTGAAAACTAACACAAAAATTAACACAACACATTTTAAGTTTGCAATCCATAAATCTTATAGGTAATATATTTAATTTGGGGAGAATACAAAAGAGAGCATATGCTTATGCTGTGCTCAAAGTTTAATCTCATTAAATTTGTTTTGGGCCACAAGTGCAAACAAGAATAAAAATACATTTAAAAGTTAGAATCAATACTAAAGAAACAAACATTTTAAAAAGTTTCATCTTACTGCTTCCAAATCGGATTTAGTATATTTTATAACTATAATGTTTGTATAATTTACTGGTTGCAGTTTAAAAATATCCACATGTAAACACATTATTGCACAAAACTACTTTGTATTAAATCTGTAACATTGTGGAGATATTTTCAACTTTGAAAATGATAGGGATTCTTCATATGATTGCTACACAAATCATATCTAAATCATATCTAAATCATATCTAAATCTAAATTTCCTGACAGTTAGAACAATTAACCTCTGGAACAGCTTGCCTCCAGAAGTTGTGAATGCCCCAACCCTGGAAGTCTTTAAGAAGATGTTAGATAGCCATTTGTCTGAAATGATATAAGGTTCCTGCCCACGCAGGGGGTTGGACTAGAAGACCTACAAGGTCCCTTCCAACTCTGCTATTGTATTGTATTGTATTGTATATTATGTATGTAGCTATATATCAGTGTTTCTCAGTGAATCAGTGTTTCTCAGTGTTTAGCAACTTCAAGAAGTATGGCCTTCAATTCCCAGAATTCCTCAAACAGCTGACTGTAGAGTTGTGGAATTGAAGTCCACACATCTTCAAGGTCAGAAATATTGCTACACATGAATTTTCATGTGAGATTACTCACCATTCATAATAATGCTATACCATCTCTCCTATCTCTATGCATCTGAAGGATAAAATGCAAATTATATTTTTGCCAGGGACAAAATATTTTCTTTTAAAAGTACCTGAAAGGCCCTACAGTAATGTAAATACAGTGAAGAAGATGTCTAGAAGAGTAGAAAGAAAAGGGAAATGTTTTTTTAAAAGCTTCAACTCTTGCCTTTGGCCATGGACCAGCAAACAACCTTGTTGATAAGAGTTACAAGTAGAGTAAGAGAGTTACTTAGTGATAGCAACCTGCTTAACATGCCAGGGAATTTCTCAAATATAATCTAATTATCGCTGCTAACGGATGTATCATTTTCCATCTTTTTATCCATAATAATAATTAACTTTTTAAAGCAGTGAGTAAGCCCCGATCCTTTCTTTATATCAGCTTTCATTATCATCACTTGAAAGAACTTCTGTTATTTCAGAACTCAGCTGAGCTGAATCGGAATGTTACTTCCCATCTACCTCTGTTACCAGCACCTGTTCCTGAGAAACACAATAGGTACCCAGAGGTATTTGATGACACTGGCTCAAGTCTCTAATTCTAGCACTGGTTTCTTTTATAGAAAATTGCATCTTTTATGCCAGCCAAATGACATTCCTTGACACTAGATCCTACTTACCACTTCATTTCTGGAGCATTGGAATAAAGCCCGAAGACCCTGTTTCAAATCGCCCTTCTCTTACAAAGGCAGTTATGTGACAGTATCTCATTTTAATTCTCTTTATAGGATTACTATGAATTTATTGGATAGGGAAAGAGGGAGCATTTACTCTGATTTGAATTTCCACGAGGAGCAGCTATATAATGTGAATAAGTACTAAATGAAAATGCCATTTCTTCTATCCCAAATAAAGGTGGATAAATATTGTATCCAGCAGGTATAAAAATAGACACCTCTACATTAATTATGAGGAATTATTCAAATTCATTAAGTGCTCTCAGTTGCTAAAAAATCAAATTTTCTTTTACGCTAACAATATTTGTTTAATCCTAACAGTCTGGCTGGCAAAAAGAGCAAAGCAAACAATTATTTGTCTTAGTGCTGCTGGAAGATCCATTTACACTTGGAACCACCATGACTTAGAAATCACACAGCATTATATCCAAAAACAGAACTGAAGTGAAAGAATGACTATAATAGCACTTATGGCTTATGTAAGCTCCAATCACAAAGAGCAAATGGGTGAGCAGCTCTTGACTTATATGTATTATATTATCTATATAAATAAAAATGTAAAATAGTTTGTACAAATCCACTAATCTCAAAAACTACTGGACCGATTTACACCAAACTTTCACACAATGTTCACAAGGACTTCTGATAATAGAATACGTACTCATTTTGTGCCTAGCACATGTGTGTCATGTGCAAGGTACACAAATGTAAAATGTACCCACTAATCATGTTTTCACCTCCCTGTAGCTCCGCCCATCAGACTGTTTTTCAACTGTCATTGTTGGAATAGGCCTCATATGGAGGCCTCTTAGGGCCAAAAAGGCACTGGGATAGCAAACTCCCAGGTGGCCCATAGAGAGAGGGGGGGGGGAGAAATACAGTTTAATAAAAGAGGGACTAGGGGACACAAGATAGCAGCCTTGCAATATTTCAGGGGTTACCACAAAGAAGAGGACGTCAAGTTATTCTCCAAAGCACCTGAGGGCAGAACAAGAAGCAATGGGTGGAAACTAATCAAGGAGAGAAGCAACTTAGAACTGAGAAGAAATTTCCTGACAGTTAGAACAATTAACCAGTGGAACAGCTTGCCTCCAGAAGTTGTGAATGCCCCAACACTGCAAGTCTTCAAGAAGATATTGGATAGCCATTTGTCTGAAATGGTATAGGGCAGTGATGGCTAACCTTTTCTGGCTCGCATGCCAAAAGCAGGGGGAGTGCAGGGGTGATGTGCACAGGTGTGCCACATCCATAATGCTATGTGCATGACCCCTGCATTTGGCATGCTTTTTACGTCCTCCCCAGGCTCCAGAGGCTTTATAGGAGCCTGGGGAGGGTGAAAACAGCCTTCCCCCACCTCCAGAGGGCAAAAAACGGCCTCAAAAGAAGGCCTAAATCAGCTGGCAAGGGCACACATGCACACTGAAGCTGACAGGGCAATGCCTCGAGTGGCCTAAGAAATGGTTCCGTGTGCCACCTGTAGCACCCGTGCCATAGGTTCGCCATCATGGGTATAGGGCTTCCTGCCTAGGCAGGGAGTTGGACTAGATGACCTCCAAGGTCCCTTCCAACTCTGCTATTATATTATATTATTGTATTACAGTTGGTAGGTAGATAGAGGGATAGATAGAGAGGGAGAAATAAGGTAGGTAGATAGGTAGGTAGGTGGATAGATAGATAGGGAGAAAGACGGTAGGTAGGTAGGTAGGTAGGTAGGTAGGTAGGTAGGTAGGTAGAGGGATAGATAGATAGGGAGAAATACAGTAGGTAGGTAGGAAGGTAGGTAGGTAGGTAGAGGGAGAAAGGAAGAAATATAGTAGGTAGGTAGGTAGGTAGGTAGGTAGGTAGGTGGATAGATAGGGAGAAATACAGTAGGTAGGTAGAGGGATAGATAGAGAGGGAGAAATACAGTAGGTAGGCAGGTAGGTAGATAGGGGGATAGAGAGGGATAAATACAGTAGATAGATGATAGATAGATAGATAGATAGATAGATAGATAGATGATAGATAGATAGATAGATAGATAGATAGATAGATAGATAGATAGATAGATAGATAGATAGATAGATAGATAGGATTGGTTGGTAGGTAGGTAGGAAGAGGGAGAAAGCAAGAAATACAGTATGTATGTAAGTAGAGGGATAGACAGAGAGGGAGAAATACCGTAGGTAGGTAGGTAGGTAGGTAGGTAGGTAGGTAGGTAGGTAGGTAGGTGTATAGATAGATAGCGAGAAATACAGTAGGTAGGTAGGTAGAGGAATAGAGAGAGATGGAGAAATACAGTAGGTAGGTAGGTAGAGGGATAGAGGGGAAAATACAGTAGGTAGGTAGATAGAGGGAGAAAGGAAGAAATACAGTAGGTAGGTAGGTAGAGGGATAGATAGAGGGGGAGAAATACAGTAGGTAGGTAGGTAGGTAGGGGGTTATATGGTGGTTGTGTGTATGTGTGCAGGTGTAGATCTACACACAGATTAGTTGGCCATTTAACCAGACTGGGCCACAGCAACGCGTGGCCAGGTATAGCTAGTACACTATAAGAAAAAAAGACTCCAGCACTTCTTCACCAGTAATCAGCACTCAGATCAGCATAGATTAACTGCAAGGTCAACTTCAGACCAACAATCAAGTAAGCAATACCTCAATCAAGACACTGCCAAAGAGCCATCAATAAACAGCCCAGCCAAAGAATCTCTAAGACCGCACCTACCCACCCACCCACCCACAAACAGACAGGCAAGACATCAGAATATAAACTGACAGCAAACAGTGCTCCTTACTAGCACTGGTGATGTTATGGATAATGAAACATGTGCAAGAAAGCAAACAGGCTCAGAGAGAACCAAGGACCCCTCATTTCAACCCTGACCTACAAATGTTCTTCTTTATTAGATATAAGAATTCATTTAGCAACCATTAAGAGTTAAAAAAAGCATTGCAAAAAGTGACTTATAACTTAACCTACATTTATAGCCATCATAGCATATGCCAGTCACATGATTAAAATCCAAGTGCTTGGCAATTAGCATGTATAATGATTGCAGCATCCCAGGATCATGTTAGTACCATTTGCAAGCTGGTTCCAACAAGCAAACTCAATTGGGAAAGCTGAATTTGATTAATGACTGCATGATTCAATTAATAACTGCAGCAATTTGCTTAACAATTGTGGCAAAAAGGTCATAAAACTAGACATGACTCACCTAACAATTTGGCTTAGCCAAAGATATTCAGTTCCTAGAATTGCCTGAATTGTGGTCGTAAGTCAAGCAATAACTATCCTTTTCTATTTTTATTCTGAATTGGTCCTATTGCTAACATTTCTGTTCTCCTCTTCCATTCTCCTCTAACAATTATTTTTTGACTTTCAATAATATGCTTAGCAAGTTTGCAAAATGTGCAAGTACAACTGCATGTGATAGATTTTGTTGGCCTTGGAGTGTACTCTGTTGCTTTGGTTAATATATTATGGTTGTTCTTTATTGTATTGTATTACTATTTTTTGTACATGAGTTTTGATGGAATCAGGGGTGGGTTCCTGCCAGTTCTAAACTCTTCTATAGAAGAGGTTCCACAAATCTACAGTGCCGTTTAGAACCAGTTCCAGCTCCCTCGCCCCGCCCGTCTGCACATCATCAAGAGGAAGAGCGAGAGGAGGAATTCTGGGAGTTGAAGTCCACAAGTCTTAAAGCTGTCACGTTTGAACACCCCTGGGTTTTTTTTTTCTAAAGGGTTAGGGGTGTAAGGAGGTCTTGTAACTTGACAGCTTTAAGACTTACATGCTTCAAATGCCAGAGTTTCTGAGCCAATATTTTGGTTGCTAAGCAAGAGCGTTGTTAAGTGAGTTTCACCACATTTTACAAGTTGGCCACGCCCACCCAGTCACATGGCCGGCAAGCCACTCCCACAAAGCAGGCCACACCTACAAAAGAGGTTCTAAAAATGTTTGAAACCCACCACTGGATGGAATGTAAATAGGAACCACCTTTGGTGGGAAGTTAACAGCATTCTGTGCACCTTTGGCATTTAGCCATGCCGGCCACATGACCATGGAGACGTCTTTGGACAGTGCTGGCTCTTCAGCTTTGAAACAGAGATGGACACCGCCCCCTAGATTCAGGAATAACTAGCACATATGTGCAAGGGGAACCTTTACCTTTACCTAGTTTCAGTTGAAAAATACAGGCTTCCAAGCCCAGTTACCGCGTTTTATCCTATCATCACCAAGATAGCCCCTCTATAATTTTATTTTTAAATCATCGTTCCCATTACAGACAGACAGAGAGCAGAAAAAATGTAGTGCTACAATTCAAGCATGCAGGAGCTCAAAATTAGGCCTCACGATGAGGCAATAAACAGACAATGAGATTCGCTGCATGCACAAAAATGAACCCTGGGGCTGTCCTTGCTGAAATTTAGGTGACTTTAAACTTGTTCATTGTTAGCACTTTATTGTCCTGGACAATAATGTATGGACAATAATTTGTCCTGGGAAGACCAGGATAAACAGAGGGATAGAATCTAGATCACGTGAAGTGTTAATGCCATTGTATAGTGCCTTGGTAAGGCCACACTTGGAATACTGCATACAGTTTTGGTCGCCACGATGTAGAAAAGATGTGGAGACTCTGGAAAGAGTGCAGAGAAGAGCAACCAAGATGATTAGGGGACTGGAGGCTAAAACATATGAAGAACGGTTGCAGGAACTGGGTACGTCTAGTTTGATGAAGAGAAGGACCAGGGGAGACATGATAGCAGTGTTCCGATATCTCAGAGGGTGCCACAAAGAAGAGGGAGTCAAACTATTCTCCAAGGCACCTGGGGGCAGGACAAGAAGCAATGGGTGGAAACTAATCAAGGAGAGAAGCAACTTAGAACTAAGGAGAAATTTCCTGACAGTTAGAACAATTAACCTCTGGAACAGCTTGCCTCCAGAAGTTGTGAATGCCCTAACCCTGGAAGTCTTTAAAAAGATGTTAGATAGCCATTTGTCTGAAATGGTATAAGGTTCCTGCCCACGCAGAGGTTGGACTAGAAGACCTACAAGGTCCCTTCCAACTCTGCTATTGTATTATTGTATTGTATTATTGTATTATTGTAAAACAGGGAGAGGACAATTGAATAAGGAAGGAAATCAGGAACAGATATTTTGTTACATAAGTGGCATGTAGGATACACCATTCATTTTGTTGATGAAGACATTATTCAAAGAGAAGAAATTACAAAGGAGGAAGTGTAAAAGGGGGGGAAAGCCCATATCAAAGAAGAAGAAAGGGTGAAACTATTTGGTTCTCTTGAATGATCAGCAATTAACCACTCTCTTCTCCGTTTTAAATATAGTTCCTCACTTTGTTGTCCAAGACAGATTTCCACAGATTCAGTCAGTGCTCAAGAGTATATGTGGTACCTGTAGGCCACTTCCACTAATGCAAAGATTGGCATTTTAGAATGAATGCGAAGGAAAGATGGTGTTGGTACTCTCTAATACAGGGGTCTCCAACCTTTGCAACTTTAAGTCTGAAGGACTTCAGCTTTGCTGGCTGGAGAAGTTCTGGGAGCTGAAGTCCTTCAGACTTAAAGTTGCAAAGGTTGGAGACCCCTGCTCTAATATTTACTAGTGCCTACTAAACTAATCTAAACTAAACTAGTGCCTACAACTTGGTCTTATCCTAAAACTGATCCCCTGATCTTTAATTAATTTTAAAAAAATAGTAGAGAGGTTCAAAAAATTGAAAAGGTGTACTATGAAAAAATGTAATATTTTGCTTCTGCATATATAGTAGCTGCTTGACTTGGCTGACTATTTATAAGATCTCAACAACCTTCAGAAATGAATCTTGGTTTTTCTTAAGAGACATTTGTATACCTTGCTTCAATAGTCTTTTCCAATAACACATTCCATCTGTTTATTCTCTTTTGCACAGAAACAGACACAAATTTCTCGTCAGGCTGACATCTGGCTGTCTCCCATAAAAACTTAGACACTCTGTTGTTCCCCCCACATTCACTAAGCTATGTAAGCTGCCACTGAAGTTTTTCTTTTCTGTCTCTAGTGAGAAATGCATAACCAACACTTCACTACATTTCACCCTATAAAAACATAAGAGGACTGAAATAAGCCTGAAACATCATTAAGCAGAAACTTGTAACACATCTCACGGAATGTGTTTGTAAGTCCTTAGTTTTTGAAATTTAATTTCGTAATTAGATGTTTTGCGCAGCGTATGCTGAACATTAAAATTGGGCCACACTTTTATCACAATTAATATATTACACTCATGACTGGAGAATTTAGGAACAGAAATTATTCAATTGTTGCAGCCACAATTTCAGAAAATGTTAGTGAGAATTGGCATTCAATTACCAGAATTGTACAGACTGTGACAGGTCTAAGAATAAAATTAAAATCTGCATATACCACGTTTCCCCGAAAATAAGCCCTCCCCGAAAATACTGCAATACACCAGCATCCATGAGGTGACCACACTCTCCGCCTCCTGGACCTCAAAAATAATAATACCTCCCCAAAAATAAGACCATGTGCTTATTTTGGGGGTCAAAAGAAAATAAGACCCTGTCTTATTTACAAGGAAACACATTTGAAAGTAGTTTGAAATCAACAGTCTCTGAGATAAAATGTTACAAAGGTATGGCCATTTCTTGTAAACCTTGACTGCATAGACAATAACTGGAGATTCTTGGACATACAAGCTTTCTAACAGTGGCAGTATTGTTTTATCCAACATGAACAGCAGTGCAAGTAATTTGTGGGAAATTGGTCATGTTTAATTGTGGACTCTAGCCAATCTACCATAGCCATAAAAACACTTAAATTTTTCCAATTTGTAGCATCTACACAATTCAGTATTCATGTTTAGTGGTCTTGTTTGCACATATTGAAATATTAGTAGTACTCTAGAAAGTTAATGACAATACCAAAAGTTATTACACTAAGTAAAAAGAATATGGGTAGATATTTTCTTGACTGAAAAGCCAAGATAAATATTTCTGTCCACCAGTAGGAAGTTGTTATAAGGCTGTCGTCGCCACAAACCAGATTTTCTTTAAGAGTCTAGATATTAAGTAAACTTAAAATATTGTTAGAGACATTTCTCAGATGTACACATGTGGGATACTTCAGAAAAAAAGGAGGTCACTATTTTTGCTGACATATGTCTAGCATAAGGGACACGGTGGCTCAGTGGCTAAGACGCTAAGCTTGTCAATCAGAAAGGGCATCAGGTTGGCAGTTCGAATCCTCTATGTAATGGAGTGAGTTCCCGTTGCTTGTCCCAGTTTCTGCCAACCTAGCAGTTCGAAAGCACGTAAAAAATGCAAGTAGAAAAATAGGGATCATCTTTGTTGGGAAGATAACAGCATACTGTGCACCTTTGGCATTTAGTCATTTTAATACTTATAATTTTTTAATACTTATAAATCGCTCCCTCTCCCCATAGGGACATGCCGGCCACATGACCATGGAGATGTCTTCGGACAGCCTGGCTCTTCAGCTTTGAAACAGAGATGAGCACCGCCCCTAGAGTCAGAAATGACTAGCACATATGTGCGAGGGGAACCTTTACCTTTTATGTCTAGCATGGAGATACTATAGATTCAATCTCAATTGGTGAACGATATGCAAATTTATTGCACAATATCACATCAAAGGGAATTAGATTCTTTTTGCTCTGTTAAGAATTTCAAAGACAACTAGAAAATCTGTGCAAACAATAAAACTTTCCTCAGTTGAAAATTTTATAATTTTATCAAATTATTGTCCTAAGGATAGGCAACATCCTGATTATGTAGTCTACAAGCATAAAAACCATCATTCCTTATTGTGGCCAATCAGACTCACAGATTATTATTGTAATGATCAGGCAGTAAGGATAATTTATATAAAAAAACATTTCATATATCCAGCGTTCGTTGTTTTATATACACCAAAGAAAAACGTATTCTACAAAACTAAAATAGGCATCTGGCTTTTTAGCCATTCATAGCATGAAGCTAAAGCTGTAGCTTTTCCACTGTCTACAAGCTCCAGATAGATAATATCATCAAAGCATATTTTAGGTTCCATTATTTTTTAATTCAGAAGAGATGATCTTAAAGAAAGATTTAGGGTTAATAGTTATCTGCTTTATAGTCTAGCTGCTTTTTGAACCACAGAGCACCAGAAAATGGTGCCGTGTAGGTCCATATCAGTGTAATAAAAGAGCTATAAATATATTCAACCATTTGGTTTTCATGAAAAAGTCACATGCACTTTCACTATGGTACTAAATCTTTCTTAATGAAGAATGTGCATTTCCTTTCCCCAGTTCTAAACTAATTCCTTCCAACTTGCTGTTAGCACTTTCAATAAATAACAATGATTAACAATCTCAGTTCAGACTACATTATATTGCCAAGAGTCCATATGGAATGGGGTAGTATATAAATAAAGTAAGTAAATAAATAATATTTCACAGTAATGATTATCAACATAATGTATTCTTGGACTTTAAAATTAGGAGGAAATTACAGTATATTTTCAGACCTAACAAAATTTATGGGGCTAGAAATGATTAGCAGGTGAAGTGAAATAATTACTGTATCATTAAGCTGTCACTTGCAATTTTGTTATTGTTTTTCCGTGTCTGGTGAAAGAATAGTAGCAAAGGTTTACTGCAATACAGAAGATGAACCTATAAAATGGAACCATGGCATATGGAGAGAGGTTGTAGTGGGAGGAGCTATCTAGCAATCTATCATTGCTTACTGAAAGTGAAATGAAGTTAATTACAGATGTTAAATCTCATGTCCATCATCCAGTTATGAATATGAGGCTGCCAACCTTAAATAAACTTGAATCAGGGTAAATAGAATTTGTTTAGCTAATAGGAAGCCAAGAAAATCACCAGAGTGCAGAGAAGAGCAACAAAGATGATTAGGGGACGGAAGGCTAAAACATACAAAGAACGGTTGCAGGAATTAGTTATATCAAGATTAATAAAAAGAAGGACTAGGGGTGATATGATAGCAATGTTCCAATATCTAAGACACTGCCACAAAGAAGAGGGGGGCACCTGAAGCCAGGACAAAAATCAATGGATGGAAATAATGGAGGGAAGGAGAGAATCAACCTAGAACAAAGGAGAAATTTCCTGACAATTAATTGTTAGAACAATTAATTAATTATTAATCAGTAGAACGACTTGCCTCAGGAGCACCTTCGGAAGTTGTAGGTGCGCCAACACTGGGGGGGGGGGGAGGTTTAAGAAACGGTTGGATAAGTATTTGCCTGAAATGTATAGGGTAGTGATGGCGAACCTTTTTGGCACCAAGTGTCCAAACTGGAACGTGTGCGCATGTGTTGCATGCACATGTGTCGGAGCATCAGAAATAAAAAACCAGCTGGCTGGCATGCACATGCCTGGTTTTTTTTCATTTTGGGGGCTGTTTTCAGGCCATTTTGACCTGGAAAACAGCCTGCTTTTTGGCTCTTTTCAGGGCGTTTTCAGGGTGTTCTTCAGGTTGATTTTGGTCCAGAAAACAGCCCAAAAAACATGCATGGCAGAAACCAGAAGAGCAGCTGGCTAAGGCATGTGTGCTCACAGAGAGGGCTCTGCGTGCCACCTCTGGCACGTATGCCACAGGTTCACCATCATGGGTATAGGGTCTCCTGCTTGAGCAGGGGGTTGGACTAGAAGACCTCCAAGGCCCCTTCCAACTCTGTTTATCTGTTACCATCAAGTACTACACAGTGATAGAAAAGGCTTTTGAAAGCAAAAATCTTCGCACAATATTTTTTCTTTTGTATAGAAATATTATTTCAGAGCGCGTGAATGAGAAACAGTCAAAATGAAATCCACTTCTACTAATTTCAGCTAGAATACTGACAAATGTCCACGCCAATCCACAGTAAACTTTTGGTATCCATTGTTTTTTTTTTGTTTGGCAGGGTTTCCCAATCTTTCAGAAATAGAAGAGCTGCTTTCTTTTGAGACAGAATTCTGGTTTAATATCACCTTAGAGCAGGGGTAGGTTCTGGCTGGCTTTACTGCCAGTCTGTCATGTGCACACTTCGTGTGCACACACACACACGTGTGTG
The DNA here is from genome assembly GCA_039707465.1 of Rhabdophis nuchalis. NCBI lineage: Eukaryota > Metazoa > Chordata > Lepidosauria > Squamata > Natricidae > Rhabdophis > Rhabdophis nuchalis. Next base: position 26,271,983 of record CM077648.1, read on the forward strand.
TGTTGAATGCACACTGTGCGTGCGTGCGTGCACAGTTCAATTAAAATTTTTCTGCGCATGTGCATAACTCAAAAACAAGATGGCGGTGGTGACGGTAGCAACTGGGAAACCAGTGCGGGGGTTTAGCAAGCCTGGGTCGCTGCCAGTTCCAGTGACCCAGGCCGCCATACTACTACCGGTTCAGCCGAACTGGGAGGAATCTACCACTGTCTTGGAGAATATATTCCTTAGTATTTCTGCTTAGAGATAAAATATTTGGAACACACACACACAATGTTTGAGCCTTGTTACTATATTAAAGGATAAATTTCTGTTTACTCTATTTCACCCTCATCTCTTTAATGAAAAAAAACAGGCAAAGTTCTTCTGGAAAACAAACTGTGATTACTTAAAAGCATATTTAATTGATATTGACCACCAGAAGATACTTTGCATCAAGCAAAACACGTAAACCAACATTCAAAATTCCCTAAAGTCAGAAAAGCTATAAGTGATACATAACAGAATGCTCCAATGGAAAATATGTAGCAGTAAATAAAACCTCAGACATATATTTCTTATGAGTAATAAATTAGATTGATAAAGTATGAAGCTGTTATTTTCATAGAATGATGCATCATGCAAAACATTTAATATTAAATCTCTCTCCCACTGAGATATTCAAATCCGAGCTCTATATAAAAGTTAGGCACCTCTGATTTAATTGTACATTTCATTGAATCTGAGATTAAGAAAAACTGGCAGAGTCTTTACATGGTATATAGTCAAATTCATCTTTCTGAAAATCAGAATCCATGTTTGCTGTTTAAGTGAAGCTGTTTACAGAATTAAAATAAGAACATGGTGGATATGGCATTGCAACATTTTGGACACTCTTGAAGCCTGCATTTTATAATATCCCCTTAAGCAGACATAACAGGTTCCAAACATTTCCTGTAGACGGTTAAGTACTTTTGTATTCTTGCATTTGAATTTCCCCCATTTCTTCCTTGCAGAATGCGTCTTAAATTTCCCCACATGCACTTTGCATTTGAGATCTCCCCATAGGTTTTTCAATAATATTTATGTCTGGGATCTGTGAATACTATTCCAAAATGTCCATTATCTTTCTTTCCTTAAGTACTTCAGTGTTGATTTGTAGATATGTGTCCAGCTTCAGTTTCTCAACTGACTGTGAGACATTATCCTCTAGAATATGTTGCTATCCATGCTTGTTACATCTGCACAATATTTCTCAAGGTCCTCCACACAGCGACATAGAACAATAGAGTGCTTAATGGTTTACAAGGTGTTCTTTTCTTCAAATATTTCACTTCTTTCCCCCCCTCCAAATGCATCTTGTGTGGCTGTAGCCAAACAGTTCAGTTTTTGTTCTTTCTCTCCTAGCTCAGCTGTCCTCTTCCTGCCTCTCAATGTTTTCCCCCCTTCCGCCCCAGTCCCAAGGTTAAAGGTGGAACCTTTTTGTCTTCATTTAAAAAGAAAAACAGAAATGTTGCAGCTTTCTTTCAAAGTAGGGAGCTGCTTTCAGTCCCTTTTAAAACATATTGAAGCAACATGAATAATGCATTTCAAATAATATGAAACATTAATAAATGAAACAAAGTTTAAAAACATTAAAAAAAATATTCCACTATCTTTCAGTCCTCAAGTGGATTGAATCCATCATTGAATCCATGGAAACTGCACACCCTGGCTTCTATTTACTTTTTTATATACTTCACAAGCCTGATGTGAAGGCCTGAAGTGACTGTGAATAGAAGGCAGCACTTCACTTATTAAAAGCTTTTTAGTAGCAGTTGTATTTATTACAACAGTACTGTGAGTACTTATAGAAGATATAAGGTAAAGGTAAAGGTCCCCCTCGCACATATGTGCTAGTTGTTACCAACTCTAGGGAGCGGGGCTCATCTCCATTACAAAGCCAAATAGCCACCGCTGTCCGAAGAGGTATCCATGGTCATGTGGCCGGCATGAGGCACACGGAACGCTGTTACTTTCCAAATAAAAGTGGTTCCTATTTTTCTACTTGCATTTTTACATGCTTTTGAACTGCTAGGTTGGCAGAAGCTGGGACAAGTAACGGGAGCTCACTCCGTTACGTGGCGCTAGGGATTCAAACCGCTGAACTGCCGACCTTTCTGATTGACAAGCTCAGTGTCTTAGCCACCGCATCCCTATAGAAGATACAGAGATACATATTATATATATCAACACTGACTTGAAGGTGCACATGTACACATCCACCCACAAAAAGACACAAAGTTAATATTAGCAAATGTGAAGTCTCTTATACTTTTATTAACAACATTTACTAATGCTTAATTGAATATTTAAAAATGTGACTTAATTCAATGGGAAATACTTAAGATGAGTGTCCATAGTTTTAATAATAATAATAATTTATTGCTTATAAACCGCACCCTCTCCCCACAGGGACTCGGGGCGGTGCACAGGAGAAATAAGAACAATAGCTATATACATATTTCATTAAAAATAGATTAAATTAAGTAACCTGTGCTAAAATACCCATTAAAACTATCTAACTAAAAATCCCCGATAGTTTTGCATATTGACTTAAGGCATCCCATGTCCATTGGCTTGGTTAATGGAGATTTTCTGTAAGAAAACATGCAATACATTTAACAGCCCAAGTCAAAATATTTATGTAGTCTATGAAACAAATGCCTTGATTTGAAAATCACTGAACATTTATTTTCCTATAATCAAATTTGACTGAGTGAATGAATGGCACCATTAATCAAAGCTTAATCTGCCAAAGCTACAACCTTAAGCAGTTTAATATAACAATCTGCAATTTGGATACATAAATCTGAAAGCATATTTCCATTCTAATGAAATAATTACTTTTATCCTTTGGAGGGTCACAGAATCCATTCATCACTTTAGAACCAAGGTGTCACAAAATGTGAAAATTTCTGTTCTAATCAATTCATAATTGAAACTCTTATTAATTAGGACATTATTGGATGCTTGGTCTAAATTAAATGTGCACAGTATATAACAATGTTCAGGGCACATACCAAAAATTGGTATCACATATATTTTGAATGAACTCCACAAATATATTTTAATAGTGTTAGAATTTAATATATACTTCTGTGCACTTCTGTTTCAACAGACGTTTCCCTCCAAATCTCATGTTTTCTATTTCTTTGCAAGTAATTTATTAACATTATATTACACTTAGAATTAAATACTATTATGATAATCACAATATTTATTATTAAGCTCCTGCGACTGGGCGGCTTGGGGGTACTAGTAGGTTGGTGAATGGCTCTCTGCATGGCAGTATGGGGGGTTGTCCAAGGGCTTATATGTTTGCCCACACCAAAAATCTGGCATGGCCTTATTTTCAGGACATGTCATATTTTGGGAGAAACACGGTATTTATATTTTAATATAATAACTGTAATTAAAATGTGGCAGAAATCATTTGTAAATACTAATTATAAGATATTTGATACTGAAGAAAGTCTTTTTTTTTTAAGGCAGATTTGAATCTATAAATCCAATGATATTCAAGGTCACAGATATATCCCACCTCAGCATGGGAAAAACTATGTCAGTAGCAAACTTTAGCCCACAACTCAGCCTAAAACCTAATGAAATATAATATAAGTGATAGTTATATACTGTATTTATAGCAGTAATTTTATTTAATTTTAAAAAATAATATAATATATTATAATGCTAATATTATTATTTTGACCATTCATGCATAATCATATGTATTATATACATATTAGGACTACACATCAATTTTTTGTTGACACTTCTTCAGCATATCACTTCTATGGTTTTGTAATTATCTTGAAACCATTCAATACCTTCCACTGAATATTTCCCCAGAAGCATTTTCTAAAGCTTATGCAAGTCAAAGTTTAACTAAAGTGTCATATGTTTTGTATCTTCCTGCCTGGATATTTTAAAAATACTTAAAATTTTTCATTTGCTTTTTTTTCATGAACTTATTCTCATATTCTGCAAGAAACTTACACTCTGTACTGTTCTATTATCCCACTAATCTTTTTCTCTATATTTCTTCATGCAGTGGAACTGAGATTACTATTTTTAATCAAATTAATAATGAGGAGAGAGTGCATGCTCAAAGAAACTTTTCTTCAGTCACAAAAGCTCAAGAAGATTATGTTTATTCTTACATATACTATAGCCTGCTACCAAAAATGATAATTTAAGGCCTCCTTCTATTCATATACTGGATTGAGACACAGAAAAAAACCACATTTTTTCCACAAAGCTATGATTATATTAAGCAAACTGCTGCAGGATATGATGGTAGCGACAATTCAATATAATTTGGAGTATGGTACACCCATCATTGAAGCTAAGTGTAGTGTAAATCTAAATTTAAAAGAAGCAATTCTTGGTTACTTCCTGTCTCCTTGCCAATTCCCTTGGTAAAATGAACTGTAGAAATTATATAAGGATAATATAATCCTTATCCTTATTTAAGGTTTATCAAATTTGAAAATTGCACGAAAAACAATGTATTTGTTTCTAATGCTGTCATCACTATTATAGAGTATTTATAGACAGATAAAGAACAATGAATAATATTTCCCTAAAATTGCCATAGCAATTGCATTAAACGAAACAGGAGGAAATGAAATACTGCCTGTAACAAAATTTGATATCTGTATGAGTCACATTTTTAATGGTTTGCAGTACTAAATATACATGTATTACCTGTATATAACCTAAAATGTTGACTTCCTTTATAACAAGTCAAGTTTGACAAAGGATGACCTTGGTTTTCTAGAAAGAATGTTATTATGGCTACATATCACTGAACTCCGTATAATCCCCCCTCCCATTTTCCCACAATAGAAAATGAATAATAGAAAGTGTGGCAGGCCTGAAGTCCAAAAGGAAAAGATGGTTTATAGGCCTGACATGTGGTTTATCTAGGTTCATATGATGTTTGTAAAAAAAAAAAAAAATGGAAGACAACTCTTGTTATCATGTCTTTCAACAGGCGTATGGTTTTTCATTATATAACTTGTTGAATAAAATCTAATCTCTTTTTATGTCTTCATGTCATTTTTGTATGTATTTATTAAATATATATACCATTCTGGGTGACACACACACACACACACACACACACACACACAAACACCAAGGAGTAAAAGACGGCAAGATAACAAAAAAGTGAGAAGACTAGTGGTGGGATTCAAAAATTTTAACTACCAGTTCTGTGGGCGTGGCTTGATGGGCATGGCAGGGAAAGGATAGTGTAAAATCCCCATTTCCTCCCAATCAGCTGGGACTCAGGAGGAAGAGACTAGATGGGGGTGCGGCCAGTCAGAGGTGGTATTTGCCAGTTCTCCGAACTACTTGAACTTTAAACTCCCGGTTCTCCAGAACTGGTCAGAACCTGCTGAATACCACCTCTGGAGCAGACCTATGAAACCCAAGGTGGGTTAAATCATCCTTGTCAAAGGTCTGGGTAAAAGGCCAAAACTTTAACGCTTTTCAAAGTACCAGCAGGGGGGAACTGGTCTTCTAGTATCTGGAAAAGATTACTGCTGAGAAGCTCTAATAAGGAACATAATTATTTCTTGAAATAATATAGAAATTCTATCACTAAACATTCCCAATACTTGATGATAACAGCACTAATTATCATTCATTTAATATTGTTATCTGTGTGTTCTCATTAATTCCTATTTTAATTCACAAACAAACTTAGCTCATCTTGCATTATAACAATTCAAAAACTGTTTTCGGTGAGACACAGTAAACAAAATAAGAATTGTATATGGAACATCTGCATGCTCAAAATGTCACTGAAAGCAATACTGGCGAATAAACTATATATAGATTGCATGCCTTGCATGCAGAGTTAATCCTATTGTCTTCAGTAAAAAGAAGTAGCTAGGTTATGCCTGGAAGCTCTCTAAAAAGCTGCTGTCAGACCATGTAGACATTACTCAACTACGTGGAACAATATCTATGTGGAGAAAACATAAACCCCCTCAGAAATGTCCAACTTTATTTTCTTTGACTTCTATGATCCCATAATATTCGCTCCGCAATAATTATACATATTGCTGATATATGCTAATTATGCTAATTGTCTGTCGAAAAATTACATATTTGACAGAAATTTCTTTTAACACCAGATAATTTCAATACAGTTACCCATTCATTGACTTGAAGTACTTATTTTATTGCAGGCAAATTAAATGCCAATAGAAACAAAGAAAAATTGTGGATTATTTCCATCACAAATGAATTGCCTTTATTTTAAACAATTGTAATACTGATCCTTAAAGACAAATTAAAATATTTGTATAAAGATACATAATTTTCATTCTAATGTATGCTCAAAGTAGATTAAGACTGAGAGGCATGGAGTCAATTTCCAGTCCGGCTGAAATTTACTGGGTAATATTGGGCCAATCCAGCTAATCTATAGATTGCTTGACTAATTGTGCATGGCTAATTGACCTAGAAATAAGACAACCAGAATATGTAAAGCCTCCTTGAATCTATAATTGGTCCCAGGTGAAAATTCAATATATTCTTTATAGTAGTTATGGGGAAAACATGACATATACACTGTGTATATATGCAAGGAGAAAATATACTCCCCATATTTAACATACAACTGTGGTTGAGGAAAAGTTATCTTCATTGACTCCAGTGTAGACTAAACAATTGTCCAATCGCCGCCCTGGGTCCTTTTGGAGAAGGGCGGGATATAAATCAAATAAATCAAATAAATAGGAAAAATACTCTGATATCCCATGAATAATGCATACAACAATAAATTTCTGTCATAGCAAACTCTGTAATCTATTTAACGTGGATCTTTTTTCCTTTGGTAAGAGAATTCCACCAGTCCAGGAAGTAAGGTCTCATAGAATCATCTCAATTTTTTAAAAAAAGATATGAAATAATAGGTGGTTGACAATATGCCCTTGCACAGCATTATGGTCTTGGAGAAGAAGAGGGAATCTTCCAAATTCCTGATCAAAGAATTGTTATAATGTAAACAATGTACTTTTACAGTTCTTGACTTACAAACACAATTGAGCCCAAAATTTCTGTTGCTAAATGAAACATTTAGTTAAGTGAGTTTTGCCCCATTTTACAATCTTACTTGAAACAGTTCTAGAGTGAATCATTGTTGGTTAAGTTATTAAGAATGTTGTGAAGTGAATCTGGCTTCCCCATTGGCTTTGCTTGTCAGAAGGTCACAAAAGCTGATCACATGATGCTGCAACTGTCATAAATATGAACCAATTGCCAAGCATCCAAATTTTGATTATGTAACCAAGGGCAGTGGTGGGATTCAAATCATTTAACAACTGGTTCTCTGCCCTAATGATTTCTTCTAAAAACCAGTTCACCAAACTGCTCAGAAAGTTAACAACCGGTTCTCCCGAAGTGGTGCAAACTGGCTGAATCCCACCACTGACCAAGGGGATGCTGCAACAGTTGTAAGTCACTTTTCCAGTGCCGTTGCAATTTTGAACAGTCAGTAAATGAACTGTTGTAAGTCGAGGACTATCTGTACTTGAAAGAAAATGTTACCATTCTTACCACTTTTAAACTTGTTAACGTTTAGTAATGGTTTAGGTATAGGAGGAAAACAAAACTCAGGATCTCTTTTGGTTCAGCTATGATCTGGATTCTAGAGAAAATGGAGGAGGGAATGCTACATGTATGGTGCCAGACATATAAAGAATCCAACAAATGAAGCAATAAATAAACATCACACCATAAGCAGTGATTTTATTTTAATTCTTGACTGATGGGAGGATGTTCTTTTCTTTAAAGGTTAAAGATCCTGCTGGAGGAATATAAATAAATATATCTTACTGTGTTAATATTGATACTTCAAACTTAACAATTTATAGTTTCTTTAATTACATTTCTAAAATGAATACTATTGGGACATGTGAATCAAATGGTACAGTGTAACAGTATACCCTATGAATAGTCAGGACCCAATAGAAAATTCAGTGAAAACTCCTTTTTTTAAATGGTTTTATTAACAAAGTAGACAGCAGAAATAGTTTCATTTCCCTTGTCTTCCTAACTAATTGGATTGCAATCCGTTGCACATTCTTTTCTCCTCTGCAGCTCTGACAACATAGCCAAGACCCAAATAGTTTTTCTCTGTCCAAGGCTTTAGCCTAAAGCAACTCTAAACTGATATTGCAGACAATAATTAAGCTTAATAGATTTGTGTGTTCTTCTGCTCCTAATTCTGTTTCCTAATTTAGAAGTAAGAAAATGCACATAGAGATATTAATTTTACTCTGTAAGTTAGGCTGGTAGCTGGCCTTTCGGTGATAAAACAGCTGAACTTCCATCCTCTTTGATCCCTGGAGAATCATCCATACAGGTAGACCATCCTCCTTTTTATGTTGTCAGCATTCTTCTCTGGATCATGCCCAACAGCTCTCTTCAGTGGTCTCTAAGGGTTTACCCTTGAGCTAACAAAACTATTAACAGTTTAAATCCTCTGCAATCCAACTCTGTTACCAACTTGCAATATTCTACAGTAAAACCATACATCTCAACAGTCCATTCTATTATGGAGGCCATCCATTATCTGCTTTGCATTCCTCCTTCCCTCCTCTGTCCCTTCCTTCTTTTCTGAGCTTCAGTAAATATTCAGGCGGGGGGACGGACGGACGGACTTTCCTGAAGGTTTTTTTTTAACCATCTCATTTCTGCTCCTTCTGTTATGAAAACATAATTTTATCTACACTCCTTATCAGGATGGTTTATAAAAATTGCACATGGATGTCCACATAAATAATGATAATGATGATACCTAATGACCTATCAAAAATCCATGGTTATTACAGGTACATTATACACACTACAAATTTTTCAGACAATATTACAAATATGAAATAATGGCAATTTATCAGTAAGGGCTAGTTGAGGGTGTTTTTTCTTGGAGATAATTATATCTTAACACAACACAAACATTGGCTTGGATGCCTACCAAGCAAAGTTAGATAAAACCTTAATATGACCCAATTAATCAGTTTCTCAGAATCAGAGACGCATTACTAACATAAGCTGTGGGGGAAAGGGAAAAGACGGACTATCAGTGTAAAATCGCCACCTTCTACTGCAAGCATTGTCCAAACAGGAGGATTGGCTCAAATACATTTTAATTGATTGTAGCCTTCCTTTCTTATGCTGATCTTTGGCCGTCATAAAGTTTGACTGACAATAAAAGATGACAAGGGAATAAGAGCAGGACCTGGTTGTTTGTGCCCAACAATAAGTTGTTGTAGGTCACTTCAGATATAACTGTATACAAGCATAATAGATAAATGGCAATTTCAGAATGGTGGTGGTACAGTAGATATAGTTGTTACTGAATGTTATTGATGGCAAGTTACACGTAGTATGGGGTGCAGGTATACTTGTGTCTAATGTTTTCCTAGATCTGAAAATACAAATACAATAAGAAAGAGGCCAATATTACCAAGGAATAAAATCCTATTAATAACATTTCTATAATAGAAAAGTATGGATTTTGCTTCTCTGAATCTATATATTGATAAGGAAACAACTGGCTTTTAAAATAAGAAAACAATTTGTTTAGCTTGCTTTTATTCTATTGGCTATTAAATGGAAAGTGGATATTCTGATATAAATTACCATAAATTGAAACATGTGGAGGGTAAAAATACTGAAGTTTAACCAGTAAAAGTCCATGTTGTTTGCTGTTGCAGTTCTTACTAACTTACAATAACCTAAATGTACTCATTACTAGTTCACATGTCTTCCTAAGAATATCATGTAAGACCATTAATTAAATGAAAGTTAATGAATTTTAGTAGTGGGAAAATAATTTCAGTCTTTTTGTTTATCGTTCATTTGAAATCCTTCGTAAATCGTAAAATCACGAGAAGGAATTTTAAAATCATTACATTAAAATATTTGCTTAATAGAAAGTGATAGCTTAAATGTTACAATATGTTGCCAGACTATCTTCATATTAAATGGTAATTAAAGAAAAAGCCTCCTGGATTTGCTCAAGGGCATGTTCCACAAAGTCCTCATTATTGTAATTTCCAATGTGGAAGCCAAACTAAATAACCAGGAGTAATTTGCCAATTAGAACTTCCTGCTCTTTTCTCTTTATTCCTTAAACACCATTCAGAGCCCAAATAAGTCAAACACTCTTAGTTTCAAAACTTCGACTGAAAGATTTAATTCGTGTCTTTCCACAGTGACCCTGTCAAGAGACAAGCAGTGATAGATTCCACGTCCAGACAATTTCCCTTAAATACATAGGTATGTATTTCTATACAATTGCAATATCCTGAATTTCCTTTTCTCAATTCCCATCTTTCTGCTACCATTTGGGACTGAATAATGGCAGAGTACATCTGAGGTAAAACATTTCTCTCAAGCACATCAGTAATTTCATGCATACAAAAACAAAAATCCCATTAGAAATTCTGTAAGTGAAATTAATATCAAACATTAAAATAAAATACATCCCACTAGAAGGATAGAAATGATATTGTAAACTGTTGGCATTCTTTTAAGAGGTTTTCATATGGCTCTGTGAATCAAAAATTAAAACTAAAATAAGAGAAAAATGGAAATTGGCAAATAAAAGTTACAAATGTTTTATGCTGCCTCAATTATCTAACTCAGCGGTAGTCAACCTGGTCCCTACCGCCCACTAGTGGGCCTTCCAGCTTTCATGGTGGGCGGTAAGGGTTTTGTCTGATACTGAAGCACTTTCCTTTTTTAAATTTAATTGACTTCCCCACTTTATAAATCACCATTACTGTGGAACTGGTGAGCAGTTAGAAAATTTTACTAACAGAGATACAAAAGTGGATGGTAGGTATAAAAAGGTTGACTACCCCTTACCTAACTCTTGGAATTGTGCTTAAAAGAGGGGATTCGATGGGAGATTCTCAGTCATCCAGATTATGATTGTCCCAAAGGTACTTTTTCAAGAGGCAACTGGAGTTTCTTGTTTTTCTTTGAAGTTTTATTTCTCATCCAAAAAGCTTCTTCAGCTCTGATGAAGTTCCTTGAATGAGAAGTGAAACTTCTTCAAAGAAAAACCAGAAAGTCCAGTTGCCTCTTAAAAAAGCACTTTTGTGTTTAAAGGGGGATCATTTTGCATCACTTGTGGAAGCATATATTGTAATTCAAAGGTATGTTTCCAACTACAGTAGCTTCATCCATTTTCATTTAGTCTTGACAGATATCTAAGTCAAGCATTTTCCTTAAATATATACAGGCATTCCTCCTGCTTGGTTTAGTGTTCTTTCTACAGCAGAGATTACATTTGCTAATGCAGTGAAGCTATTGAAATCATATAGCCCATTTTACTTTTATTTTATACCAATATATAATATTTAGTATATATTATAAATGATACATTAAATTGGATTTTACATTTAGGCTGGTACATATTCAGAGTTGATAGCTACACGTCTAAACAAATTTCATGGACATTCCAACTTATTCTATATGCAATTTTTACTTTTGGAGGTATGCAATTTGGTTACTCTAAATACAATCAAAATCTGTCATATCATATGCAAAATAGTCAGTTGACTGATTGATAAGTTTACATTCCAAAAATGTATTATGACTGCTCATTAACTGCAATAAAGTATTTTCTTCATGCCTATATTGTAGATTGTATGCTATAATATAAATTATGCTATGGATCTCAGAAAAAATGTGGGTGGGACATTTTGTGGAACATACTGTAACAATATGTTTTTTAAAAAAAATAAAATTCACATTGATAACAAAAAATACAGAGGGTATTATAAAATTCTGCCTGTCTGGTCCATCTGTTTCCAGAATAGCCAGGTCAATTTGCTGAGATGCTCAGCAACAGTTCTGGACCTTGTAAATTGGCTGACTGAGTCAATCAGAAGGATCTAGACAAACTTGAACATTGGGCACTATCTAATAAAATGAAATTCAATTGTGAAAAAAGTAAGGTCCTACATATAGGCAAGAAAAACCAAATGCACAAGTACAGTATAGGTGGTACCTTGCTCAATAGTAGCAACTGTGAGAGGAATCTTGGAATCCTAGTGGACAACCATTTAAATATGAGCCAGCAGTGTGCAGCAGCTGCCAAAAAAGCCAACACAGTTCTAGGCTGCATAAACAGAGGGATAGAATCTAGATCACGTGAAGTGTTAATGCCACTGTATGGTGCCTTGGTAAGGCCACACTTGGAATACTGCATAAAGTTTACAGTTTGCCACGATGTAGAAAAGACGTGGAGACTCTGGAAAGAGTGCAGAGAAGGGCAACCAAGATGATTAGGGGACTGGAGACTAAGACATATGAAGAACGGCTGCAGGAGCTGGGTATGTCTAGCTTGATGAAGAGAAGGACCAGGGGAGACATGATAGCAGTGTTCCAATATCTCAGAGGGTGCCACAAAGAAGAGGGAATCAAACTATTCTCCAAGGCACCTGGGGGCAGGACAAGAAGCAACGGGTGGAAACTAATCAAGGAGAGAAGCAACTTAGAACTAAGGAGAAATTTCCTGACAGTAAGAACAATTAACCTCTGGAACAGCTTGCCTCCAGAAGTTGTGAATGCCCCAACCCTGGAAGTCTTTAAAAAGATGTTAGATAGCCATTTGTCTGAAATGGTATAAGGTTCCTGCCCATGCAGGGGGTTGGACTAGAAGACCTACAAGGTCCCTTCCAACTCTGCTATTGTATTGTATAATTATTTTCTGAATCATATAGAGGCTATTTGAAACCAGTATCTGAGGTATCTGAGCAAAAAAAAAAAATGACATTTTCTTTGCAAAGCTCTAGCTCTGCTGAGTTTCTGGTGGTTATTTTCATATTGACAGAAATTCACAAAGATTGAGCTTGCATTCAAGCAATACTGAAGCTCCTTAGAGATGATGGCTTGGAGATTCTGAGAATTGAAGTCCACTTATCTTAAGGTTGACATGTTGTTTGTTGCTGTTTTAAATCATTGCTAGCCACCCAGAGGCATGAATATGAGATGGGCAGCCATGTGAATTGTAATCATGAATAAGTAACAGTTTATTTGAATGAAAATACAGTTAAGATCTAATAAGCTCATCTCGTGCTAACAAAATTCAGTTTTGGCATATATCTAGTGAAATATTCATATTTTATGCATGAAATTATCTCATGCAAACTAGAAAAATTATCTACATTATTGTGTCTACAATAATATGCTATTCAAAGTGTATTATTTCATTTTTTTTCAGTTTTGTAATATATAAGAATAATGTCTTGGAAATTATGTAAAATTATATTTTTGTATAAAAATAATATACAATTGTATATATAACCTTTAATAAATTACTTCATTAAAGTATCTGCCAAATGTCAAATAATCTACATTATTAGTACAGAATCCAAATTAACATTCATTATTTACCAACCTAGTAAGTTTGATTAATTATTGCAGTGACTACAGAACTCAGAACACATGCTTGCAAGGAGTCCTACTGTTAACTGCAAAATATTTTCTCAGTAGTCTCATATGGACATATTGCTTATTATTGATAAAATGTTCTGCAGCTGTTTGAGTTTTGCAAGACTACAGTAATACAATGTTGTATCTACCACTACTAAATGTTAGCTTAAACAAGTAGTCCTCCACTTACAAACACAACTGAGGTCAGAATTTATGCTGCTAAGAGAAATTTGTTAAGTGAGTTTTGCCCCTTTTTACAACTTTTCTTGCCACATTTGTTAAGTGAATCACTCCAGTTGTTAAATTAGTAACACAGTTGTTAAGCGAATCTGGCTGTTGTGGTTCGCCGGCAGCCAGCAGCTGGCAGCAGACTCAGACAGTGAGGAGGTTGGGGAGGAACATGGCCACTTCTGAGGGATGAGGAAAGCTCAGACGAGGGCCCTGCATCAGAGGCAGAGAGGGAGTTAAACAGCAGCAAGGCAGAGGAACAGCTGGAGCCTGTTCCCAGTGTGTGCGTGCGCAGAGCTGCCAGAAGACAAGAACAACTAAGAAAGCAGGGTCGACTTAAGGTGGCGATGATTGGATCCTCCCAATAGAAACAAAAGAGGAATGAACAGGGGGTGGGCTTTTACAGGAAATAATAAATTC